>JASXSY010000148.1:0-264189 GCA_034509805.1 Sipha maydis
AGCATTTTTACTGCCAAAAAAGGTGTCGTCAGACACAAAAATAAAAAAAAAAATAAAAAATAAAAAAAAAAAATAAAAAAAAAACACACATTATTGTAAAACCAATAGATTCCATCACTCCGTTCAGAATCTAAAAAAACACACATTATTGTAAAACCAATTGATTGCATCACTCCGTTCAGAATCTAAAATATAGTCTAAGATATACATACCTTAATATACCTAAGATCATTAAGCTATGGTTATCGAACACAGAAACAGATAAGATAAACTAAAGTCTAGTTAATACTTTCATATTCTTATATACACTTTTATTATTATCGAATTATAAATACATATTGGAATTGTTGTCAAAATTTAAGGAATATGTAAAAATATGTAAAATTAATATAATTTTAATATTAAATATTTCCTAATTTATTGTAAATCATGTGAAACGAACTTATCATTTACAATAGTTAATTAATTTATCATGTTTTTAAAATATATGTTTTTACATACAAATCCCAGCTCTAGTAATGAGTATACAAATCATAACGGGTACCCGAAATTTTGTAAATCGGGTAATACCCGTAAAACCCGGGTACCCGGGTATCAAGAGCACTTATTGGTTGTATTTGTATCAAAAACACCTCATTTCAATAAGCTATAAATGGCGTGTAGGTTTTTATTAATTTGTAACTAATGAAAATACTAGTACATCAATACGGTTTTTAAATTTATACCTAATTCCCAAGTGTACAAAAAGGCTCATGTCAATACTGTTGTTGAACAAATCAAATGCACGAATTATGATTCTCGTTATACTTTTGGCAACCCACCATAAAGTTAAGGCCATCATCGTTTTAATAAAAAACCAATTGGACTTGTAGGACATCAATCGATTTGACTTGTGTTGAAATACAATATTATTATGTTATACGATATGACTTGGTTTTTATCGAATCGCCAATATTTAAAACGTTATAATATTATTTCGGAATTATAAAAATTGTAGGGGGTATGAAAGTGTTATGTCACTTGACACAATGCTTGAAACGTTCTGTTACCTATCTCACGGGATAGCCCAGAGCAAGGATGACAGTTGGCAGGAAAGCCCAAGAGGAATTTGTCAAGGACATAACCACATCGTTTCTGGTGGTTACAATGCACACGGAACAGCGGACCGACCGTCTAAACATAATGTGTCAATATGGCCACTAATAACGAGACCCGTCAAATTTGTAGCACGTGCTGCAAGGTGTCATGCTTTATTCATACCGTCCCGCAATCATATTATCGGAACTTGGTGTTGACAATAAACCCGCGTATAATGGAGAGATCTCGGATCACTTATTATATATATATATATAGGCTGATCGGTGGCAATAAACGTAGTGTATACTGAACACATTACTGTATAACGTGATGATGATCAAATGATACGGATTCTGACGCGGCTTCGCGTATTACAAATTGTTGTATAGCTTAGCAGGACATACTACGTACGAGCTATAGTGCTATTGAGTTCTCTGTAAAACGAAAAAAAAAACAAACAAAATGTATGAGACCAACAACCCATAATTCGCATGTTAAGTGCGTCATAATACGTATCACGTACTTGTACAATACTCGTATAATGACGCTCGCTGTATAATGTATTAGAAAATTATGCAAGTTATTTGGAGCTCACTGTTATTATTATAATTCAATTGCGTACGCTATACAGTGTTTTATTTCGATAGCATTTCTAGTTTTAATCTGGAAAGCTAACACTCGTGGTTGTAACGTTTATTCTAAAGGTTCTAACATAGAATCTGTCAAAGATAATTTACAGATACATCGCACTGTATAAATTAAAGCTAAAAAAACTGTTCAGAAATAATCGGTATTGTTAAAGAGTTATCTTGTAGTTGGTAAAACTGTTAAGTCATGACGATTCGGAGTCCTAGAACCTGATAATTGTGCAATGTTAATACTTTATGCATTGAATTTTTATACTAACATAATTAGTTATTATAATTTTGATCTAAAGCGATTATAATTTAAGATTGTAATTTATGTTTGATGAAATGAAATAATAATAAGATCCTAGAGTATTTAGTATTTGTTGTAGAAGAATTAATAGAAATCGTGCGTAGCGTAAAACAATGTAATGATTTTAAGTCTATAGCCAAATGTTTAATATTAATATTATGTATTAGGTAGCTATTTTTATTAACCTACTTCAGTTAATCCTATGAGTTTTAATAATTATAATAGCGAAGAAAATTC
Organism: Sipha maydis; assembly: GCA_034509805.1. Lineage (NCBI taxonomy): Eukaryota > Metazoa > Arthropoda > Insecta > Hemiptera > Aphididae > Sipha > Sipha maydis. The sequence continues at coordinate 2,254 of JASXSY010000148.1, forward strand.
GAAAAAAAAACAATCTGAAAAAAAATAGTTTAAAGATGTATTTTAAAATATGCAATAATAAAAGTTTAATCGAGATAAAATGTGAAATAATTTTAACAGTTTTCAATTAAATATCCCATTAAAAATTATTTTTATAGGCAATGAAGCATACCTACTTACGGATTAAAATTAATACTCTTCAATTAATACGGACCCAAATTATATTTTATAAGTAGCTTAAAAGTTATAATATAATATTTATAGTACTTAAGAGAAATTTAAAATAGTATATTTTAGTCTATTAGAATTTACGACTTACTGTGAAAACATAAATGATTTAACCTTGCAAAAACAAAAAAAAAAAACATTTTCAACATCAAAACTAGTGCAGTTAAATTTGTACTGTTCTAACGCGAAATACATTAGCTTAATGTGGAATAAATTTGACCATAAAACACTCATCATGAATAGTATTCCTTAAATGATGAAATATTTAAAATTTTAATGATGTTTAAATAGAGTTTGCAAACAGAATTTGGCTGGTCCAAGGGTAAATAGTGGTACAAGAATTTTAATTACAAGTTAAACTTCGTGGAATTATAATATTATTCTGGACTGATGGTTATTTTAAAGACAAGAGGTCCAACGCAATTTTGTTACATCTGGTTAATGATGAATGGAGCTCAAAACGAAAACGACATTAGCGACAAAATGTTTTATTTTTAAGTCAATGTATGTAACCGTTGCTTTTTGTACTTCACAGAAAAAATATTTGTTTGAAATGTTTCATCAAGGGTTTGAAAGATTCTATAGCTTATACATCCAAATTCAAACATTATTGTAAATTATATATGAATACGCGACATTTCAATCGTATGGTTTTGATATAATATTAATTTATTATTGTTTCATCAAACATAAAATTATTGTGTCTGAAATTTTATCAATATTTAAATTTATATTTATTTTAATGAGATAAAAGGTGGATTGTTAATAGAATTAATACCAATGTAACCGTACATTTTTTTTTCAAAAAACGTTTTATATGAAACAAATATGGTAGGTTGAAAAGTTTTTTAGTCCAATAGTAACGTTGTGAGCTGAGCATAAAGTTTTATAATTTATATATTTTTTAACTATTGCTCTTACCATCGCCGTTTTGTTTTTAATAAAAACAGAAAACATAATATTCTTGAAATTTCATCAGAAATGACATCGGCCCTTAAAAGTATTAAGAACATAAAATACAAGCTCATGAATATTACATATTTTTAAAATATTTATACAGTTACTTTTGCAAAATTAATAAATGTCCATTTTTTTTTTATTTTTTTTTTTTATGTCAAAAAGACTGGAATATACATACTTCATGAATCTAAAGTACAATTGTTGACGTATATATTTTCTTTACTTTTACTATTCTTACTTAATATATCTTATGGTTTAGTTTTAGTAATAGATATCAGGATTAATTAATATAGTCCCATGTAAAGCAATGGTATTAATTTCCAAATGGATCATAGATAATAAAATACATTTTTAATAATATATTAAATGAATGCAAAAAAAAACTAAGTTTTATATGTTTCAATTTTTAACAACTTTTAAATTCCGTGTAATTATGCGATATTATAATTTTTGTTGTTGTCAATTGAATAAAATAATTGTTTACTCTTCGTTAGTATTAACTATCAACTCGATTTAACGATGTATACAAATTGGTTTTATATCAAAATAATAAAAATTAAAAAAAACCATTCTATTATTTTTAATTTATATAATATACATTACGTTTAAAAATTAATGAACGCCTAATGTAAACACATGTAGCCATTGACGTTTAAGATATAAATAGAACAGCAATAATTGAAAGAAGCGAGACTTGCTAGTCTTGATTTGCGGTAAAAGTACCAGTAATATTGTGAAGAGCTATGTGCTCTTGGCTGGCTGGTTTATTTTTGTTATTGTTGATATGAAATAAAGAAATTCAAAAGCTCTCTAGAAACGCAAATAATTTTATATATGTATACAAATTCTCTACTTTGTGTCAATTGTTGTTGTTATTATTACTATTATTGTTATCATTATTTGTTTGTTAAAAAAACTTTTCTTTTGTGTGAGTGTAAACTTTGAACCGGAAATATGCTTATAGTATTAGCAACGCAAATTGAACACTCTTTCTGCGTTTCGTCAGGAGATTTTCTATTCTCTCAGACTAAAAAGAGCTCACTCACGCACTCACATATACACATACGTATAAATAATATTAGGCTAAATAAATAACAATAGCTGCGAGAAGAAGAAAAATCTGACGTTCTCATCGCACATTAAATTTATCATTAGCAATACCACCCTGTTTAATATTAATTTACTGTTCATTTTTTAGTTAATTCTAAATATTTATTAGGTGTTCCAAGTACACGGATTTCTTTTTGAATCAAACAATTTGTATTTGATAAACGTTATAATGTTAGTTCGATAAAATTGAAAATGTACTACTTTTAAACAAAAAACGTAAAATATTTTATTGATAAAAATTATTGACTAAAGTACTATTATGAAATCAAAACTAATTTCTGATTCGAGATGGCCGATAAATGTAATATTATACAACTTAAGTTAAACAATAAGACAAACCTGAATAATATTCTATTTCTATTTGCCATTGACCTGTAGAAATGTAGGGCTGTAAGAATTTCTAAAAGTGAGTACCCATATAAATCCATTTGGGTGAAATTATCGTGGGATAAGATAATTAGATTGCATTTAAAAATTCTTGGACAAGAAGTTAAAATATAGTTAGTGTGATTTCTTGAGTAACTTATATTATTCTGAGACGCTAATGTAAATTTGCACTCGAGACGAATGATTTTGAAATGTTTCGTCTGCTGGTTTCGGTGTGGATACAATGCTATGCGTAATGTTCTATAGAATATAACTGAAAATAAAATTAATGATTTCATAATAAAATGTTATTAACATTTTTTTGGACTTATAGTACTTATAAGGACAATAATAAGCGTTAAAATATACACTAAAAAATGCTAAAATATCCTTCGTCTTTCTTCCAACTATTTGGGGTTATCCACTTTTGTCCTAAACCTCCACTCGTTTCGATATTTTACTTGAGCCCAAACCAATAGTCCTCATATTATTGTCAATCGTATTAAAAAAAAAAATAAAAATAATATTTATAAAAATAGTAAAATATTCATAATAAATAAAAATTCTTGTTTTGAGTATTATTGATGTGTAAATATTGACTATTTATTATTTAATTATTTTTATTTATTATTTCATAAATGTTATAATTGGTTTTGTTTTAAAAAATTATCGCCAGGTAAAAAAACATATAGTGTTTTTGTGTGTTATACGATTGACGTTTTACTTATTTAGTAACTTTATAATTGAGGACGATTATTGGTAGATCAAAAAAATAATATTTTGTAACTTATATTCAAATGGTTGACAACGACGGTTTTATTTATCTTAATTTTTAGCAATAAGGATGATAAATACGATATTATGGTAAATAATTATTCAAATTTCCCATAATGGAAATTTATGGATAAGCCAAATTCAGTCTTTGGTGTACAACGGTAATGCGCGTAGTGTTTATAATAGAAATTTTAATATTAAAATGTTTGAACGTGGAAAAGAACTTTTAACATTAAATAATTATAAATATTCATTTTTAAGATAACACAAAGACAGATTAATTAAATGAAAATGCTCCAATAACAATTATAGTACAAGTGTATTAACGAAAATTGAATAAATCTTTTTATAGATTGAATGATGAACATATTAATCATGTAAATAATAATAACAAAAATTGAAGGATAAATTTTAAGTGATAATTTTCTTTTTATTATTAATTTTTATTATACTAAAATTGAATATCAAGTAAACTATTTTGTATTTTTAATTAATACGGCAACCATTGCATAAAAGTTAGAGGGGGAAAAACGTTCTCAATCGTGTTATTAAAAGACGTACTTACATCCGATTAAGACCGTTCTCAATCGTGTTCTACTTGATTTGTACACACGATGTATTTTTTATACCTGACGGCGATTTTCGAAATAGAAATCAGACGTAAATATTTACACATTAGCGATAAATATTCTACGAAAGCGTTTTTATTTGTACACCTTATGTTTTATTTTCATGATTACAATTTGTAATATCTAAGAATTTTCAACGGATATAATTTATTTATTTTTTAAACACTTAATTGTTATTTCCAGGGTATAATCACAAAATACCCTTGTGAATCCATGGTAGCCGCGGTCATGTTTTATTATTTATCGAGACGTAATCAATTACATATTTATTATACGTAGTCGTTATTAATTGTAAACGAACATCGATCATTATACTGTATACACGACGGACTGCAGAACAACAAGATGAGAACGTGCCTCCCCTCCATAAATGCCCTGTGAAGTCCGGCTGTCCCTGGTGGTACCTATCTCGTATGTACCTTACTATTGCGGTTTTTATTATTTTCCCGTTGCCGGCTCCTCTTGCCGGAGCGAGAATGTCTTCGACTGTACACGCCATACACGCGCACGCATGTGTGTGTGTGTGTGTATGTGTCTTGTGTATGGGACGGTGGTTAAGCAGGGATCGGTTGGCCGAATTATACCTGTGTAGTGTCCTTATCGTCAGCCGGACAAACGTGGCGCGCACAGAAAAAGTCGTTGTTTTTCCGTTTTCATCGAAAAGTACCTATACTTATATGTATGGGCTAATGCGGTGCGCCTGCAGTCACCTCTTTAGTTTGATTTTTTCCTTATCTCTCCCCTTACCCCTGGCACTAATCTAACCATGCCCAACGCGTACCACTGGTATCGTAACGGCTCGGAAAACACTGACAGCGGAGGGCAGTGTTAGCTCGAGAATAAGTGTACATGTATACACATAAAAATCCATCGCTGAAGCCGACACGATGCGTCTAACGTTCGTACACACTCGTATGCTATACATATATTATTGTGTATTCAATTCTTCGATGCGCACAACACGTACGTATAATATATATATATATATATATATATATATATATATATATATATATATATATATATATATAATACATAACCTCTTTCCGCCGTCGGAATCTCGGAGTGGACGGCGTGGGACTGGAATAACTCAACTCGGATAAAGGTCGTCGCCGTGTGGATTATGCGAGGCAAGTATCATCTAGTCGCACGATTTTTCCCATTACCCGCGCCAAAACCCATCGCGTCCTATAGATGCGTATTTTTCTACGCGATATAGCACTACGAGAATACGAAATCCGCCCTCTCACTACCCGCCCCCTTCACCGCTCCCGGGTATTATAACAAATAGGGTGTGATTCCGAATAAGTCCTGCGCGCACACACGCACACGCATATACTCACATACACGTGAGTTGTCGACTGATTCGGGATGAAAAAAAAAATATATATATATAAACACGTATTTTTTTCTTCTTATAAATATAGTTTTTTTTCTCCGCCTTCCGCATTATCCCCTAATATACACGTATATGTTACCACCATCGCCATCGCCCTGTTTCCACTTGCAACGCCGCAACCCGTTCTTGTAATATCCTCTACATATAGATACTGCGCACGGCGTAATGCGAAACGCGTTTAAGCGGCCGAGCAAACACATGAGGGTCTACGCGTACAACATGTGTGCCGTTTTTACATGTGATATTATAAGAAGGGCTTCGCGCGGAAAGTCCGTGGTCTGATCGCGAATATTACAAGCATACACGTTATACACGTGCACGCAATACGCATCCCCTCCGAGCGATGACGACGGACGGTGTTATGACGAGTGGTACATAAAAGGATAGTAACGTTTTCATACACGCGTATAAATAGTACGGTCATTGCACGGTTTGTAAACAGTGTAGAGTGTACAAAAGCGAGGGAAAAAAAATAATAACGCAGTGGGGATGTGTGTGTCTGCCTCAATGGAAGCCTTAAAGAAATCGCACCGGAAGAGTTGGCAACGGTAGTATTACATGGTTGGGGGTAGTATTTCGGCCGCGAAACGAGAACCGCGTTTCAAAATATTTTACTCGTTTAACGGAAAACGTAAAAAATCAAGACGTATGGTACTGCTGTCGGATCTCATAGCGGTAGGCGCACACTGAATTGTATATAATTTAAAGTACCTATTTACGTACGACCGTGGATTTTGTTCTTCCGTAATCGTTTTGGGTCACCTGCAAAATCTGCATCGTTTCCAAACATCCCCTCCCAATGCTCTACAATTTGTGTTTTTTTTTATAATTTATCAGTATGTGTAAATATGCTGTTTACTGTAGTTTTTTGATGAATATAGCACGTGTAATTCTAGAATTTATATTTTTATTTTATGTTTTAAATTAAAAAAAAAAAATATGTATTATAACTATTTACTATTTTTTGATCGTTTACCATTTTCAACTGTTGTTGTACTGAAGTTTTTTGTTTCAAGTAGATTATCAATTCAAAAGTTTTGTATCTTTTTTATACTTGTATAAGTTTTACTATATTGTTTCTATAAAATACTATTACTAATTTTTTTTTTTTGAGAACTACATTCACTCTGCTTTCCCACTAGGCCGCTATTGTGCATTAAACTAATCAAACATAACATAATCTTTACACATCATAACAACTTTTATTGCTATTACTACTAATACGTATATACGTGACATGTCCAATTATATAGGGATTAATACAATACTGCCGAACCTGGGAAACTTTTTTTTACCAATTTTGATCTGATATTATTCATGACAGTTAAGTACTAAATGTATTAACATCTATAAAAAAAAAAAAATTTTTGGTACATTTACTCACTTGAAATACACAGCGATAGCATTGTCAACATTAATTTTTATTTTAATAATACATTCATAAATGTTTTAATGTTAATGAATTTCACGAACAATTAAATTTTTAATTTAAAAATAGTTAATATTAAAGATATTTTAATAAATTATAACAATAATTTAATTTTTGGATTACGAAATGTTTGCTTGAGCTTTTAATGTACAGAAAAGCGTGCTATGATATAAGATATATTATTGAAAATGTTAACTGTATATAAACAATAAGACATAAGAATTAAGAATTTATTAATTTATTTCATAAGAATATCTTTTAGAAATTATTATTATTATTTTGTATTGTATTGTTTTGGTTTGGTAATATTGGTATAATATTGGTAATTTTTTGGTTTGGTGATAGAAAACTTTGATTTTATTTCATAGTTTTTAATCGGTAATTTGAACGTTGTTTAACAAAATAAAATTAAATCGTTTGAAAACTGGCATATTTTCTAGCTAGTAGATAATTTAGAAAAAAAATGAAAAGATTGATAAAAATGTGCTAAGAGTTCAATTAATAAGTAATATTTATTTACCTTCAAAAATGTTTATTATTAAACAATAATAATTTGGTGAAGCCTGTGATTCCAATAATCTATAGATGTCCCTTTATTCTACAGCCCGGACAACGTTTCCAATGAAAGATATTGCCCAATTAAACTTCTTTGAAACGTCTAGTACAGTTTATATAGTTATAATGGTTGTTCATTGCACAATTTAGTACTGATTCCCATAGCATTTTAAATATTTTTCGATAAGCGTTTGAAATTTTTAACACCGTATTGTTATGATTTGTTATATACAATGTTATATAATATCGTTTTTTTTTTACCGGAACACAGTACCTTTCCAGTATCTTTAAAATTTCAAATACCATTTCATATTTTATTTTTGGTATATTATATGTATACATATATACTTATTTTTTATCCATTAGATCCGAGTAAATTTAAGAAAATATAATATAAATAGTAATGTTTACTCTTTCCGGTATGAACTTCCGTCGCGTTAAAATAAATTAAATTTTGCTTTCGCTGATATGGTTTTTTATAAGTTTATATTTCTTATTTGATTTATATGTAACGTCGTATAATCCTGCATGATTATGAAAATATTTGGCGGTTCGCTGTTTTGACTGTTCATCGTGCTATTTATTGTAAACTACACGTATATATTTTAACATAAATAATAGTGTTAGAGTGTTTGTGGTAGTATTTAAAAGACTTAACGAGATTTGATTCTAATTAAAGTTTATTAAAATGTCAATATCAATGACATAATTTATTTTTTACTATTATTTTAGAGTATAAAATAACTAAAACTTATGATAATTATAATGTTATTACGATGTGAATTCAATACGATTGAAATTATATTGTGATATTAGTTCTATAGATACTTGTAAAATGTAGAAAAAAAATTATGCTAGAGTTACATTAATCTACTGAGATTGCACTAGACGTGAAGAAATTTGCTCTAAATAGTGAAGTTACATAGAGCGTGTGGAGCTAACATAAATAAAATGTAGATTAGTCCTTGTTTCGTGTTTATTAAAATATACGTTATTTATTGGTCTATATTAATATATGTAGATAATATTTTTTGCTCATTGAGAGGGCATTAGAGCCGCCATGGCCCTTGTTGTTTGTTCTATAGTTGGTCTAGCATTTTAGACCAAACTAGAGTCTTGAGACGTCAGCGCTTTAGTGCTTTATAGATATTATATAAAATACCTAAATTAAATTTTAAGAGATCTCTACCTAGAGTTACCCTATAAAAAATGTACAGTATATTTGTATGTAAATACTAGAATATAGTTTGAAAATATAATATAGCAACTACGAGGTAATAGCCACTAGAAAATGATGTAGTTATTTATTTTATGAAAAATCCAATAAATTTCAGATACGATGTTACAGTGAAGTGCAGAAAATATATTTTTGAAATAAAATAAGATTTGAATATGATCAAAAATTGCGAAAAATTAAAATAGTTTTGTATAAAATTGTTCTCTGTTTGTAAAAAAAAGATAAAAGAAAAAATATCTTAATGGAGAGTTGTACTTAAAGATCCATAAAAGATGGTGTGTACTAAAAATTCTAACATCTTTTATTATACACAAGCTTTCGAAGACAATATTTTCTCAAGCTCAGACAACGAAAACTAAAACAAAAAACAATGAACAGCAAACTACATAACGAAAAAGTAAAAAAAAAAGTGGGTATATATATATATATATATATATATGAATAAATATATAAAAAAAAAATATTTAAAATAAATTTAGTTTAGTTTTAAATCCCGAATAATATTCACTTTTTTAGAGTAACATCAGATAAAACGATTTTCAAATTCTTATAAAAATGAACAAGAGTGGATTAAAAGCTAAACTAAATGGTTTTTTCCAATCAATACATTTTTTTAATTTTAAAAAAAATATTTGGGATTATATAAAATAGTTTGTATATAGGTGATTAGTATTTACTAGTACATAATTTAGGTACCTATTTCTGATGATGTTTTTATTTTTTTTTTAAATTGTTAAGCAATGTCTAAGGCTCCTCCGACCTTTACTAAATAAAACATCAAAAATTAACACAAAAATAAATCCTATTATGTTTAAAATGCTACCTAAACCAATTTGGTCATGCGGTATTGAACTTTGGGGCTCAGCTAAAATCTCTAATAAAAATAAAATTCAAATATTCCAATCACGAACCCTTCGCACCATCCTTACAGCACCCCTATATGTCTCCAACGACAGACTCCATAAAGATACAGGCAACCTAACAGTTATCGAAACAGCCCACTGTGCATTGCGAGTTACACAGCATCGTCGCGATGTTGAATTTGGATCACAAAAAAACATCACTAACTAACATCAGTGCGATGTTTTATAACCATTTCATAAAAACGCTACAACATCGAAGCGATGATTCAGTGTACAGTGGGAGTTAAACTCCACTACAAAAGGTTCCACAAACGTCTTCAAAACCATCCTAATCTACTCATCGCAAATATAGCTTCCGAACATCTCTCAGAAAACCCTCCCCGTCGCTTAAAAGAAATTGGTGCACAGACCTCTTAATATACATAATGTATTCGTTTTTATAAAATGTAAACTTTCTTGTATTCTTTTATGTTAATAGAGTTCCGTCAATGGACGGCATCTCCACATAGGTAATTTCACTGAAATTAATATCTTTAACTACATATGCTTATTGTACCAAAAATACGTGTACAGATTAAATATTTTTATAATAAAAAAAAAAAAAAAATTGTTAATACTTTCGTGGAAATACCTATTTTATGTATTGAAATATTACCGCTAGAACTAAATGTAATGGTTCCTAAAATACTGTGTAGTAGGTAATTAAAGTTGTAAAAATTAAACGACGTATAATATTGACTTATTTTTCTAAACTATACATTTTTTCTAAGTGAGGTTCTTTAAATACTACTAGAGAAAACCTTGGCTTGGGATGACGAAATCTATTCTAATGCCAGAATTATAATGACACAAAAATAGTATGAGAGTTGATTTGAAAGTTAATTGTTCTATTATATTGATTGGTACCTATACATTATAACATAATATATTATTAGAAAATGATATAAACATGGTGTTGTTCAAAAATATAAATTTTTTCTGATTGACTAGTAAAACATAAAATCAAAAATAAACAACGATTAAAACCTTAAAATTGAAATGTGAAATTAATTTTACGATTTTTACTGACGAATACATGAACGATTTAGAATGAGATGGCATAGTCGTTGATTCCTCCAGCTGTTGTCGATTATCTGTTTCCTATGATTGAAAGTTGTGATATATTGCATTTCATGGTGTAAGACCGTAAGTTTGCTGCACTAATTCACAGATCACGTGTTATATTTTGTCGTCTGAGGCGTAAGCCAGTTCGAATAAGTCTTATCATTTTGGAGATGAGAAAAAGATGGAAGTCAATGATGGTGATCGTACGGTTTTCTATACTGAAGATATTACAGAGATAATTATATTATGTATTATATTATAATTTCAGCGAATGCGTATTCAGCTGCAAAATCCGGGTTTTTGTTCTGTTTCAAACAAGGAAACCGTTAAAGTGATTCGTATAAAATAAAAGTATTCATGAAAAACATATATAATTATTAAGGCTAATAATATTTAAAAGATGATAAATGAGCGTGAATATTGATGTAGTAAAAAATAAATTGTATTGTAGGTATTTAAGTAAACAGTTGATTATATTAAGAAAAATGAATCGTTTAAAGAAATATAGTGTAATTACTAAAATTCATGTTATTATAGAATTGATTCAAGTACTCGTATGTGTACATTTATATTCAAAACCAAAGTCGACTTTTTATCAAAAGAATACTTCAATAATTACAGTTTTTGGTAAAACATTTATACTTGAATTGAACAGAGAAGACATATTGTTAAAAATTTGTTATTTTATTTTAACTTATATTTAACTTTTTGAATAACTATACTAATATATTGTTTTGTTAAAACACACATTTTAAATATTTAAAAATTCTATAAGATCTTCTTAGACTTGGGTAAATTTGAGTTATTGGTAAACACCAAAATATTTCCTTCTGTTGTTTCTCTTTATTCACCACTATTATTAAAATAAGATTTCATCTTCTTAAAGGTTCAACTTTTGGCCTAGACTAATTTAAACATTAGTTGGCTTTTATGTTTTGAAAATTAGAGTTTTTTTCATCTAATTATTCGTTAATGACAGGTAAAATGTCTTATGAAATAAACTCTTTGAGACAATTTGGTACGAAATTAAATGTATAAATACACATTACACTGAAGTCCAGGAGATAATTTAATATATTTTATATTTTAATTGTATTACGTCATTATACTAAGTTTTTTAGCAGATGAAACGACTAGTTGAAGCATTAGTAAGTTACGTTTAAAACTAAACACGAGTAATGAGTATATACAACTTTTAAGTTCTTCTACTAAATAGTTTATGTATTGAGGTGCAATTATACGACTAAATGTAAATACGTTACAAAAAAATCAACGAGACTCATAAAATACAAATAAACATAATTAACAAAGTGCAATAAATTATAATTGAAAAACATTTTATGTAACTGTTAATATTATTTAAAAAGCCTGATTAGTAAATATTCAAGATATATTAATTAATTATTTATTTTTAATTTTTCATTATAGTTTTCATTTAATAATATCATAGATATTTATTATTTTTTTTTGTATTATTTTTAATTTTTAATTAAATGATAACCATTCATGTATTAGGTATATAATAGCTTAATTTTGTACGATGTACTTGTAAGATATAATCACGTGTTATTATTGTTATAATTTTTTACTTCTTCTGACTTAAAACTTGTTGAACTTTTTCTTAAATATTATAATAATAAAAAGTATTTTTATAGAGGTGAGCCTATAATTATTTTATAGCACGACGACCATTGTTATTGTAATATAATATAGAGTATATAGTTATTTTATATCGGTGAGTGGTATATCACATGGATTTGACATTTTTCCAGGTAATTCGTACAGAAAACTGTCATACCTTTATGATACACTCTATATAGTTGCACTGGCATGTAGATTTTTTTTCCTCACAATATACATATAAATACCTTTGTGTGTTTGTGACACAATATGTGATGGAATGACTATTATCTTATGAATATGAAGTTCTTCGTCGAGTGTTGGCATTTTTAATTAATAATGAAGTGTTTTATATATACGGTATAAAACTTTCAGTCACTTGAAATTTCTTGATGTTCAAAAAGTTAACACAGTTAAGTCACTAGTGTTTTTTTTATCTGTACTTAGCTGTAATGCATTGTTGTTAATGGACAACGAGTAATTATTATGCTAAAATATATACGTTTTGTTTTCATAGTTTTTTCATTCAAGCTGCAAATGAATAACGGCAAAACATACATTCTCATCACGATATAGATAAAATATAAAAAAATATAAAAGTAAGTAAATGCATTTGTGATTATATAAATTTGGTTAGTCATACATTTTAACTTTCGATCATAGAAACTCATTTATGTTGTATATTTTGCTAATAGAAACAAAACAAATATGTATCTTATATACAGATATGTATATTTCTGGTTTTAATAATGTCATAGTAAAATGATTAGTATTTTTAGTTTTTCCTGACAATACACGAAGGTTAAATAATAGTCTTTGAATTTAAAAGTAAATAAGAATAATTTATTCAACATTTTTGCATATACACTTAATGCATAAGTGTATTTCAACTCTTCAATTTTATAATAACAGTTATCGTTTTATTAAAAGTAAAAATAAATACATTTTTGAATGATAATATAATGAACAACTTTTTTTTTTTATTAGAAAATATACAATCTATACCCAAAGGCATAATAAGAATATGTGCTACATTATATTAACAAAGACATGAATAGGGTGAAGGAAGAAACCATTCAGTGATTGCACTTCCTTTTGCTTAAATATATGTGTAACTATATATATTTTAATTATTATTTACAATTTTTTTTTTCGTTATTCATTAAGTACATCTTTTCACCAGTTTCTTTTTAATCGCCGTGGAGGGGTGGAGGGTTTCTAGGAATTGTGTGAGTGGCTAGACCGGATATCAGAGGATTAGAGTAAGCAGACAGTTTGTTGAAAAAACGTTTGTAATACGTATTAGCTTCTTTGTGAATGGTTTTCATTTTTAAGTCAGAGTGGAGAGTATAAATAGAGATATTAGGGGGGCATTGGTGATGGAGTGTAGGATTTTGTTTTGAACGGTTTGTATTTTATTGAGATTGGATTTTTTGGCATTACCCCACAATTGGAGACCATATGTCCACATAGGCTTAATTAAGAATTTTTAAATAAGCAATTTAATGTTTAATTTAATATGTTTGTTAGTTAATAATGTTTTGAGCAACCTGATACGTACATTTAAGGCGAGTTTTTTTTCCCTTATGTGTTGGGCCCAGGTGAGGCGACGATCAATGGTTAGTCCTAGATACTTAACAGATTGAGATGAAAGTATAGGTATGTCAATTAAGGAAACTTCAGTAATTTAATAAATATTTGTTTATAGATTGTAGTGTAAATTAAAGACATGATGTTGTATTCTAAAAAAAAATAATGCTTAGGGTACACCAAAGGATTTTTATACATTGAATTATTTTAATACATGTACACCCTGCAACTTATTGTTGACATTTTTGGGTAAATTAAATACCTTAAATACACTGTACGTATTAAATGTTTTTATTTTATAAAATAAGCTACATTCTATATGATCCTTTTCTATTAGACTTAATTGTTTTAGTGATTTTCTTTTTGTTCTTAAACTATTTTTTATTTTATCCTTTTACTGAATATGCATTCATTTGAACTCGTTATTAATAAATAAATTATAATTAAATTAAATTCAATAGATAATTTAGAAATATTCTAATCGTAGAGTAGAATAAAGTAAATTCAATTTGTATATGCCAAGAATTCTATGGAATTGTATTTACTTAAAAGTTATGTGAAATGGTTAATGTCAACAAGTAATCAAGATAATATAATTAAACATTTTTTTTTATGTAAAATAGTCAAAAATGAAAATAAGAACTAATTAGTATATACTAATAGAGATGATATTTTTTTTTAAATACGATTTAAAATATAATTTGCTGTAGTCTTGGCCATTCAGTGTAAAGGGGAAAGTATGTGAAAAAGCTTTTTGAACGGTTAGTAGAAAGCATTGAAAGACGGCTTCCTTACTAAATACTTGAATGGTCACCCATCTAAGAACAAGTATAACAAGTAAAGCTTAACCATGGTGCAGAAAAACAATATTGCGGGTAATCACTGCGTCCATTCTAGATTTGAGTTTTTTAAATTAGTTTTTTTTCCCTAAAATTATTTTTTTTCAATGTACTAAAAGGTTGTAAATTTATGAGTCAATTTCGCTGTCATAAGAAAAAAATATAAGTTAAGTTAGATATCAGTACGTATACAATTTTTTAAAGCATTTTTGCTTATTATAATTTATTACACATATTATAACTGATAAATGTCTACAGGATAATAAAAATCGGATATTTTTGGTATTACAAGTAAAATTTATATTATCCCTATCGAGAAACATTATAACATTAAATAATAAGCTTAACAATTAAAAAGCCCAGAGAAATAGTTTTCGATGTTACAAGATTGTGTGATCCATGTTCTTTTTTTTTGATTATAAATATGTGATTACAGTAGTATTTTGATTTTGGTTTTCGAATATTCAATATATAGAACATCATCGCGGTTTCCCAATTATTTTAACTATTGTTTGTTCAATAATACTGGCATTATTTTAGATTATATAACAATTATAAGTGTTTTAATATGACTCGTGTATTTTACTGTCAATTGTAAATTTAACGGTACAAACGTAATATTAAATATTATAATGTGTTCGTGTAGAGGATGTAGAAAATCGAGAGGATAGATCAAGTAGGACAAGAGTGAGTGACTCCAAATAACCGGGAGAAAGGCGAAGGAGAAGAAGAAAATGTACTCGTGTATGTAAATTTCTATCGAATTTGTGACAATATATAAATTATTTTCTGAAACAAGTTATAATAATATGATCTGAGACATACCAGTGGAATGCGTACGAAATATATTATATGTTGTATCTAGACGTATTTTAAACCCTAAATTTGTTCATTGAAGATCATCACTATACAGGTAATGTACAGTTGTACCAAAAAAGTTTGCACGAAATTGACTAGATACACTTTCTATACTTATTATGCTTTCCATCAGTTTTGTAGTTTATTATTCTGGTTATTCATACATACACGTATGTATACAGTGTACACGTTTATGGTAACTAACAAAAAAAAAAAAAGAAATCAAAAATTATTCTACGACATTATACTCATATACACTTTTGTAATTTTTTTAGTGTATTGTTTTATTGTCATTAAATTAATTAATTCTTCAATTATATTTAACATAGTTGCATTTAGTGTTCATCGGGGGCTTACTATTTTAATAAGTAGTGCCATATAAAAATAATCTATTAACGCGAATTGCAGACTGAATTTATTATGTTTTATGGTAAATTCATCAACCACGTAGAAACAGAATATATTCGTATACGGTATAATGTGATTTTTCATAATATTATTATTTAATTAACCGAAAACAGTTATGAACTAATAATAACAGTTTTTACTTCACAGTGTAAGCTCAGCAATAGGTTCTGAAATAAAGAGTTGAAATGAGATTACTGAAACGTATCAGGAATGATTTTCAAACAATAAAATACTAAACGATAGATTGAACGTGTACACGATTCAATAATTAAGTAAAAATTTATAATATAATTTTTAAAATTTGTACAACAAGAAATTAGTTAGTTGTATAATGAATAGTATTGAATATTGTTTTAAAATAATTGAAAATTTTGTCAGATAGGTAGGTACTGAAAACATTCGTTAATGTACTTACGTACCTATATTGTACATTTTATTTGATATTAGTTGATTTCAATGTTAAACAGACGAAATTATGAAGACTGCTACGGATATGTTGATCGCAATTACTTTTATAAGTATACGAATACAGTTTCAGATATTAAGATACTCAACGTCAGTATTAGTTTTATTATTATTACCTCAATCGGGCTCAGACAGTTATAACGATAACACGTACGTTCCGTAATGCTTATCGTATTAAACCAGTTACTTTTAATTACGTCATTAAAACCGCTCAAATGGCGAATACTGTCTCACCAATTGTCATTGTAAACAAGAACAAAATCCAAAAAAAGAAAACGATAGAAAATCCATCAAAGAGAGCTCTATCATCAACCTCCACCAACTCACCAGAAGACCATGAGGATAAAAAAAGTAAATTTTTCGTCTCGCCAAATCGTTTCCAAGCCTTGGCAACGGATGAACAAGACAACGTCTTCGCCACAAATGAAGCCTCACCAACCTCACCAAAACAAAGTAATATTAAACTTTTTAATTTTACTTTGTTTTGTATTTTATAATAAGTTTAAGTAATATTAAACTCAAACTTATTATCCATAGATGTAGATAGCCTATTGGCTAGGAATGTCTTATTTTAAATAAAAAAACTAAAAAAAAAAAAAAAAACTTAAACTACCAAATATTGTCCTAACTAACGTATCCAATTTTAGTATATTAAATTAAAACCTAACTCGCATGGTGGGACCAGAGGGGTTAGTAAAGCGATCAGATCTAATATCTTACGACCAAACACTCCGAACAACTTCATAGCTATAAAGTCATATCTAATAGATGCAATTCAAGAATACCATTATTATCTCTCCCCTTCCTCCTAACCATTCCGTGTCGTACTACGCCACCTTCACCATTCGATTCCTACCACAGATATCGTAAACTGTCTAATTGACCTCGGGCACAAAGTAAATAGCTCTACAAATATAACTCACTGCACGAACAAATTTCCACTTCCACTATTTAATATTTAAAGGTGCGTCCACACTTGTGTAACATGCAACTGCAACACGCAACTTGCAACACGTTTTTGTAACATAGTATTGTAACAATTCAGTGAACTTGTAACACATTTGTGTAACAAATCGGCGATCGGCTGACAATCGGTAATTTAGTGAAACATCAAAGGACGTTACGCGAAAATGTTGCGACCAGTATGGACAGGTTTGCGAATGTATTACTAATAACTAACCTATTATTAATAATTTTTATCACTCCAACTGGCAGTTTGACACTGAATCGAGCTTGGATTTATTAAATATAAATTTAATATTAACATATTTCATTTCAAGTATACAATGTTCGAGTGGTCAAACGAAATTATTTAAAAATTATTTAAAAATTTTGAAATTTACCATTTATTTTTTGAGCTCTCATGTTAGTCAATATTGAATTTCCAACAAAATACAATCTGTGAGCAAACAGTCGAGTTTGCCATCACTTACGCTTCATTTGACTTTTCTTTAAAGTTAGGGAAATAAAGATATACGCTGCTGCAGCTACTCGAGTAGAAATGTTGACTATTCTCTCAATTTCATGAGACTAATTTTTTTTTATTTGGTTACATATTTATTTTATATGGAAACCACTAAATTATGACTTATAACATGTTGCAAACTAATGATGCAACATGCGAACGCAACAATGCAAACGAACACCGAACACTGTTACAATAACATGTTACATGTTGCATATTACGCATGTTGTGTCTAATGTGGATGTATCTTTAAGGTCTATTCACATACATCAGTTACGATATGGTTCAGTTCCGAATCTCGGGACAGTCTCAGTCATAAAAAATAACGTTTCGCTACATTTAGATCGCGTCATCTACACTCATCAGTTTTTCATCTGAATCTGATCCGTCAGTGTCTGTTCAGTCACAGTTCCGAGATTTTTTTAATTCTCGCCACCGATATTTTTTGTTTTGACTGAAGTCATTTGTAGGCGAAATGGATGACGATCATCTTATTGAATGTGTTTGACAATATGAAGTGCTGTACGATCTTTCAAATCCAAAATATATGGCCATTTCATATAAAAACAAAATTTGGAGTAAAATAGCAGAACAATTGTCATCGGTTTCCTCGTCCAAAATTATTGCAATAATACATAATTCTTCGTCGGTCAAATTTTCCATGTTCACGTTGTATGTGTAGAATTTAATATTATTAAATTAAATAAAAAAAATATATATACAAAAAAAAACGTTATGTGTAGTAAACGCGCGCTTGGTATAACAGACTCAACATGACTGACCTGATATCGGAACTGACCGGTCTCGGTGACTGATATGTGTGAATTACACTTGATTGATCAGTCAAAATCGTCGGTAATTTGACTGTCACTGATCGGAGACGTCACTGTCTCGTGACTGATGTGTGTGAATAGACCTTAACATCAGCCAAGCTCGCAACACCAATTATCGTGAAATATTCAAAATCACCAAAATATTAAAATTGTAAAATTCGAATACCCAAAGAAAAAACTTGGCCCTCCCCAATGCCATCACTGCCAAAAGTATGTACACACACGCAACTACTGCTTCCACAAACCGCGCTGCGTGAAATTTGGAGCTGAACATTATACCGAAGATTGCACAAAAAAACTGGAGGAACCAGCAAAATGTGCAAATTGTGAGAAAAACCACACTGCCAGTTATAAAGGATGCCAAACCTTTAAAAAAATATTAAGCCACATCAAATCCAAAACCGGAACGACAAAAATAGTTCATCAACACATTCAAATGCATGCTGTACCACCTCCACTCCACAGAAATGGACATGACGCGCTAAGATCAAACCCAAAAGAAAAACATTCTTATGCTGAAGCCACAGCGAATACTCTACCATCCGATCAACCTCTAAAAATCATTATCAGTTTCCTTAACGAATTAAAATCAGTTCTAAATCCCCTCCTAACCGCTCTAACGTGCTTAATAAACAAATGTCCACTTCCCATCACTCCCACTCCTTAATAAATCAACACACGCTTCACATATCTTCTGATCATTTATACCATATCTTATAAATAAATTCTTAATTGTATTAAAAAACTTGTAATAACATGTAATATGTTGACACATTTTAAAATTTAATAAATAGAAATAAAAATAAACAAATTGCTTTCCAAAAACACGTTATTTCCTTAAATATGTCTTAGTTGAATCGCAAAACACGTTTATTGTTCTTCATATACTTTTAATATATTTGATTACCATTAACTATTGTGTTATGTCTACCTAACCTGTTAATATTATAACCGTTCGGTATCATTATGTTATTTTAATTTTTAATCGGGTTGTTTTATCACTAATTAAAGTCTATTATTAACCGTATTAACCATATTTATATATATTTATTAATTAAATTATATTTAAATTGTATATTGTAATTGTCGAACTGTAATAGTAGCATACTGAAAGTTTTAAAATAAAAAAAATTATTATTACCTATTTTTTTTTTAAAATATAAGTTCCTGTTCGTGGATATTAATGAATAACGGTCGCCACAATAAGAACAAATTATTTTTTAAATTTACCTTTATCTAAAATACTTTATCTTTGTCTGGTTTTCGACGAATAAATTACATCACACAGTAGTGTACTCAATTACGGTTACGTTCTATGCCCAAAATCTTTCACGCGCATAATTTACATTTTTTTTAATATAATTTATATTTCGATACACATACATCAAATGCATTAAATTCATCATCAGCCTATTCACATCTAATCATATAAACGTATAAACAACTCAAAGTTTCCTTGTCGGCTGAAGTTACTGTATATTTCCTTGGATTAGTTGGACTTGTTCCAAATTACAAGTCGTGGTGTAATCATGTTCATTGCTTTATGAGATTTGTGATTTATACACGCTGTGTAAATAATTATAACGATTTATTACGTTATCAAACAAAAGTTTTAGAATAATAATTTTGCTCCTCACTTACTTTTATTATTATTATTTTTTATTGTTTAATATTATTGTAAAATATCTTTTTAATACCGGTTAAAACAGATTAATGATTTTTAACGAAGCCTTGGCAGAGGTATTAAAATTATTTTAAGTAAGTATTGATTTTATTTGGAGTATTAATAAATTACCAGATACGACGATTTATGATTTAATAGCTACTTTAAGTCATGCTAATCAATTTTTCTTCTCAAACTGTGCTTTTTTATTAATGACTGTTCATTGATGTATTATGAGGGTTTTGGGAATAAAAATGATTTGTATGTGATAAAATATGTACAATGATTAATGCTGATGTGATATTTTTTTCGAAATTAAAAGCTTTTAAGTTTGTAGTTCAGGTTTGTAGATAATTTGCGTAGAGATACTAAAAGAGCTATTTTAGTACATGGAGTACAAGATTTTTTAAAAAAAAATTTTTATTTTATTACTTAGAAAAAAATAATTAACGTAATTCTGTGTATTTATTTTTTTTCATTTTACTCATTATATGATTTTATCTTAAATTATAATTTCTATATTGGTATAATAAACTTAAATGCACATAAAAATATTTTAATGTATGAATAATACATGAATATTTTTGTTGTATTGTTATATCAAACATATTATGTATTCTAAAATTATATTTATGGACTTTAAACATTATTTATTTTTAATAATTTTAGAGTACATCTAAATTTGTTATTTGTTACGTTTGAAACCCTGTTTAAAAAATTATATTCGGCTTGTCTCATAACGCTACGGAAGTAGGTTTTCCTTGACATGGGTGATTTATTTGCCAATGCCGTTTTTACAGGAAGTCAAAAGGCAGTTCAAATATCGACCACACATACATAAGCCGAAAAGAGAAAATAATCTGTTTCGAAAATAATAATAACAATAATGAATGAATAAAACAATATATTTAGTGCAACAATGATAGAATATAATATTATCGCTAACATTTAAGTACAACAAATATACATAGATATTACATAAAATGAATTATGTTATACACATTTTTCTGACAAAAATATCAATCGAGATAATGGCTTAAACTAATGACTGTAAAAACTTCAAAACAAATTGAAAATAATATTAATTGTAATTTTAAAAATGAATTTAAATAATTTTTAAAACTGTACAAAAAATGAAAATAAATAGTTTAATAAACTAAAAACTTTTTTTTAAGAAAAAATAAAATACAAACAATAAACGAACCATTAAAAACTAACGACTTGAAGGTTTTTTTTTGTCAAGTCACTCATCGGTTGGCTAGGATAGGGGTAGTAAAAGTACAAATAGGGAACGTTACAACTCGAACTATGTGTAGTTGATTTAGAACAATTTGTTAATGATTCATTTGAAAAAATCGTCGCATTAGAAAAATTGGTTGCGAGTTCATTTATTCTAAAAAAGTTACGATTGTTTCGGATAAATAAAATAATTTTTTTTTAAAATCAAATTGTACTGACAAATTTATTGAAATTGTTTATAACGGCATTCATTTAAGCATAATAAGAACCTGAAAGGTAAAATATGGAATATGTTAAAGTGAAAATCTGTTGGTAAACACTGAAAAATTTGAAATGTCAAAGCATAGAAATTATATTATAATTCACGAACAATGATAATATATCAAAGTGGGGATCAAATGTTGAAAATGGAGTTTCGAAGGCCGGCTAGTTTTTAATTACAAAATATATAAATGGGAGTGTGCCAAAGATATTGAAACTCAAAAATAGGAATATTCTCGATTATTTACTATACGTTGATACGAGTATTACACTACTTGCGTCGTTAACGTAATAATATTTTTGACATTTATATTAATAAAAAATCCATACTTATGAGTAGTAATATTTATTTTTATTAAAAATATTTTGTTTAAGTATGGTTTATATTATAAGTTAAATTTTTTAAGTAAAATATCTGTTTATTTTGATCATAATTTGTATAAAAAGTAAAGTTAAAATCTTAAATTACTTATTTATGATTAAATTATAAATTATCAATAACCTGTGCAGTTATTGCAGGTCTCACATAATAATATATATAATATTTTTATTAAAGGTTTTTAAATATTTTTTTGAGAAGGAGTAAAACTTAAAACTACTTGTGCAAAATACACATCTTCCAACTAATAAAAAGAAAAATAATGATTATCAAACTTATTTATACGTTGTTCCGATCAAAGGCTTAAATTTAAAGAGTAGTTTCAAAATTAGGAAGTTGGACAATCGACCGACAACCATTCGACCGACAGCTAAAATACCGACAAGACAATCAACCGACAAGGTTAATCGACCGACAACCAAAATACCGACAGTAATATTATACAAAAAAAAATATGTTTTAATATTAATATGTATTATTATTACTATTTGTAAGTATATATTAATTTAATTTCACTTATTTTAAAAAGAATTGTATAATATAATAAAAAAATACTGAAAAGACTAAAAATAATATATAAATTTATGAGATTGTAGAGTGTACATTACATGGTTAGGTTGTGAGCAATACCTCGAAGATACTCCAGACGTGTTTTACCTTCACGATTGTTAAAAGCCGTCTTCAATCGTTGTTCACGTTTTTGCTGGAGGTTTTTGCTGGAGTTTTGTTGGGCGTGGCTTTGGAGCTCCTTGAAGAATAGCTTCGATATCTGCATCAACCTTACCTTGTTCTTTTTGAAGTTCTTTAATCAGCGTAAACAGACCAATATGAGCCCTCCCTACCAATTCATTCCAACGCCGATGCAATGCCTCCGCATGATTAGAAGTCCTAAGAATACCATTGTCTATACATTTATGATAACATAGAGTATTAGACAAACTTTAAAAATAATTGAAAATTATTAAATACAGTATTATATGGGTACCAATGTTTTCATAAATTGACCACAATGTTGGAGGAAAAAGTGGAGGGTTTCTATGTTCGGTGTTGCGCACTATACGACGGATTTTACCTAATGCATAATTGTCTTCAAACCACTGTACAAAAGTACTTGCATTTTTAGGCATAATTTCTTTAATCTCCTTGAATGCACCAGGAATTTCCTCTTCAGGCAAAAATGCAAGAGACAACATTTGCCGAACTTTGACGCTGAAATTTAAACGTATCTGGATGGCTCATCCATTTTATGACCAACTTATTCTATAACGTTCTAATATTCGATAATTTTGGTTTAAACTGCTTTATTTGTTGTCTTTATTTTATTAAATAAAAGAGACATGTGCCAATTTTCAAAACTTTCAGCAATATATAGATATATATGACATAAATTCCCGATAAAATTATATTTAAAGACGATTTTTATTATTATTAAATATTATTACTACACAATATTTATAAAAAAAAAATCTTATTAAAATAAGTGAAATTAAATTACTATGCACTTATAATATTACTGTCGGTATTTTGGTTGTCGGTCGATTGACCTTGTCGGTTGATTGTCTTGTCGGTATTTTAGTTGTCAATCGATTGTCCTGTCGGTCGATTGACCCAGAACCCAAAATTATGAACTATCAATAACTATTAATTAAACTATTAAAGCTATAGTTTTTAAATATTTTTTCGTCATTGTTCGCCAAAGATTCCATGATTTGAGACAAGCGTTTATTTCGTCGGCAGCAGTTGATTTTGGAACTATTGTGGCAGTGTTTGACAAAAATCGCCAGATAGTAAATCATTGCGCCTCCAAAATATCTCGAGTAATTGCGTAGATCTTTAAATGTTCGATTAAGTGCTTCCAATGCACGTTTATGTGCTATTGTGCAATCGTCCCAGATGATAATTTTTGATGCTGATATAACTTTGGTCACTGCGGGGAGTTTTGCAATATTGCATGTTGTTTCTTTAATAGTTTGATGATTTAACAGTAATTCTAATGCTGAATAAGCCGTACAGCATCCTTCTAACATTGTGGCCTGCTATTCCAGAAGAAGCAATTGCTGAATGTTGGATCTCGCACAAAAAGTGGTTAAAATTAGTGACTTGAGGAATGTTTTACTAGTTCTACCAGAGACATCCAAGAAATATAAACCACCATTTCTATCACCAATTACCTTCATTAATGTATCATAAACTTCCTTTTTTTAGGGATTCAATAGGGATACATTCATTTGAACTATTAAATCTAATTCCTGATGATCATATACGAGTATACGTTCCTGTTCTAATTTTCGATTAAATGCATCATTCATTTTACGATTTGGCGCTGGCATTCTTAACCTGACTAATAAACTACCGCGAATGAGGTAACATATGTCTTCGATTAAGAGCAAAGTTCGATTATGTATTTTCTCATTCATCTCAAGGTCAGGATTTTTTGAACTGACATGAATTTGATGTAAAATATCTTCTGACATATTTTCCTTGTATTCGTGCCACAGGTTTGATGGGTTTAATGAAAATCATGTCGAAATAATGACAGCAAATAATGTGTGTATCTGACTTGGAGATGTAGAGATTGCTTCAGCGATTGTCGTATCCCAATGGGTATCGTTTTCTAGTCAGTTGCATTTTGTAATACCATGTTTTATGTCACGTTCCACGGGAATGGGATAAAAAGTATACTATGTCCGTCTTCTAGTTCTAAGCTACCTCCCCACCAATTTTCAGCCGTTCTTAAGTTACATATAGTATAACAAACACGACTTTTTTATATATATATATATAGATTTAGATAAATTTATGTAGGTAAGTCTTAACATTGTCTAGGAGTAGAACGCTAAGTATAACAATTTAACCTTTCTTATCGAAATCGACATTACAAGCAATTTAGAAGATCAAAATATGATAATTTATAGGTAATCAATGGTTAACTAACATCAATATCATATCAAAATTACTATATAATATAAACATCAAAAAATGTTATTTCATAATATTATTTAATTATTAAATAAATATTGATTTTAAAATTTCAAAGATTACAAATTCATTTCAATGGACTTACAGACCCCTAAATTAGCGAGTCCCTTACACTCCTTGTTTAACAGACCTCCATTGTGAGAGCCCCGATTATAATTTTAAAATTAAATATGTATTTTTAGATTCTGAACGAAGTGAAGAATGTATTGATTTTACAATGATGTGTGTTTTTTTAGATTCTGAACGGAGTCAAGAATGTATTGATTTTACAATGATGTGTGTTTTTATTTTATTTTTTTTATTTTTGTGTCTGTCGACACGATTTGGGGCAGTAAAAATGCTTCGATTTCCTTATGTAGCAACTTTTCTGAAAGGAAAGTGAATCTAGTTGGTGCTTTGGAGGGTTAAAAGTAAAAAATTTTTTATCAATATTTTTTAAATGCGACGGGAAAAACCCTAAAAAAATGAGGGAAAAACGGGAGTTTTTACGCAAAACCAGTTTTCGACATACTCAAATTTTTATTTTGCTATAAAATTTGTATAAAATGTGTAAAAATTACGATAATATGCATGTTATTTTGTAGATAAAAATTCATAAAATTTTTTTTGTTCATACTTAAGGTTCAAAATTTTAACACTAGGTTATCTATAAGGTATTCTTCAAAATTATTTAAAAAAATTTCTACCAGACTTAGAGGAAAAAATTTTATGACTGTTCAAATATTTACGAAATTGCATAAAATAGCGATTTATTGTCAAACGGTTTTAAATATTTGTTATAATTCAAAAAGTATAAGTCGCAGATTTTTGAAATTTCTACCACCTGATAAGATTGGTATTTCCTTTATGTCATATTTTTTTCAAAATATAATAATGATTTTTAAGTCACTTATAGGCATTTAAAATATTCTATTTTTATTACATTTTTTTTTATAATCGGTGAGATTCCACAGAAGTAGTTCTTATTGTCATTCAAAAATTATTAAAATCCATAGGCACAATTTTTTTTTATAAGCGTTTGAACAGCGAATATTGACATAAAATTACATGTACAATATAATATAATGTATAATATTCTAGACTGACAATCTATGTCGTTGTATGCAACTGCCAACCCATCCTAATTGAAAAATATATCTATCGTTTCAAAATAAAATATACTTATTACAATATTTATAAATAACATTGTATTATATTCTAGACAAACATATCATCTCCGTTCAGAATCGTTTTTCGTATACAATGATACCTATCATTGAATTAAAATTTAACAAATCCATTATAATGACCTATCCTATGAAGAGTCGCACTTCACCCCCAAGTGTACAGCAGAGCGAGGCCCATCCGGTTATTTAATATTAATAGTATTCATTTTTGCTTATAAAAGTTATGCAATTTTACAATTATTTTAATCTTCTTTTAGGAAACTAATGAGAATAAAAAAAATATTGATCTTTTTAAAGTACTTCTCGTTTTTGATTTAATGAATACTGCGAAAAATTACGCTTGTTTGTACTTTAATTAGTTTATGAATATACAAATTTAAAATGTTTGAGATTTTTATTATACTAACTTAAGACAACTTTTTGAAAATACATACGTGGAAGGAGACATAAAAAATAGGAATAATATTTTTTTTTTAATGATGTGTTTTATTTTATGCTGTATTAATAATAATTTATGCGATTTTTATTTAATAAAATAAAAAAAATTAAATAAATTAACAATCGAATCAAAAGTATTTCTAGTTACATTTAGTTACAAATTTTCGAATACTAACATTGTTAGTTATTTTAATTTAGCTATGGCAATGTTCAAAAACTTTTATGGATTTTAGTGATTTACTTAGTATTTTTGGACGAAAAGGATTTTGTTAAGTTATAACAAATAAAAATAAAATAAATTGCACAAACAGTCGCTAGATTTAACATCGACCATAGTAAATGCTTTAAACAGATAATTTTTGTCCGTTTTAGTATCTAAGGAATCTATTTAGGGAAAATTACACGTTTGAAAAATCTTTTTATAGTGAAGTAAAGGTACTTTGAGATTGTCATATGATATAAATGTATGTGCAAAATATTTTATTAAAACACCTCTTATGTACCTCTTATTCTTATTATGTACACCTCTTATTCGTTCTACTAAGATATATATTAAAATCATTCACTTTGTAAGGGTATTTGCATTATAGGTTAAATAAAATCGAACAGAATAATAAATATTATATAGAAATGTTTGAAAATATTAATGTTTACTTATTTTAAAGAACCATTAATCTTCAATATTATATTAAAAATTTAAAACATAATAATTATGTTTAAAATACCAAAGTGCAAAAAATGAACAAATTGTTTTTGATATGAACATA
The DNA here is from genome assembly GCA_034509805.1 of Sipha maydis. Taxonomy (NCBI): domain Eukaryota; kingdom Metazoa; phylum Arthropoda; class Insecta; order Hemiptera; family Aphididae; genus Sipha; species Sipha maydis. The sequence goes on from JASXSY010000148.1 coordinate 29,857, forward strand.
ATTGTACGTATAATATTTACTTACTGTGTGGATTTTTCATTTAACCTGGTCTGTTTTCGATAAAAAAATGTCATGATTATAATTTTAACTGAATACCGGCATATTGCTTCTTCGACATGAGTTGTTTGCAGTGTACAATGAAAAATATAGCCGCACGATTGTTAGTCGCATAAGATCGTGCTAGTGTGTAATACCATACGATATAATGACGAACACAGATTCTAACCTAACTTTACATACCTACTTGCATATGCTGTTTGGGTGACCATATATTTTTCTAGTCGAAACGGGACAAAAAAAAAAAAATTTTTTTAAATATTTATACTAAAAAAATTATGTACTATTATGCTTTGAAGGGACAAACATATTAAATGTTATTAAAAAAATTTTTTAGATTCTGAACGGAGTGAAGAATGTATTGATTTTACAATGATGTAAACTTTGGGTGGTCAAAAGTAAAAAAATTTCAATATTTTTTAAATGCGACGGGAAAACCCCTAAAAAAATAAGGGAAAAAACGGGAGTTTTTACGCAAAACCAGTTTTCGACATACTCAAATTTTTATTTTGCTATAACTCAAAAACTAATCGATGTAAATACTTGAAATTTTCACTAAATGTTTAGATTAGCGATCTCTATACATCGTTAAAGTATAATCTATACTTTTCAAAGTATTTTGACTTTTATTAAGCTATTTATAGACAATTGAAATTTTCAATTTTTTTAATTTTTTTTTTTTTAAAATAACGATTAAATTTTTTTGGCCGGCCAGAAAATCTTGAAAATTTAATACAAGGTTTCTTATAAGTTGTTCCTTAACTGATAAAAAAAAATCTAAAATCGTAAGTCACAATTTTTTTTTATAAGTGCTCAAAGTTCCAATTTATACAAAATATGTAAAAATCACGAAAATTTGCAAGTTATTTTGTAGATAAAAATTCATAAAATTTTTTCTGTTCATACTTAAGGTTCAAAATTTTAACACTAGGTTATCTATAAGCTACTCTTCAAAAATCTTTAAAAAAATTTTTACCGGACTTGGAGGAAAAAATTTTATGGCTGTTTGAAATATAAATATTTACGAAATTGCATAAAATAGCGATATATTCTCAAACGATTTTAAATATTTGTTATAAATCAAAAAGTATAAGTCTCAGATTTTTGAAATTTCTACCAGCTGTTAAGATTGGAATTTCTTTTATGTCATATTTTTTTCAATACATTATATTGATTTTTAAGGCACTTATAGGCATTTAAAATATTCGAATTTATTACATTTTTTTTTTATAATCGGTGATAAAAAAAATTGGGCTCGTACAAAATATTTAAAAATTTAATAGAAGATTCCACAGAAGTAGTTCTTAATGTCATTCAAAAATTATTAAAATCCATAGGCACAATTTTTTTTTTATAAGCGTTTGAACAGCGAATATTGTCATAAAATTACTTTTGAAATATAATATAATGTATAATATTCTAGACTGACCAATGATATCGGTTTTTTTATAATGCTCTAACTCAAAAACGAAAAACCGCTGGTTAGTTAGACTGACAAACTATGTCACTGTATGCAACTGCCAACCCATCCTAATTGAAATATATATTTATCGTTTCAAAATAAAATATACTTTTTACAATATTTATAAATAACTATATATTAAATCCTAGACAAACATATTAATTCCGTTCAGAATCGTTATTCGTATACAATGATATCTATTATTGCATTCAAATTTAACAAATCCATTGTAATAATGACCTATTCTATAAATGAGGTGCTCTCCACCCCCAACTGTACAGCAGAGCGAGGCCCATCCAGTTCTTTTTTTAATTGTGTATAAAAAAAAAAGCCTCTTCGTAAACAAAATGGTTGACGATTACTGTAAAACTGAAATAATGAACTATGAAAAATAATTTTTTGTTTGCGCTGATATTGGGGTATTAAAACGTATTAGGTTAATACGTCCATGTTAATACATCGTTCGCCGCAATAGGTATTTTTATATTTTATTAGTATAATTATATTCCAATACACCCACCACACAGCCCCGATTCCGTACAACGTCAACCGTGCAATAATTCAGTATATACACGTTATATGCACACATTATAGTTTAAAGCAATAAAAATAATAGCTCATCGATAGATTAAAATTGAATATTGTTATTTTTTACTGTTTTCTGATAACAGGACATTTTTGTGTCCCGAAAATTTTCCACGCATAACATGTTGATGTTTTAAGATCAACACTGATTTTTGATATGTAGCAGCATGAAATTTGAGTACAACGATATTATGTTATCTTGTCAAACAAGGCCGGATAATAGACGTTTTTTCCCATTTCTTTAATCATTTGATTAATTCGATGGCCATACAAAATGGATTTATTCGAGAATAGATAATGAGTTTTCTTTGATCTATTAATCTTCTAATGGCATATGTTAGTTCTTCGGGCCAGTAACACATAGGAATATTGCAATTCGATCAGTATATGGTGCTTCTGTATAAAACAATATTAATTGTATTCTCTATCATATTGTAAAAAAAAAGAAAAGAAAATATGTATACTTTTACTATTATTGTTATTACTTATCTGAATAATTTTTTATTATTTATAAACATGTTTTTTGATGAACACAATTACTATATATCTGAATAAGATATTATTACTTAAAAAAAAAAATAATAAATAAATAAATACACAACAGTTATGCCAAAAAGATTTTTTCTAATTTTTATTACTCAAAAATAATTTTCTCAATAAATGACGTATGATATTTGAGGAGAATTGAATAGTATTCTATGCACTACATTATCTTGCTTATAAAATTGTTATAGAACCATACAAAAATATTTAAAATTTGTTAACATTGAAGTTATTGGAGAAAAAATATATAGGGATATAAAAGTAAGTGTACTCAATTCCCGTTAAACATTGTCAACGATGTATTTAATTTAATTTTTTTAAGGACCTGAAAAGGGTTACTATTCTTTTTTTCTTTGTTCCTCTACATTCTTGGTATAAAAATAAATAATTGTGTGAAGTTAAAACATATTTGAGAAAAAAATTATACTGGATATAGTTTTTGGTTCCTATATTAAAAAAAAAAAATAAAAATGCAATATTTATAATAATTTTATATCTGTTAAATATTTCAATAATTTAAAAATGTATGAACGGGAAAGGAGCAAAAAATAATCACTTAGCCCTCAGGTTAAACGCCAGGGGAACAAATGTCCTCCACGATAAACTACACTATTGTAAACCAATGAGCGATGACTTATTTTTTCTCTAAGAATTTAACATTAACGACAATGTCTGAAAAAACGTTTATAGAATATTCTAAAATGAGTTTTTAAAATTAAAACAATTTAGTGAAAGTTATATTAGATTTTTGTATAGTTCGTAACGGTTAAAATAGTTATAATAATCGTTAAAAAATGAAGCAATGAAGAGTTATTGATTAAGTTATAAGGTTTGGTACTTTTTAACACAATGTTAAAATGTTTATTATTATATATTTATATACTTATTTTGTAGACGATTGGTGAGTTGTTTATTGATACTTTGTAGTCGAAAGGATCGTCCAATATTAGAGTTGCTCGTTTTAATCCTTCATTCTATTTTTTTTGTCCAAGAAAATAAACTTCATTATCCTGATAAAAGTGGTTTAAATAGCAAGAACAAAGTTTTTCGAGTACCTGATTAGAAATATTGATTCAAAGAACTTAACAAGATAAAAATCTTATCTCAATAAATTAAAAGTCTTTCCAGTTTTTCCAACACGATTAGTACCTATAAATTTTATGTTAAAAAACAATTTTTTGTAACTCTCCTTAGTTTAAAGTAAAATTAAAAATGATCTAATTAAATTAAATAATGTTGAAATATTAAAAAAACGCAATATTAATTAATTAGGGAATTTTGCTGTCATTATCCGTATAAACGAAACAAATAATTAATATAAAATAGAATATATATTAATTAAATCATAATAATACTTTTCTCAATTTGTCAGCAGTGAAGAATAAATAATGACTTAAAAAGTAGTAAAATAATTATGTTATTCTCTGTAATTTTACTATTATTTACTCGAATAAAGATGGATAATTTATTATAGGCCAAGATAGTCTTATATGAAGCTAATCATGTTGGATTTAGATAAAGGATTTTACGGAGAATTGAAAAAAATTGCTATTAATGAGGATAAATGGAAGAACATTTCATTGATGAACTGATCTATGGACCGAAAAAAAAAATTAATATATAAATTGGATTTATTGTTTGGTTTTAAATTCGTATAAGTAAATTTTAACGGGTCTCGAAATGTATATGAATATGCGTGGAAAAAATGGTATCGTTTTAGTGCAGTTCGATTTGTGTCAATTATACAAGATGAGCAAAAGTGTTTTCAAAACAGTTTCAACTGCGTAGCGTACGTTTCTATATACTAGTGTATGTAGACTGTAGAGGAATCAAGAGGACTTAGTCTGTTATGAATGCGTATACATTTTTATTGCAGTATTACACTGATAATGTAGAATCCCAAGAATTATTGCGACCAGGAATATTTTTTTTCCTTCTTATAAATCATATTTATTTATATTTTCCAGCAGACGAAAAGTAAAAACGAAATTTTTATTTTTTATTTCATACAATAAAAATGCAAATGTAATAAAAGAGACGTTCCTAATTTCGCAGACCGTTGTATAGTATTACATTATGGTACCCTACGTTAGTTCGCAATCCACGCATATGTAGACGAACATGATTTTACGAGAAATACAATTTCTTCGAATAAAAGTGTTTCGGATGTATTACATTTATGAATTATACGACAAGCCCTATTATGTACCTACCTGGATTTCGACCTTGGATCATATTTGATGCACGGACATTTAAAACGACGAGGAAAAAAAAAATCTAAAATCCTTCTAAACGAACATGATTAATGTATCACTTTTACATGTTAAACTGTTCATTTTCATCTTGATTGATATCGAAATCGAATTAATTCGCTTTGACCTGTTTAAAAACTTATACGTACTGTTAATTTAGAGGAGTGGCATTATAGGGTACACGTTCGAACGTACATGTAAAACGAATTACTCAAATAATTAGGTCAAATTAATATCCCTAAACACAGTCGTTTTTTAACAAAGTGCATAAATTATGATATACGGCACATAATATCAATTGTCGAATACTTTACAGATTTCGAGTGCAGAGAACAGAGTAGAGGAAATTGAGTCATTGATCTTTCAACAATAAGGAATGTTTTTAATTGTTTGTTTTTAATTCTAAAAGCGCTTTTCGGTGCTGTAAAAATACACCCGAACGTTACAAATTGCCGTTCTGTTAATTGAAAATCGGACGCAGATGGTGTTTTATGTGTGGTTAAAGATTTTGAAATTTATCTGCATTGCGTTTATGGGAAAAACTGTGAAATTCAATCCAGCTCACTTTCCTATAGCGTGGGAAAATACAATTCTTTTTTTTTTTTTTATTCGTATTAAAACGAAAACATTTTGGAATTTTAAGCTTTACACTATTATCTATACGAGCTGAAAAAAGAATATATGCACGATGGTTTTGTGTGGATTTTTATATTGTGTGTAATTTTAAATAATATAATATTTAAAGTATTCAATTTGATTTCGATAGAATATTATTAATAAACATTTTGTTAAGAATAAAGATCAATTTGTTGAACTCAAATGATGAGCCTTATTTACTTTTGTGTTTCCACCTAATATTTTTATAATTTTGTTCGAGTATTGCGTCTACGTTACATTATTTAAGATTATAGATTGTTGTGCTGTGTCAAATCATACATAAATTATGTTTCAAGCATTTTACACTGGCATCATTTAGTAATAAAATATTATACATCTTATATTATAAGCAAAAATAATATTTTAATATTTATGTTTATACTTAAACACAAATTTATAATAATTTAAAATATTGGATGCCCCCTTAAGTTTTTAAGTAATTCAAATCAACTTTATACATAACTAATTTTTTGAATTTTTAATATCTTTTTATGAAAGTTTGAAAGTAAACAGAAAACAGATTTTTATATTTGTTTACTTTTCAAAGACTAATAATTCAGAAAATATTTAAATTTTATAAATTAATTATCAAACTGTGAATTGATAAAAACGTATTATAGAATTTTTTTTATTACAAATAAAATAGTTGGAGTGCATCAGATAAAAATAAGATAATTTAAATAATATAATTTAAAATTAACTGTTGATATGATGATGATATTATGCATTTTATTAAATATTTTTTATATTATTATTATAATATTATAACAAGAAATTTTAGACAAGGTTTTATATATATTTTTATAATAAAATACTAATAATAAATATTAATACTTATACTAATACTACTAAATACTAATACTAATACTAATAATAAAACGTTTCTGTATTATAATTAATTAGAAAAATTCAGCGTGGTATAGGTACTTCTGTGTTATATATCACATCTTATCATGACAAATGTTCGTGGGTACGTTTTCTTGTTATTTTTTTATAATAAAAAAAAAGTAAAACAGTAATAATAATAACAGTTTTTAACAAAATTACAACTACATAGCTGATAAGTAATAAAATTAAGACATAGCACAAGTATAATTTGGATTTAAAGTTGATAGTTGTATAAAGCATTAGCCTGGTTGTATGGTTGAATATATATCTATATTATTTTAGAAATATGGATTTACAATATTTTTAAAACTTTTAAAAACTTTTGGTAGTGTTTGGTTTGAACGTTTCTCTAATAAGTAGAGCAAAATTCGACTAAATTTTAATGCATTTACACCATTGCCAACATTCTGCCAACAGTGCCAACAGTAAACTTGGAAAATACAAGTGAGTGTTGTGTATTATAACAGTAAAAAAAAATCTACATATTTTCATTTTTAAAATTATATTACTGAATAACGTTATAAATCGTCGTCTTTGGCAGAGTTCATATTGTTACATTATTTTATTGTACTATTTGGACATGAATCATTATCAATGTAGCCATATTTCATTCTACGGCGTTATTATAGTACAAAATAAATTATACAAGCATTCTTATTCGTGTCCATTATGGTGTTTATTCCAAAACCGACCGAAGCGTCTCATAATATTACATTTCGATATATTATCTGGAGTGGTAGAGAAGGCGATAAAAATCGAAAAAAACAAATAGTTTAATTGAAGCCATTGTGTGTGTAACGATGGTTATTTATGAATTTAAATTTCAAACCCATCGCATGATACGATGCCGCATTACTTTGCAGACCAAAAAAACAAATGCGCAACTAAATACGTTCAGTGTAACCTTGAATTATGTAATAGTTTTCGTCTATGGTGAAATGCAAATAAGCATCACACTCATTCTAGTTGGTCAACGATTTCCACGAATCCATCTCATAGCGTACATATAGAATAAAAACGAAAAGCTATTATAAACAAAAAAAATATTACTCAGGTCTTTTATTCGATTTTAACATGCCCATTAATAACAAACCATGTGTGCATGCTTGTTCTGTGTACCTGTGTACAGTGTGTTCAAAACGTTCAAACCGTTTACGCATTCGACATTTTCAAAAACGTTTTTTAACGTCTAGCGAAAAAAACCGTTGTTACACATATATATTTATATTATTTTTTACGACTCTGTATATGGTCTTTGAAAAACAATATTTTTCCAACGATAATATTATTGACGTGCAAATGATGTACGCACTACTGACTCAAGACGTACTTATTATACGTTTATTTTATCGAATAGCGACACAAGGTTAGTACCATTGAAATCTACTTACGCACGTCGCGTTTGCAAATCGACATTATTACAAACACTAATTCGACCACATTCTAAATATTATGTATTTCCGTGGACCTATGTATCTTTTGATGATCAAGCAATTTCGAGGAGCTTGTTTTGTTGCCCTTCTGCAGTTACATCGGTATGGATGTGTCTTATCGATGAGGTATTTCTATAATTTCGTTTGAAACCTCATGTCGAACGTCACACTCGTCATCATCGTTGTTAATCAAATCTTTGTTTGGAAAACAGTTAATTTTACCGGTTTATGTTGTATGCGAGATATATATACGTCCCCAAGGTTTCCATGTACAGCGCGGATACCCATTTATTTAGGTGAAATATTGAGTCGAATCGTTTAGTTTTGAATAATCATTGTTACTTGATATCACCTTAACGTGTTGAACAAAACACCTTGCATTGATCCGTCGAATCGTAGTTGGTACACGGTGAATAGGTGGCAAGAAGCTTATCGTTGAAACCATGATTATTTTTCTCTTCGAACAGTATAAACTTTTTAACCATAAACTTCGGAGACAAGGGTCGTTAGCTTTATCTTATTAACTATATCGATGTGTGAACGAGTGAGAGGCACGTGCAAGGCGATCAAATCGTTATAATACTGCTAGACACAATATTATTTTACCGTACAGTCAACCTTCTATGTGAACAAAATAGTAATTGTTTATTTAGTTTATATATATTTTTTTCCCGAGAAATGCTTGCGCTTACCATAGAATATACATAGAAACGTCGTAACTTAATGTTACATGATTTTTTATTTATTTTTAATTTATAGATTATGTTTAAGTGATAAGAGTCGACTGTGATTAACCTTTATTTCGTTGTGAAAAGAATGCGCACTTTAATTTCATTACGGTTATAAGTGTTATGCGCTTTAAAAAATAACGAATGGTAAAAAATCCCATTGAAGGCTAAAATATAAAACAACATCAGTTTATACCATTTTTTTTCTTTTTCGCTTCGAAACGCATCGAAGAGGGTTATCGTTTTCCATTAAACGCCTATAAAAAAGGCAATACTCCACGAATCCAATAACAACAAAAACAAACCCTCTTGCGGAAATTATACGACAATGCATCGTATACATCGTACACTAATACATGTACGCATCGCGTCTGAGAAGATTTATATGATTATAATAATGAGTAACGCTGCAACACGCACTATGCTGTCGTGTCGATTCTAAATCATGGCTCATCATGTTTGCGCCGAAACCCCTACAAATTCAGTTTATCGTGACGGACAGTTGTGCATGTAACGAAATCATAATATTATAATTATCATTATCATTAAGATATTGCGATCGCCGACACGTGAATATTTTGGCAAAACGATTCGTGTCAAAAAACGATGTTGCTTCGGAACATTCACCACGAGCGATCTGAACCCTTTTACGGGCACACGCGGACGACGTATTTGTCACAGAACACATTTGTATTTCAACGGCGTAATTAAACCAAATGTAGTGAGATAAATTACGGTGTGTAATGCAGCGCGTTACGAAGAAAATTTTGTTTAGGTATAAACCATTGCGCCGTCGTTTTACAACCGTTTCGTCGTCCTGTCGTTCGCGGGTTCACGGAATTTTCGATTCGAATGCGAATAAAAACCGAAAAACCACGAATGTCGACCAATGTCACAGCAGTAGTGGGTAAGTAGAAAACGTTTTCGCAGTGCACGACGATGGTACGGGAAACGTTTAAACTAGAATTTCGTGTGACGCCTTGAAAAAGTATTTATAAATTATACACATACGTACTGCAGCTGAAGGGCTGATGTCGTACCGATAGTACAGCGACCTACTGGTCATTAGGGACTACCCTTCGGTGGAATCTAGATCTTACCGATATATATATATATATATATATATATATATATATATATATATATAAACGTGTGTGTGTGTGTGTGTGTGTGTGTGTGTGTGTGTGTGTGTGTGTGTGTGTGTGTGTGCGTATGTATATGTGTGCTTACTTTATAATAGGAAGAGTACTGCAAACGCACCGGCACGAACAGTAGAGACGAGATAGAAAATAAAAACGAATTTTGTGAAAACATTAACGAGAAAAATGGAAATTCGAAATTCCTCGGACGTTAACGGTGTACGTATTATAATCTAATATAGTAATGTGTACATGATTGTAATGTACTAATAATCGAGAGGATCGTACGACACCGCCCAGAAGTCCAGTATGTACTATGCGCACGCAATATTATCATATGCACAAGCGGTTGCATCATAATAATTGTATGTTTTAGTATTTTCGAAACCTTCAACTATACACGGACGAGCAGGAGCTATAATAATTACCCCGATGTTCTGTCTGTCTCTTCACACAGAGCAAAATATCCGCATTCGTAATTCGTATGTACTCGTAAATAACAATAAACTGCGGTGTAATCGTTGTAAAACGTGACGTCGCGGGTCACTGTTAAAAGTGTTACAATTGATATTATAACGGCTCCACGATATACCTCTTACATAATTACAGTACAGAGTGTACTGCCTGCGATTCGTTTTCAATTGATTTTCTTGAATGACAATCAGGAGGTATAGACGTTGTTATATTGCATTATGTTTTATTCGTGTTTCTGACGGTAGCGACGAATTGCGTTTATCGCGCATCACGTTCTCGTCAGATAATCGTATTATTTTCAGGGCTAGAGATTCGCTACGTCTGTGTAAATTACTTTTTGTCCTTCTCCGAGACGATATGAAAAACAAATAAAAATTATAAAGATTTACTCGATAGTCAGAACATATTATTATACCTTAAGTACCGTAACAATTTTGATTTATCACGAAACTCGATAAAAAGTTTTTGCACTTATCGTTTCATCAGATAATGGTCCAATGACATCCACAATGAGAATTGCTTTACGTACTATATTTTTCCTCAACACAGCTAAAGATTGCAATTTCCTTCAAAATTTGTATCCTTACAGCTTTTGGTCATTATTACTACAATACTTTTACCGAACTCATAATATTCAATGGCACTTGTGGTAATTATTATTGTAAACATTTTTTTCGGAACTAAATCGCTCGTAACAATTATGCCGTATACAATTCAGTAGAAAAATGACAATTGAACTGATGGAACTTTGAAATTACGTAAGTGTGATTGTTAAACACAATTTTTTATTTCGAGAAATTTACGTTGTTATTTCTTCATCTCGAAAAGTTATAATTGCAATCAATTTAAAGAGATTTTAACTAATAAACAGAACAGAAAGTTTTCTTATAATTTAATAACGAAATTGTTCACAATAGTATTTTCAAATGGTTTATTACACAATATATAAAATACTTACTTATACTATACTTAGAAATGTAAATAAATTACAACACGATAAAATTAAATGCAAGATAATAATGCGCAGTTAAAATTAATAATTTTGTTCTTGTAAACGACCGGAGATAATTATAATATTAAACAATGCGCAGTTTAAATCATACGAAATAATTGAATTATACAGTAAGTTCAATTGTTTGATTTAAAGTTAGTTATGAGACATTGAGGAAGGAAATGTTTGGACCTCTATAATTGCACTTAACCTTTGCAAAATAAGAATCTTTGGTAGAGGTCTGTTATAATTTTTCATGAATCGTCATTATTTATTATAAGGTAATATAGTTACATTACCATCTAGTTTTATAAATGTTCGTGTTCTTGTTATTTATTATATGTTTTGAAAGTTAAATTTAATTATTCTATAAAAATAATTTTAAATTTAAATAAGATTCTTAAGCAAGGTTTTGAACATGAGAAAATGCTGATACAGACACAGAAAATATACACGTTTGGCAAGTGTTAGCTTTGGATTTATGTTTTAAAGATTACATTGATACAATTTTAAATTCACGAGGAGTATATTGATTTTTTAAAGTTTTTTTATTTCTATATATATGTTTATTTGTTTATTTTCTTCCAAACCTTCGAATAGTTGTACCATAAGTCACATGTAATATCTTATCAGAACAGAAAATGGACCAGGATGGTACTTTTAAGTGGTACATTTTTTCTTTGATAGTTTTCCAAAAGAGAAGAAATCTTTAATCTCAAAAAAATGCTACATTTTATCTAAATGTATTTTTTTTTAATGGAATAAGTAATATTATATTATTAAATTTTCTAATTAAAAAAAAACGGATGGGCCTCGCTCTGCTGTACAGATGGGGGTGGAGTGCACCTCGCTTATAGGATAGGTCTTTATTATAATGGATTTGTTAAATTTGAATGCAATGATAGATATCATTGTATACGAATAACGATTCTGAACGGAGTCTAGAACATTCTACATTATATTATATTTCACATGTAATTTTATGTCAATATTCGATGTTCAAACGCTTATAAAAAAAAATTGTGCCTATGGATTTTAATAATTTTTGAATGACATTAAGAACTACTTCTTTGGAATCTTCGATTAAATTTTCAAGTCACCGATTATAAAAATAAAATGTAAAAAAATCGAATATTTTAAATGACTATAAGTGGCTTAAAAATCAATATAATATTTTGAAAAAAATATTGCATAAAAGAAATACCAATCTTAACAGCTGGTAGAAATTTCAAAAATCTGCGACTTATACTTTTTGAATTATAACAAATATTTAAAATCGTCTGAGAATAAATCGCTATTTTATGCAGTTTCGTAAATATTTAAATTTCAAACAGTCATACAATTTTTTCCTCTTAGTCCGGTAGAAATTTTTTTAAAGATTTTTGAAGAGTAGCTCATAGATAACCTAGTGTTAAAATTTTGAACCTTAAGTATGAACAGAAAAAATTTTATGAATTTTTATCTACAAAATAACTTGCAAATTATCGTGATTTTTACACATTTTATACAAATTTGAGCATTAAGGGCTTATAAAAAAAAATTGAGTTAACCGATCACCGATATTTTTTAGTTACGATAAGTTTAACTTATTATAAACCTAGTATAACATTTTCAAGAGTTTTCGCTCAACCAATTAAATTTTATAGATGTTTAAAAACAAAAATTTTACAAAAATCGAAAATTTAAATTATCTATAAATAAGTCAAAATATGTCAAAATACTTTGAAATCTTAACCATGTATAGAGAACGTCAGTATAAAGATTTGGTGAAAATTTCAAGTTGTTGCGGTTTTTCATTTTTGAGTTTGAGCATTTTAAATAAAAACCAATATCTTTGTCAGTCTAGAATATTATACATTATATTATATTTTACATGTAATTTTTTGTCAATATTCGCTGTTCAAACGCTTATAAAAAAAAATTGTGCCTATGGATTTTAATAATTTTTGAATGACTTTAAGAACTACTTCTGTGGAATCTTCTATTAAATTTTCAAGTATTTTGTACGAGCCAAATTTTTTTTATCACCGATTATAAAAAAAATGTAAAAAAATCGAATAAATGCCTATAAGTGGCTTAAAAATCAATATAATATTTTGAAAAAAATATGACATAAAGGAAATATCAATCTTAACAACTGGTAGAAATTTCAAAAATCTGCGACTTATACTTTTTGAATTATAAAAAATATTTAAAATCGTTTGAGAATAAATCGCTATTTTATGCAATTTCGTAAATATTTAAATTTCAAACAGTCATAAAATTTTTTCCTCTAATTCCGGTAGAAATTTTTTTATGTTAAAATTTTGAACCTTAAGTATGAACAGAAAAAATTTTATGAATTTTTATCTACAAAATAACTTGCAAATTATCGTGATTTTTACATATTTCGTATAAATTGGAACTTTGAGCACTTATAAAAAAAAATTGTGACTTACGATTTTAGATTTTTTTTTATCAGTTAAGGAACAACTTATAAGAAACCTTGTATTAAATTTTCAAGATTTTCTAGGCAGCCAAAAAAATTTTATCGTTATTTAAAAAAAAAATACTTAAAAAAATTGAAAATTTCAATTGTCTATAAATAGCTTAATAAAAGTCAAAATACTTTGAAAATTTAATGGTGTATAGAGAACGCTAATCTAAACATTTGGTGAAAATTTCAAGTATTTACATCGATTAGTTTTTGAGTTATAGCAAAATAAAAAATTTGATTATGTCGAAAACTGGTTTTGCGTAAAAACTCCCGTTTTTCCCAAATTTTTTTATGGTTTTTCCCATCGCATTTAAAAAATATTGGAAATTTTTAACTTTTGACCCCCCAAAGTACCAAATAGATTCACTTTCCTTTCAGAAAAGTTGCTTCATAAGGCAATCGAAGCATTTTTACTGCCCCAAAACGTGTCGACAGACACAAAAAAAAAAAAAAAAAAAAAAAACACACATCATTGTAAAATCAATACATTCTTTACTCCGTTCAGAATCTAAAAAACTATACAATTGTTTATAATATTAGAAATACGAATTACAATTATCAATTATCTTGAGTTATACTTAATATTTATTCAACAATCGAACTTAAAGTTTGAAATATTTTTTGATTGATTTTATATGTACTGTAACAGTACATATACATAAAATATAAATACAACAGATTTGTTCCCAAAAAGTAATATTCTCTATACGTTCTTTCTATTCACGTTAATAGCAGAGCAACGAAATACCCATGTCTTCTCATGTTACAGAAACTCAATTCACTAAAACTCAATTGGTTGGCTCTCAATTCACTAATTTATTTCTAGTAAAATAAAACTCTAAATATTTTATCAATTATATAATTTTAAAAAAATAAGTGAGACTCTTAGGTCGAATGAGATACAGGGGTGGATAATTGGTCTTTTGAATTTAAAACCAATACATTATTCTCTCAAAATAGTAACTCTCAATGAAAGAGATTGGATAAATAAATTGGATAAATTGGATAAATTGGATAAAAGTTTATATTTTTAAAGATGGTGGATATAGTAGAAGAAACAAATTTCTTAAAAAGATACGTTGAACTTTTAATAATCTAATTTTAACAAAAAAATGTGTCTACAAATTGTGAAAATTTAAAATTTAAAATGCCTATTAACGGCGAAAGATTTATCGAACTTCTTCAAAACTATGAAATGTCTTTAACTAAATAATACATTTGAATGGGATATCATTAAAATTGTTATTCATCAATATTTTAATGCTTATAAATAATTTTTACAACATTTCAGTAAATTTTTTTCTGCGCCACAAAAGACTCTAGTATCCAATTTCAATTTCGAGTATAAATATTTTCAAAATGTTATGAATTTTTTACCATAAAAATGTAGCAGTTTTCTGTAATGGTATTGTTTTGTTAACATTTATTATTTAAAAGCTCATAATTTTTTTAATTTTTAAATTAAGCTTAATTTCTTTTAATCAATAAAAAATATTTACGGAAAGCTTTGTATTAAAGTTTAAAGATTTTTTGTCAAATCTAAATTATTTTATCGATATTTTTTAAAAAAAAGTTTAAAACATGAAAATTTAAATTTAATATAAATAGATTAACAAAGTCTTTTTAAAATTATACCATACTTAGAAAATAGAGATAAGTATTCAGTGTAAATGTCTCTATGAGTATTAGTTTTTTATTTAGGATAAAAACAAAGTTTCGAATTAATTTTCCGTATAGTTTATTATATTTTTAAAATTTTTTCGCAATTTTTATGAAAACTGTTGAAAAAATTTTAAAATGGCCCTATTGTACCAGATAACTATAATTTTTTTACTATAAAGTTTTTAAGATACCTCTTAAGATTGTGATGATTAGAGGAATTCTGCTCGAAATTGTGTACATAGATACAAAAAAACCTATATCATGATAAAACCAATTTATTTCTCGTTTCACTCAGAATCTAAAAAAAACTCTGCTTGATTTGAAAAAAATAATCATTTTAGGTGATAAAAATTTGAACCTTGGTTTTATTTTTTTGTTGATATTTATTCTTTTACTTTTTTTGTTGATAAATAGCCTTTTAATTCGTACAACAATATATTATATACTTATGCAGTTTATTCATATAAGAAACACTCTTTGTAAAATTATACGAGTACGTAAATCAACAATAGTTAATACCTATTAACTACACTACGACCATAAGCTAATATAATTGTTTTATCTTGTTCACGTTCAAAGTGAAACCATACAAACGTTCCTTGCAAAGGAGTTTATGTTTGTGAAGAAAAAAATGGTTTCCCTTTACTGAGAAGGAAAAAAATATATACTGTTGCATTATTCAAAAAGTTAGACTTATGAGAAGGCACGTAGATTGTGTGACGCATGTTATTTATTTAGTTTGCTTTTCCTAAACAATTTATTAAATTCCACACGCGTTCAGTAGACGTCCATATGATATACAGGTTTATAAAGTTGAAGAGTTCTCTTAAATTGTCTCTGAACAGTTTGAACATCGAAACAATAAATGTGCTCGAATGGCATGTATTACGCAGTTGGGTTAAAATGTGTGTACCTATATTTCAAAGTAGACTTACGCGATGCATTGTAATTAACGTCAGTGCAAATTGAAATATATCTGTTTTACAGGGAAATCGCGATATTCGAGTTGTATATTATTTTTAATACTGTTCATAATAAACCGTGTACCTATAGAAAACACGCGAACATAATACCTTCTAACCTTAAAATAATATTTTAACGTTTTTGATTTATCTTTTTAATTGAGCTCACTACTACTATTAAAACATAATAATTAAAATACCGACACCGTTGACTATTGAACGTGCTATGTGAAGCATTGTGCAATGTAGGAATAATACAACCGAAATCATAACGTTAAAATTTTACCGCCAAAAATATGTATAATAGAATATGATTTTAAATGCACACTGACATCAACGTTAAAGACATTGAGTACACCTTTGAAAATCGTTTTAAAAAGGTAAAGTTATCGTTGTGGTCTTTTAATAATCTCACGAGTGTCGGGATTGTGTTGGGGTAAGTGCAGGGTCAATGTTTACAAGATCAATTGAGTTACAAGCGGTAATAAATAACGAGAATGGGTGTATATAGGGGTGGAATATGAATTAAGGTCACTAGAAATTGGTATGTTATAAAAAAAATGTTCCCTCGCGTATATAAACGAAAATGCCAAACGTGTTACTATATATGGACTATAGTGGATAACAAGAATGATCGTTTAAAAATATTAACGTAAATTTACTACACTTATTTGATTAAGTTAAACGTATGAATAAATATAATTTATTATCGGAATAAACTGATTATGCGAAGAAAGTCGTGTTGCTTA
Source organism: Sipha maydis (assembly GCA_034509805.1). Lineage (NCBI taxonomy): Eukaryota > Metazoa > Arthropoda > Insecta > Hemiptera > Aphididae > Sipha > Sipha maydis. The sequence goes on from JASXSY010000148.1 coordinate 46,915, forward strand.
TGATGGAAAGGAAATCACAGTTCTTAATAACATGGGTCGTTTCGGATATGGTAAATGTAGTTGATTGATGTCAGGTTGTGAGCTACTTTAATTATGGTCATGCGCAGAACGTAATTCTTTAGTATAACCATAATATGTTCAACAGTTATTATGATATTGTGGACATCGTTTTCATCTGTTACCTTCAGAGACGATAAAGCAGTTAGTAGTCGTACGGGTGATTACAAATCAGTCGATTAATAAACATAACACAATGTATTTCTATAAAGACCTTTAATACGAACATCCATTTATATTGGTTATATATACAAATTGTTTTAAACGTAATATGACAGTTTTAATTGTTGTCAATGAGACTAGGCTTTGTCATTTGTTGACTTATGCAAATCTGATTTGAAATACCAATGGAATACATAACAAATCTCACGATATTAAAATGTTTTGATTACATTCATCAACCATTTAAACGTGTCATGGTTCGAAGACATGTAAATGAACTTATTTTACTTACCCTAGCCGTTGATTTTTATTTTTCTTTGTTGCCCGAGTTGTAATATTTATTTGACAGAAATGATTTGGAGCCCTATATTTCATTATCAAATTTTCACTAAAATATATTATGTTAACGTTAGCTTATAATGCTGTTTATACCACGGTCGTAACACTAAACAAAGCACATTCGTTATAATGCATGATGTCATACCGTTAACGGACGTGTTTCACGTTCATACAAAAATAACACGACTCTGATTTCGGCCGTTTCTGGTAATTTTGAATATTTATACTTTGTACATTCATATAGTATGATAATGTTTCTGCAGCTAAAATGGTATTGGAGAACGCTCAACGACGATTGATATGCAGGTTAGCGTTCTATGCAGTTGTCGAGAAATAGCGTACATGCCATGAGTAGATTATTATTCGTAGAGTTAACATTTTTTTACAAATAACTTTTATAATATTGTAAGAAGAAAAAATATATAATTCTCTTTCTTTAAGTCGTTGGCACAGTATCGCATATTGTTCCTTAATTAAGTTTAAATATTCAAGAATAGTCAAAACTTATTTAGGAAAAAACATTCCATTATTATTAGATTTATGAACGAACATTTTATATGCTTTTTTTTAAATTTGTAAACTGGAGTTCAAGTTGTTTTGGTCACTTCTTCAATAACTAATGAAACATGCTTTTTACCAGAATATCGTAACCTTAGAGTAGAAGAAAATGCTAGTTCCTGAGAGTCTACGCGCGTCTAACAAGTGTGAAACGTTAATTTTTTTATATTTTCACAGCTCTCATAAAAATGTGTTTTTGGATGCCACGGCTTTTAGCCATATTATTAGGTTCAATTTTTTTAAATAAAAAAATTAACTTAGGATTCAGTTAAGGAGAATATTTTAAATTTATTTGTACTACGACCACACAGTCTTTTCGATATTTTTTTTTCAGAAGTAACTGTAGCGTTTTTACACTGCAAAATAAAAATAAAAAAAATAGTAACTTCCCGAACCTCTATAATAATTATTATATTTCCAGTAATATTAATAAAACGAATACCATAATTATTAAATAATTATGGTATTCGTTTTGATATGCGACGACATTTTCTATACGTACCGTAACAGCTGGATATTTAAGTGTGATCTAACGTCATGCTAAGCCATTCCTTGGTCACACATATTTTGGGCCTCCTTCGTGTTTCGTAATCTAATCAAGAGTCTTCTACACTACTAGTCGCATCGGTCGCATATCGTTCCATACAAGCAACTTCAAGGATATTACTGAATTTTCATTGATATATTACTCCATCACATGGTCGTTGCTGTGTTCTCACTGGATTTAACATATTTCGGAAGACTCCTATCGGGCCAAAGATATGTATAATTTGAATTATTTGCACTATTTGAACTGTATTGTTCACTAATAGTGCATTTAATATTAGTGCATAGCAATTGGGTTCACTAATTGTTACCAATCACACAACCTCAACACGATTTGATTTACTTTTGAACGATAAGTAGGTATATCGGATTCGGTGTCCACCACATTTAGTTCCGCAACTGTAAACCTATTATTTAAGTACATTAAATATTTAATTGAACGAGTAAGTGTACATTGTTAATAATAATAGTGGAAAACCGTTATCTTGATAACTTACGCAACGCCAATAATAGGCTATTATTTTAATAATTTCTTTATAGATTATATAAGAAAAAAAAGAAAACCTTAAAGCATTTAAATTTCATATTTTATAAGAATGAGAATGCATATGAATTTTTAACGTGCCAAACAAAATATCTACTTAAAAAATATATGTTGAGTTTGATTTTTTATTGAAATGAGATAATATTATAAAGAACATTTTTTTCAAGCGGTTTTATTTCTTTTGTACCAAGCGTTTGAAAACAATTTCTTTTCACTTTTCAATACAACAGCAAATAAATGGAAAATACCAATATTTATAGTGTTTTCAGAATCCATTTATTGTGTTTTCCTTTACCATAAAAGGTTTATTTAAAAATGTGAAAAATGTATAAATAGTATTAGTATGTTATATTTTTATTACGCTCAGTGGTAAACGAATCAGTTAAAAAAAAAATATGTTGATAGTTACTCCATTTTATTTACAGAATCGATTATGAGTAATTATTATAAAACTAAAAAGAAAGTGCTGAGTTATTTATTGTTGAAGAAAATTACTTAGGATTCGTATTAAATAAATGATTCTTTGTATGTGTATGTTCGTACCTACATCATAGTCAACAATATTACCCATAAATAGTTTATTTTTATTATTTGCCGTAAAATATTTTATATTTTTTTTCCTGTAAGAAATATGTCTTACACTTACGTGAAACTGCTTTCAGTCCGTTGTTTACACATTAGCGTGTATATAAACTGTATTATGATTTATCGAGTTCATAAATTATTATTGTTTCAAATTTATTGGTAACTATTGCAAAAATTCGTATTCGTTGGAATAAGCTGATCCCATAGACGATTGGTTATCGATCGGGTTTTGCTTTTTATTTAATTTTTTATTTTATTGTAGCTTGTATTTCTTCCCCTCCCTTTTTTTTATACCGTATACTTCTGTTACTTCTGTTAATCTCGAGGGAATAAAAGAGATTCATTTGAATGTTTTACTTTCCAATACAAACACATGCTTAAACGCGCACGTTCCTTTAGAAACAACCGAAAATTCGATTAATGGAAAACGAAGTCAAAAGATCTTTTCGGGCATTTTATCTCACCATTTTCAACATTCGGATCACCTAATACATTTAGAATTGAAGTTTCTACAATTAAAGAAAAAAAAAAATTAAATTAAGACGACACTTCGATGTTGGACGCTAACTAACGTGTTTTCGATTCAGATTCAACTGTTTGATGGAACTAATGATAACACAAAAAAGGAAATTCCACTTGATATTTATCGCTGAATATATTCAAATGAGTTTCCTTTAAATTCCAAATGAAAATGTCATTGTACCTCTAAAAGAAGAGAAATACCTGACACAAAAAGATTTAACAGACTTAATTTTTAGATTTATATTCTAAGAGACGTAAATTTGGGTCCAAACGTTATGAATCAGATAAGCATCTGGTTTTGCAACGTTTAGATACTCGTACTGAAAATGCAATAGATGTAGGAGTTGACGATATCAAAGTATTATACTATAATCATCTATTTGGTTATAGTATTCATTTACTGTAAACACACTATAATTTACTCGATTTCAAATTGATTTGTAGTTTGAAACGTCATACTCAAACTGATACACTTATAAGTCACAACAATGTATGTATGTGTTATTGATAATATAGTCCGTTTTTTTCGATTATATCTATTAATTTCAATGTACAATGATTTGAATGGTTGAATTCGAAATAAAAAATTAAAAGCGATAACACTTTTGTTTTTATAAAAAAGAAAATAAGGTATTTTTTATTTATTGTACCATTTTTACAACAATTTAACATTTCAGTACAACTTATTAAATCAATAATTTCAAATCTTATATTGTTTCTAGCTGAACCCGTGCACTTTGTAGCCCGTTAAAAATCCTAACCTCTTATATATCTCAATCTGTGATTAAATTCGTCAATAACTTAATTAAAATTAATAATAATTTCTTTCGCACTAATTATTATTAAAATAAATAAAATATAAATAATAAATTATTAAAATTTCCATCGTAAATCTTACAATGTCTGTTTAAGCACATTCCAGGGTTGGATCCATCACTTATGAACTTATCCTAAATTATGCTCGTAGGTCTAATATATCTCTATACCAAATTTCGTTACAATCCGTCCAACCATTTAGGAATGCATCCAGAACAAATAAACAGACATTAATCCATTTATATATATAGAAAAAAATTTGAGCTAAATCGGACCAGCCGTTCTCAATTGATGAATTGTTATACATTTTTGGCTCCATTTATATATATATAGAATTAATATATATATATACAGGAGAATAGAACAAAGTATGAGTGTCGCGGAAATGAGAATGCTTAGATGGTTGAGTGGAGTGACAAGAGAAGATAGAAAAAGGAACGAATACGTGAGAGGTAGTGTTGGTGTAGCGTCAATTGTGGACAAGATGAGAGAAAATAGGCTGAGATGGTTTGGGCATGTGATGAGGCGAGAGGAAACGAATGCAGTAAGAGTGGTTATGAAGATGGACGTTGAAGGAAAAAGAGGAAGAGGAAGACCAAAAAAGAGATGGTTGGAGACTTTGGAGAATGACATGAGGGCTGTCGGTGTGTGCAGAGGAGATGTGATTGACCGAGTAAAGTGGAGGTGTAGGACAAGGGTGGCCGACCCCAAATAGTTGGGAGGAAGGCGAAGTAGAAGAAGAAGAAGAAGATATATATATATAAAATTTAAATAAAAAATAAAAAATAATCTTTATATATAGATTATTTTTTAATTTTTAATTTTTATGTCAGCAATATTATAAATGGATGGATAATTTTCAATTTTTATTTTACTATGACAACAAAATATTTAAACAATATTGATATTTACTTTTTATAACAATGATTAGATAATTAAACATGTATGTCATAAGAAATGCAGGTATTAAATAAATGATTGGTAATTAGTAAAATAAAATAATAAAAATCAAATCAAATTGTACTCACGCAGTTTTTCTGGTAATGCCAAAAACGGAGAATGGAAAATGAAGTTGTAATAATCGAATAATCATATTTTATACAGATAAAACCTAAATTGTACGACTGTTCCGTTCTATGTAAGGAGAGGGTATTTACGGCTTTAAATAAAATCGAACGGAATAAAAACTATACGAAAATTATCACTTAAGAAAATTTAAACTTTACTTTAAATAGTGAAACCTAATATTCAATACACAAAATATTTTTTTATGTTGATCCATTTTTTTTTTGTGTTGGCTGGGGGCTCCATTTAAACGACTAATTATGTCATATGGACAATTTTACAAGCTAAAGCTTGCTGTAGTTTTTCCAATTCGAAAAAACATTCCCGAACTCAAAAAATCAATCATCAAAATAATTTCTCCTGTCAATTACGAACAATAAACAAAAAAATTGAGCCAAATCGGCCCAGCCGTTCTCAATTGATGCATTTTTATACATTTTTGGCTCCATTTTTATGTATATAGATTTTATTTTCATATTGCAAAAAAATATATTTTTTAATTTTATCTGTGTTATATTTATTCACCTTTAGAATCACCATGTTATTGCCATTTTCACTGAAGTTTTTGTTTTTTATTAAAAACAATTACAAGTGATTTTAATAAAAAACATAAACTTATATGTATTTTGTAACAATTACAAGTGATACAAAATACATGGAAAATAAAATAATCATTAAAAAATCAATAGGCTTAATAATTTTAGAGTTGTATTTATTAGAGAGTAGTTTATTTTTAAGTTGTAAGACTAACATAATCTCTAATGATTTTATACGAGAATATTTTTAAAATATATTAGTTAATATTAATGCATTTTTAATATAATAATATATATATAAAATTACAAATAACAAATATTTTTAAATTAACGCACCGACAATATTGGTTACTGGGGAGAACATTAATTTGTCAACATTAGTGATGAGCAACTCATTGATCAATCCGTATACAGTATTAGAATTATTCAATCCGTTTTATCCGGATTTCAGATTCAATCCGCTTTATCCGAATTTTGGATTCAATCCGTTTTAACCAAATTTCGGTTAGGTTGTATTTTAATTTGAATTTTTTCAAAAAAATTGTGATTATCAATTTGAATTGTCGATCCGGTGTTGGGTCCGGATTGCCGATCCGAACGTATCAGGATTTCTTTAATCCGGTTAAACGGATTAAGCAATTTATTTCAATCCAGATGGATCCGGATTACATGCTCAGCACTAATCAACATATACTTCAGTGAAAATGGCTATGATAATGACATGTTAGTTTTAGAGTTGAACAAATATAGCGTAGGTTAAAATTAAAAAATATAATTTTTTCAATATAAAAATAAAAATAAAAATGTAAGATTTGAAATTGTTAATTAAATTTATTTTTTAAAATTGTTTAAAATTAATTTTAATTAAATTTGATACCTATAAAAAAAAGGAAGAAAAAACAATTTTTTAGAAATAATTGCTGTCTACATTTTAATTCAAGAGCTGTTTTAACAGATTTATTTGTGAATTTGAGAAACATGAAAAAATCATGAAAACGTATCAACGTATCGACAAAATTTTTATAAAAAAAAAGTATTTGGTTTTTTTTATTTGAAAATAAAAATCATCTAAGAGATTTAATCAAGTTCTCCAAATCATTCGATTATTTAAATTTTGAACCCTCTATGATTTTATTTGTTAAATATTTGTTTTTATTAGTTTTACGTTCAAACGGTTTTTTATTTGTATATCTTATTAAATTTAGTTTACATCACTATCGAATTTTTAAACAGTTTTTTGTTCTCAGAATTCAAATGATGGTTGAAATTAATCGATTTTCATAGCATTATATTTGATTTTAATTTAGCAATATATTTACTTTTAATTCGTTCTTGATGTCTAATACACATTTTTGTAAGCGGAGCTTTTTCGGCCGCCTTTTGATCACAAACAACAAAATGTTTTGTTTCTTTTAGGATAATTTCTAATGCATTTGTTTATAAGTTTTACCGGTGTTTGAGCGGTAAGTTAACTAACACTTCGGGACCAATGTAGATTCAAAACCTTAGACCGCATTGTTTGTATTGTGTCATCAGTTTTATATCAATTCACATACGTTTAACACTTTTGTGAATCAAAGTCGCAGATGGAATGGTGTGACTTCGAGCATGGGATAGCGGTAAAAGACTATATCGTATTGATTTGACGTCGGTTGTAAGGTCAACAACACGTTCGTGTGAAAGTTTAACACTAAACCATTAAACGTTTCTGATAAATACCGTAATAGTGGTATATACTATGTATGAAATGTAAGTTAAGGCTTTGAATGTTTTCGATAGATCGGATTTTATGGTAGGCTCATTATTATAGCGGACGCGACGCCACTGCTGCAGAGATTGTAACGTTAAATACAATGGAAAAATCTGGATTTGTTCCTACGACCACAACATAGGGAATATAATGCTGAACTTCGCACGAAGTATTTTATCGTTTCTATCATTTACTAGCAATTAATGACTGAAATACACATATAGATCGATGAACGAATCGGTTTTACGATTTCGACTTCATATTTCTAAATATGGTTTGAAAATATTTCGATGAAATTAATTACCTACAGATGTGGAAAATCATATCAGTTTTGGTTGTTTGTGAATTTAAAAAATAGGATAAGATTGGGCATGCTATTGAAGTACATTGACGTTATATTTGCGGACGCTGGAAATCACGGACTGTGAAACAAAGGAAAAAAAAAAAAACAAAAAAAAAAAAACAAAAAAAAAAAAACAAAAAAAACAAACGAACTGAGTTCTACTGAGTTTTTGATTTATTGATTAATGTTATTACACGCGTAAGTTGGTTTTTACAAGTGGCTGGGATGTAAGTTATACAAGTGGCGGGAGTACATTACCCACCTGTAAATTCCGCGTGTATCTTATAACTGCGTAAACTCTTTAGGTACAGTACTAAATGTTTTGCGAGAAAAGATACAATACGACTGGCTGCCGCCGATCTAAAATATAAAATATTGTTATCGTGTGGATGGTTCAGGTTTTTACGTGTCTACGGGATGTCTGTAGGACACATGTCTTAATGGATCTTTCCTAAATCTAACTATTAACCAACTGTGTTCGACGAACAGTTGAAGGGGTGAGTGGATGAAGGTGTTAATTGAAATTTTTCGAAAAGTGGTTTTTATTTTGTGGATGAAAGTGTTTGATTATTTTACACTTTGATAAACATATTAAAGCAGCATATGATGCATAAAATAATCCAAACCACGTGTGTTTAACTTAAAAACTATAAAAGTTCCAAGCATTTAAGAATGTATAAACTAAAATGATGCTTCCTGAAAAGTTTAGAAAATGTTAATTAACACTTGTATCCACTCACCCCTTCAATTATATGATTAATGATTCTAGATTACGATTACAAGTTGTATTATAATCATAAGATAAATTTATGTAATCAATAACCACAATAATAAATTATTTTATGTGATTACAATAATAATTTAATAGTAGTATTGTTTACGAATAAAAATATCGTAAAAAAAAAAAAGGAGTAAATTAAACAATAATATAAGACCTACATTTTAGGTAACTTATGCCTTACAGAAAGAAATAGCGATTAACAATACCACGAAATGTAACCAATAATATACCATTGATTAAATATACTTATATGTATATTTAATCAATGAATATACTAAGTAAATACTGATGATATTTTAGTGTACATTTATAGATGCATTTTGAGCATCAGGAGTGTTAGGAGTAAAATAGGAGTATTCGGTGTGTAAAAGAAACCATTGAATATTATCAGATATACATTATAGATGCAGCTTATCAACCACCGACGGTAATAAGTGCCCCGTAGGACTGTAGCTCTAGAGTTTATATATACATAAATATATTAGGTATATAATGTATAGTATAGTTACTAATTAGGGCAGTTATGTTTGTATACAATTGAAGTGGTTATTTATGACTACGGTATATGATAATTGTATAAATATAACCTAACATAAGCATCTCTTTTAAGTATTAATTATTTGTAATTTACAGGCATAATTTAATATTTATTGTTAATTTTGTTGCGGGACATTACATAACATATATACGAAAAATTTAAAAAAAAATGTTTGGGACTTAATAATAATTTTTCATAATAAATAATAAAGATTTTTACATCGAAAAGTGACATTATACATTATCATATATATATAATGAAGATATTAGATTAACAAATAATAATATTAATGATGAGATATTATTAATAAGATATTAAGAATTTTATTTATTTATTAGGTGGGCCGACTTCACAAGTTCAAAGTTTATGGCGGTCATCTAAATAACTTGCAGTTTCTTGCTAATCATTAGTTTTCACTTGACACCGATTTAAAAGTTGTTAGGCCGGGTGGGCCAACTTCAAAAGTTCAAAAGTTATTATGCAATTCCAATAAAGTTAACTATAGCTATTATAATAAATTCTTAAAATTGACTTGCAAATAACTTGCAAAATTATGGCATTGAGTTAAAAAAATTGTAACACTTAGCTGAACCATCCTCACAAACGTTACCACGCGCAGTCGTATATAATTTAAAAATATAAATAAATTAAATATATATAATTTAAAAGATAAAATGCACACAATCGTACTTCGTTGAGTTGTGGATATACGATAAATTCGGTGATAATGATTTACGATTACTAATATGTAATCATGATTGGACAATGATTAAACGATTAAAGCTTAATGTAATTTAATAAATTAATTGCAATCGTTTACCGGTTGCTTTTGTATAATGGTAATTTGTTTTTGATCAAGTTTTATATAGTAAATTAATTTATACGGAATACATCAAAATGTATACATAAACAAATGTTTATGAATATGTTTTTTATGCTTCCTAAGCTACTTAATCGATTTTGATGTAGTTCGGTACAAAGATAGATTAGACACTGGTGAAAAACTTGGTCTCGAAAAAAAGGAAAGTGAAGCATCAGTACATCAAATAAGGCTCGAACGAAAAGTTGTAGTGTTGTTGTTGCTATAACAACCGAATAATCAGAAAGGAACCTTATTATCAAACACCTTAGTGTGCATCTAGAGAATGGTAAACATGTCTATTTTACTGAAAATAATTTCCAAGACTGACTATCTTCTTTTCCAGAAATGATGCTACTTTTTTTTATCTCTGTATAAAAGATTAATTTACAAGAATTTTGTTGAGTTGCCAATGTATTACACTTCGAACACAGAAAAATAATGGAAACGCCGAATTCGATGGCAGTTAGTTTATTGGCACTCTTATTATTTCCACGGTAACAATAAACTGTAATACCAAAAACTTTTAATAACGTATAAGTATTATTTACTCACTTTTCATTTTATGATTCCAATTTTATTTTAATTCTGCCAAAAAGATCTAACCTCCACAATCGGAGTACCTAAGAGGTATGACGCAAACGTGTTGAAAGAGAACTTCAATCAAATCATGGCAAGAAACATAGCTCAAAGAATCAGGGGAAAAAGTTGTGCACAAGTAATCATTCGACTGTTATAAAACTTTGGGGAATGACGCATGCCTGCGAAGGTTTCTGAATTAGTATAATTATATTCCGATAGATGACGCGCAAGTTAATTCACCGAATGTGTAAATTTCATATTGTTTTGCAATAGTTCGTCAGTTAGGTTAGTGTTTTGTAATTTAACATTTCATTTAATTCATTCGAAATTTTGATTGCCGATCAACGTTCGACAAATTTAAATAAATTATCAAATCATTTCAACGCCATTTCTGTGCAGTTTTGCCTCCCAAAAAACGAATGATCAATTAATGCTAATTATAAATACAACATTCATTCAATGAAATTTATTTCAATGAAAACACTGATGAACAAATCAATCAACGTTGCCAAAACAATATGGGCACTAGACGATGAATTGTTGTAGCATTGCAAATTTTATTCGATCAACAAAACAAATTGATTCGACTGTTTAGAAATGGCCTTGTTTAAATTGCAACTAATAACTATAGAATTTTATTTGGAGTAGAATAAACCACCTGTCAGTCTACACAAAATACAATACAATGCATCAACAATTGATGAAGTGCTGATTATTATAGTTGGCGGAGAATTTAAATTTTAAGATATAATTCATCGTAGCAGAAATGATAATGTTTAGCGAATCGCATAAACATACCAATTCAACGACGAATTACAATATTTGATTTTATTTTGGCAAGGTTATGTCAACATCAAAAACATTAATCCACAAACGGATGAGGAAAAGAATAAAAAAGTCATTATTTTGAATTACTATTCATATTTTTTGATAATTTTTGAAAACGCTAAAAATCATATTTTTAAATATCAACAGTCTTTCTATTTTTATATTTTCGATAAGTAAATTAAAATTAAAATAGATCGACTTTTCTATATTCGACTGCATAAAACCAAGTTGTGTTCAGAAGAGTACATTAATTTACGTGATACAATGTAAATCTCAACGAATTAAGAAAAATCGTCATTATTTCTGCCAGTTATATTCACAGGGAACCCACGGTACATGTATAAATACGCACAAGATGCAATGTTTGCGTATATTGGCGTCCAGAACTATTTTTTACATTTAGATATAATCCTATTTGGGAAAAAATTAAAGAACTTTTGTTACCTATACAATCATCTTCGGATCGTCATCATGATATTACGGCACTTGTGTTCAAACAAAGCTTGAAATCTATAATAGATTTCATTGTTTGGCATCAGGTTTTTGAAGAAACACGCTGTTGGATGTATATCATTGAGTGGCAAAAACCAGAATTGCCACATTCAAGCGCGTAGCACATTTAGAGCACGAAATTTAGACAGAATGTGAATCGGCCACGCATTAACATGTGCATAATTTGTTCGTCTTGCGTCTGAATAGGCACCAGACAATAATTACTTTGCACATTCTTAGATTGCTATTTGTGTATTAGACAATTGTGTGTATGCCGAATTTGTCAGGCGTTAAAATTCATCAATGAAATACCCGACATGCGTTGCACATCAGGAAAAGTTCTATTGTTACCTCTTCCTATTTCTCTACAATCACTTCTTGCTGGTAAATTAGACGATTCAAAATTATTTTTGCGCAAGACACACAAATTTATTTTTTGCTTTTAAATTACGGGCTGACCTAAATTTTCGATCTTAAATTCGATGGACGTAATTTTGAAGCTACATTTAAAATACAAGACCAGGTTTAGCATAAGATTAGATAGTGGATGTCAATGCCTATAGATAAAGTTTCTTCGAATATATTTTAGCGGCAGTTGTGAAAAATGTGTGACAACGCGGTGTCAGTATAAATTCATCGAACAAGCATGGAGTAATCATAGGATTATCTTCCAATAACAGAAAATCGTAATGAATTTATTCAATTGTTCAAAGGAGTGTCATCATAATTAAGAAATAACCATAATTGTAAATAATCGAATATTTTTTAACTAAGGAAATCAAATGTCGACGATGGTATAAAACACAAAAACGTTATTAAATTAATTGAAAATATTGTGTTCAAAAGTATTTCGTGCTTAACTATTTTCATTCACATATTAAGTAAACGCTTATTTTATATTTTTTCAATATGCGAGTAGTAGGTATCATAAAAACGTCAAAGAATCGATTTTCAGCGTAAAACCTTGTATTAATTTTTTGTTCATTATTAAAATAATTAATACGGTGCACCATAATATTAAAACATTAGGCTTGTTTTTTTTTTTAAAAAAAAGAGTGAAAAAGATAACATTTAATAAATATTTTCATTGATTCGTTTTGTCGGACATAAGTTAGTTGCAATTACCTTTGTACAGAGATCGCTTTGCCTTTGGCGACCGTGAAACAGAATTTTCGCATGATAGAATGTAACGGAGCACGCATACAGTAAAACGGCCCTTTTTAGGGCCACCACTTGGTCACAACATGCGACATGATGATGAGGTAAAACGACGCGAAGATAACAACTACAGAAGGAGAAGCAGTGTCGTTTTACACCGTCATCATGGTATACAAAAACCGATGAATGAGAGCGGAGTGTCGATATCTGATTAGGTAAATATATCGATCACTTTTCAGAGCATCGACATTCATACATATACCAGTGTCAGCATGAATCCTCCAGACGTTCTCCGCAGCCCAGTCTCCGCTTAACGTACGCGATTCAGCACCAGACACACCTTAAAACAGTCATTTTCAGGACTTTTGTACTGTACTTATTATCGACCAGCCCAGCCAGCCGTCCAGACGACCAGCCGTCCAGCACGACCAGTCAGCCCGGCGATCACATCCTGCAACTGACTGCAGCCTTCATCAACACTGCACGACCACAGCAGCAACACAGCCGTCCGCAGAACCAACTGCGTCAACTCCACCAGCAGTGCTCCAGCCGTCAGTAGAACCGTAGGTAAGCATCGCCCGCCGTTCAGCTGTCGTGGGGTCGCGTCCTCACATTGCCGCAGCAATCCCTACCCTACCCTAACTCCACCACAACCGTCGTGGGGCCACGCTCCCACACCGTCGCAGCACTCCCTGCCATTCCCAAGATCCAACGTGCGCTCGCTCCCCGTCTATCATCGCCGCGCCTCGCCTCGATGGATCCCGTACGCGATTTTCCGCCACTTCCGCCCAGCATGACTCCCGAATCCATGTGGGTTTGCATCTCATAACTGCAAGCTGAAATATTTTCTCTTAAAATTTGACGTGACTCCCTACTCACGTGTCGCCTCTCCATCATCTTCCGTGAGCACAAACTCAATTCAACGCCGCCGCAAAAACAAGAAGCGCAAGACTTCTTCATCCCCCGTCAACATCTCCTATACCGACAACACCGATAGTCCCAACGCACTTCTCCGGCTGTCCCAATCGCAATCCGGACATCCTCGATTTCTTCATCACTAAGGACGTACTCGTACCGAAAGCCCAATCAGTCCCCTATCACCACATCACGGATTGACTGGCTCCTTTTGCAATACAACCTCGAATCCTCTCCTTTCAAATGCAGCCCAATCAAATCCCAGATTAATCTCGATGCCACGGTTGACGCACTGACTTCTGACCTAAATAACGCTACAAAAAACGCAACAATCACAACCGTCGCACCGCGTCACAAACTGATACTACCCTACGACATTAAACAACTCGTTTAAGACAAAAACCGTATACGCAGAATCTGGCAATCCCGCAGAACTCCCGAACTGAAAACCCAACTCCACGCTCTTCAAAAAACAGTCAATCTTCGCGTCTCCAAAATTCGAAGTAAACGGTTCAACAACTTTATCGCCGAGGCCGAATCGGACCCTAACAACGTGTGGAACATGGTTAGGAAACTTTGAAAAAAGCGCCCAACGCTCTCACCTCTCAAAATAGGCGACAACTCGTTCTCTCTGTACTAGGACAAAGCAGAGATATTCGCCGAATCGCTGCAGGCCCAGTGTTCTCCCAACCGAAGTGCCGCGGAGATGGAAGAGGTCCACGCCACGATCGTACAAGAGGTTCTCCATCTTCCCCTCGACAAACCCGAATTTTCTCCAGCTTCTCTGAAAGAAATTTCGGAAATCATTTGCTTCCTCAAAGGCCACAAAGCCTCAAGAATCGATGGCATAAAGAATAACATTATCAAGAAACTCCCTAGGGAACACCTAGTGGCAATCAGCAACATCACTAACGCTATCATGCGCTTCAAATACTTTCCTGCAGCCTGGAAAGAGGCACGGTTATCTGCCTTCCCAAGCAAGGTAAACCGTAAAGCTCACCCTCTAGCTACAGACCTATCAGCCTGCTGTCCTCCATCAGCAAGATAGTCGAAAGCGTGCTGCTCTCCCGCGGAAACCAGCACCTACTCGCAAACAATATTCTGGCCGACGTTCAGTACGGTTTCAGACCACGACACTCTTCGGTACATCAACTTCTCAGGGTGACCGAACACATCGCCGAAAGCCTCAACAGAAAACACTACACAGTGATGGTCCTCCTCGACGTCCAGCAGGTGTTCGACCGAGTGTGGCACGACGGACTACTCTACAAGATGGCCAACCTGAACTTACCCTCTTACCTGATAGGAGCGATCAGTTTCTTCAGGTCCCACAGAGTTAGAGTAGGAGACTTCCTATCCGATCCGCGACACATCACAGCCGGTGTCTCGTAGGGATCGAAGCTCTCCCCCGCTCTCCAACATTTTCTGCTAAGATATGCCTCAAAGGGAGGGCATCATCACTTCGATCTACGCCGATGACGTAGCCGTCTCCCACACGACATTAGGAATCAACAACTGTACCACCGCTTTCGACATCCACCTCGAAGACATCAACAAATGGTACACCAAATGGCGGCTATCCATTAAAAAGTCAAAGACGGTCGCTGTATTTTTCTCCAAGAGAAATCGCACCCCTCACCAAGGGATATCCATCTACGGCCATCCAATTGCGTGGAGCTACTCCGCAAAGTGCCTGGGCATCACCCTCGACCGCAGGCTCTCCTGGTGCAGACACATCAACGCCACACGGCTATCGGAGCCTTCATCGAACTCAAGCCCTTCTTCAACAACAAAAGCGTATCACCAGTGACGAAACTTCGTGTCTTCTCTGCCATCGTAAGAAGCATCAGCACCTACGCCATCCCGATATGGGGAGCGGCTAGCGACAAGTGCCTCAGACCAATTCAAAGCTGCTTCATGAAACTGCTGAGATCCGTTCTCGAAATTCCTTGGTACGTCAGGAACGCCCAGATACTAAAGGAAATCCCCATCTTTCCTGCCCGGCAAGCCGCGCTAATCTTCGCAGTCAGAGTCCGCGACTCGGTCAAAAGACACCCGAACCCTACGATCGCCGCAACTGCAGACTACTCTCCCAGAACATACGACTGGGTGAATCGCTTCTGCTCCCTTCTGGACCATTCCTCCGTTCAGCCAACACGATAACACCCAACCTACATCGGCCTCGGCCTCTACTCAAGTATCGTGACGCACGCGAGCGCCCCCACTGTGAGCAAGTGGCGGCCACCGACCTTCCGCCGCACCAACTCTTTCTGCTATCCTCTTCACTATTCTCTCTTTTTTTTCACCGGGCGTATAACCTCACGGTTGCTCCCCGGGGGGAGGTTTTAGATGGTAGGCGCCACCAGGTGAATCCGTCACTACCTCTCGAGGTGTCTTTTGAAGATTTCCTCCCCCACTTCCTCAAAAAAAAAAACACTCCATTCTTCCTATTTCAACCATTAACAACTACAATGATATCGAGATAAGAAGAAACGAGATGATCACCAGCGAATACGGCGAACTCAGCAACAGCAAGCACGGCGATGAACATAACGACGACGGTGGCAATTATGGCGACGACGACAGCGATAACGGCGACTACGGCAGCAGCGGGACCACGGCGACGACGAGTGCAACGAGTACGGCAGTTAAGATAACAACGACGACGATCACGGCGATTGCGGCAACTCTGAAGGTCACGGAACGGTGACTGCGGTGATTCCGACAACGACGACGGCTGCACGGACCAAAAAGGCCCTTTTACAAACCTTTACAACGCGCTTTCCTAAGCGTTCGTTGTTAAAGTGATCAGGGCCGATGCGCTCGCTTGCTTAAGTCTGCTCCCGACCGTGTATTCATCTCCCCGTCACACCTGCTTAGGTCTGATACCGCCCGTCACGGCCACTTGCTTGAGCCAGCCGCGCGGCCCGGAAACCCCCTCTAATATTTGTATGATTATTATTTAATATGTAATAAACCTTTTTCCCATACAACATTCACTTGTACCTTTGTAACGATTTGGGTGTCGGTAACTCCGATATACTGTTTCAAGAATACACTATGTTTATGTATGTTTTCGAGTGAAATAAATATTATAATATTGAAAGTATAGTAATGCTGACTCTCTGGACACAGCATGTTTACTACCGAATAATTACAACAATAATGATAATAAAAAATCGTTAAAACTCGTACACGTGTATGGACTTGTATGTGAACTGGAATCAAAGTAAATTGAACAGGAGTGGGAGGGAATGAAAGTTTTTAGAAAAAAAGCGTCTTATCAACTCATTGCGAGTGAAAATTCCTGGAATAATTGGGCTACGATACCCCTCTCCAATCTACGTATAAAAAATATCAGTACGACCAGATGTGTTCTTAGATGTTTTTAATGAGGTAGAGGGATACGGAAAAGTATTATAAAGTGATCTGTGATAGCTAAGCCTTTATACTCCCATTATTTTTTATAAAAACAATATACAATACATACAATATATTACATTTTTAATTATAACGTTATATTTTTAAAAGTATATACATTTTCCTTGAATCTTTGATTTATCCCTTGGATTATTGTTCGATGGTATCATGAGACCACCTTTTTATTTCTTCTGAGACCTTACATGGAACTAATTTATTATTTGTATCAATAAATAAATTCAGCTGATTATAAATCAAGAACAGCGATAAAGTTTACGTTATTGTGGTCCGTAATCTCTATACCAATAGTTTGGAAAATGATAAAGAGTCAAAAAAATATTTATTGATTATGTTTATTCATTTGTTTGTTACTAAATATCAGTTGAACATAAAAATAAAATATATTAAAAAAAAAAGGTCATGATGCCACCGGTGCCCGTAGTTTTATCTCGTCGTCAGCGTTTTATCTGCAACACTAAAGGGCGGGAGCGGGCGTGTGCATTGGGAAGTTATCGATTCCGCTTGCCGTGACAGAAATGTTGTAAATTATCTCATTACATTATTATTACTTTGGGTTAGTCAATCCGCCCGAATGTCACACAATAAACGTGTTGTCACACATACGTCCGTGACACTTTCGACCGTGGCCCAGAAACGAGGTGGACAAAAACGAATTTGGTGAACTTAAATTAACCGTTAATTTTATGTACTATGTCGTGCGAAATCTCCGGGAAAATATAAATCACTCTAACACCAAACCAAACCACCGAGTCCCGTATTTAGAAGCGTTTTACAGCATAAATAACACTAATGATTCGGTAGACTTTTGATTAGTTGTAAGAGGTCGGGTTGATATCCAACCGGCTCATGCATTTCGAAAAAAAATCCGATTCGATGTGCGATAACTAAAATAGAATATAATCATAAATAAATTGCTGTTTTAGAAAATAGATTGCTAATACTCATATTGCTCTGGTCCCGATTCGAATGTATCGTGTTTTGATGACGTTATGTTATAATTGAAAAACCCTTGAAATACTAATAGGATTGTTTTTTATTTATTTATTGAAATCAGGTCAGATGAAATGAATTTGTTCCAATTGAAGTTATTTCATCGAAATCCTACACATACAATAAAAATATTATTGTATGTGTAGGATTTCGATGAAATATTTTTTACCTCAGTTAGTAAAACACGCGCGCGCATCAAACTGTTTAAATGCTTACGGACTTTCGAAATGCCTAGTACATTGTAGAAATCTCTTTGATTTACATACAATATAGCTGCATTAGAATCGATTATTTAAATTAAAGTTCGATGTCACGTCAGGGATTGTTGTGTGATCCGTAACTTACACTACAAACCGCAATACTTTTGTTCAAGACAAGTACCAACACACATTTTCGAATGGTGCACAAATCCGATATATATTATTCGCGTGACAATCGCGAAATTCTCGTTGTGCTTTCGTATAGAAATAAACTGAGGGCGAATTACTTTTCTGTACTGGTACACTTCACGGCCAAAACCTATTACACGCGTGGTCCTGACCAGGGTAAAAGTTTTTAGAATGAGACGAATAATCGCTTTTCAATTAAAAACACAACAATGCTCGTGCTACCGATACACTCACCCAAATAACGCAACGGTACCTTCGTATCACAGTGACCACGAAATCCTCATTACAGCGAAAAGTCTTATTTAAAGCAAAAATATAGAGAAATGAAATCTGCCTAGATATATTATAATAATACAAACAACGCGATAATACAATGTATCTCGGGTGGGTGAAAACGAGTAGAATGATTAAAATTATGTTTTTAAAATATTTTGACTGGACGGAGTACGAAAAAACGAATTATTGTATAATTGTCGTCATAATTAACTGTATTATTTGGAGAAACAAATAAAACTCATTTGAAAGGAAAAATGTAAATTGAATTTCGATAAAAAAAAATCTAATTATATCGAACGAAGCTCAAGTTTGTTTAAAGTCTCTTTGAAGGTAGACAAGTTTTTACCAGAGTAATGTCATTAGGTGAGAACATCTTTAATGAAATTAGGTTTTCATAAAAAAAAAAAAGGAAACAGATGAAAGAAAAAATGTATGAATCATAGAGAGCACATTTTTTGTTTGTTTTTGTTCTCATTAAATTAAATCCTGGAGGCAATTTGTGAGTATTTTGGTAATTCGTAAAATATAATAAAATTACCCATCATTCTAAGACTTGGATTTCAATTATTAATCTACAAAAACAATAGACTACTAACAAAGTATCTTGGCATTAATTAACCTTTATTAATTGGTTTGAATTGAAAAATTTAATTCGAAATAAAAACGAGAGTCGTTATAAAAGCGTATTGTGTCCAACATTATTTAAACGGGAGAAAAATAAATTGTAAACGTTTGTATATGAGTTAGTTGTCCAATTAGTTTGTCATGAATTTATTAGGGACGGAAAAAAGAAACAAAGAAATGTTTATTACTCGTGTAATGATACCTTGATCGCAATAGTCCACGATGCAACTGAAAAGCTGCGGTTTTAATGGGTTTTGTCAGCTTTGAGTAAATGTATAACCGAAAATACATTTCAGAAAACAATAAATGAGTACGATGTGTGCCATTACGCAATGTCATTTTTCGTTTACATTATTTTTTTCCCGTCCATAATGTCATCACAGTATCGAAAACCGAACCGTTTAAACTCGACAAAAAGGAAAACTGAAAACATTTGTACAAGTTACGCACTACAAATTTGCAACAGGCGTTGAACAGGAGCCGACGTCAGCGGCTTGTATAATGCATATTATGTACTACTTCGAGCGCAATTTATGTAGTCTTCAACACATTGAGACATTGCGGTTTTAGTGTAGTACTCCTCAAGTCGGTCGGAAATATATTTTGGCAATTGATACCTTATCGCGTGTTCCGTTCCCGTTCAGTTTTTTTAGAGGAAAGTGATTCGGTATCAAAACACACTTTCACGGTAATTTTCATTTACAAGGTGCGTAATCGGGGTCGGCGCGGCCACGACCGGATGCGTTAGAGATTCCTGACTGGCCGTATTGTCAACGTGGCCAACAGCCGCTAATCGTTCGTCATGAAATTTCATATAATAATTATGAATATATTAATATTAATATATTAATATATTAATATACTTGATTGGTTGGGTCGGTGAAACAAGATGGAATGGAAACAAAAATGGGTAAATAGTTTAATTGCGAACCGTTTTAATTCAATTTTATTTTTTAAACCCCGTCAAGACGGAAACCCCGTTAACACGGAAAAATTGCATGGTCCCAAGCGATTCCGTCTTATTGAGGTTTTACTGTACGAGAATAAACAAACGATAATAAGAACACTAGATACCTATTGATATTTTATTTTTCGGATATGTCATCAATAGAGGTCGGATTTATATTCTCTTAAAATCCTTAAAATATGATGTTTTTATGTCACATAAAATAGGCAATATATTCTCTTAATATTAAAAAAAAAAAGAACCGGATGGGCCTCGCTCTGCTGTACAGTTGGGAGTGGAGTGCACCTCGTTTATAGGATAGGTCATTATTACAATGGATTTGTTAAATTTGAATGCAATGATAGTTATCATTGTATACGAATAACGATTCTGAATGGAGTTAATATGTTTGTCTAGGATATAATACATTGTTATTTATAAATATTGTAAAAAGTATATTTTATTTTGAAACGATAAATATATTTTTCAATTAGGATGGGTTGGCAGTTGCATACAGCAACATAGTTTGTCAGTCTAGAATATTATACATTATATTATATTTTACATGTAATTGTATGTAAATATTCGCCGTTCAAACGCTTATAAAAAAAAATTGTGCCTATGGATTTTAATAATTTTTGAATGACATTAAGAACTACTTCTGTGGAATCTTCTATTAAATTTTCAAGTATTTTGTACGAGCGAAATTCAGAAAAGTTCCTGCGTAAGCAAATC
Source organism: Sipha maydis (assembly GCA_034509805.1). Classification (NCBI taxonomy): domain Eukaryota; kingdom Metazoa; phylum Arthropoda; class Insecta; order Hemiptera; family Aphididae; genus Sipha; species Sipha maydis. The sequence goes on from JASXSY010000148.1 coordinate 68,292, forward strand.
GAAGCATTTTTACTGCCAAAAAAGGTGTCGTCAGACACAAAAAAAAAAAATTAAATAAAAAAAAAAAAAAAAAATAAAAAAAAAATAGAAAAAAAAAACACACATCATTGTAAAACCAATAGATTCCATCACTCCGTTCAGAATCTAAAAAAAATAAAAAACACACATCATTGTAAAACCAATAGATTCCATCATTCCGTTCAGAATCTGAAATCAGATTAATTTATTTTTAATTAATTTGGTTTGAAATATATTTAATTAAATTAATTAATTCATTGCACTCGGATATGAACACTCGGCGAGACAGACGACTAGTAGACAACGAATGGTCGTGACAGCTAACAAAATAACCGATGTGCTATCACAATCCATATAGAATACCTGGAGATTAATTTTTATTAAAATTCAGAAACCCAGAAATAAATCATTTAATGAGCTTCGTATTTATCAAAGTGCTGATATACATGAAATATGTTCATTATATGCCGATATTACAAAATTATTCTTAAATATTCCCTAACGAGTTAAATATTCTCTAACCCCTAAAATATGCTTTTTTATTCAAAATACATTTTTTCTTTTAAATTCTGTGTTTCATAAATCGTATAGATTTCTCACTCCCATTTAACTGCATAGACTAGAAACAAATATGTAAAATCATAAAAATCTGACCTCTAGTCATCAGTTATGAAGTTTTAGTGAAATATCAGCAAGTTTCTTCATGTGGTCGTATTTGTAATATTTGTTCACCATTTTACTGTTGTGGACATACTCACTGGTTATTTTTTGTTACCGACCAGTATTCACATTATTGACTCTGCTCTTCATATGTTTTAGTTTCTTGCGGTCACCGAAACATTAGTGCCCAATTAAAAATAATGTGCAGGGGTTTTTTGTATACATCCGTGGCAACTCAAACTATAGGATGTTGAATTTTTTTGTTTTTATTTTTTAGTACATCATTTATGTGTTGGTTTGTTTTTGCAGTACACGTTGAGTGAAGAGGTCTCGGTAGTTTCTTTTCACTGGCGGTCATTCCGTCTGGAGAACGAGACGGCCGGTGACCGAGTTCGAACTGATGATTATGATTTTATACGTACCTAGTCGCTTTCCCTGAGTCGTCCACGAAGGAGGCCCCCAATGTATACGATTACATAAGATATAGCTAGGAAAATAAACTATTTTATATTAATCTATAATATCAATTCAATATCTATACTCTATAGTTCTATATTGTGCACTCATATATGCCGCAAGGAAAAGTGCATTGAAGTCAATGAAAGTTATATTGATATTTTGTTAAACGAAATTCATTGTGAATTAAGTGTGTTCTGAGTTTTGGTTATTTTGCAATAGAAAAACAGTAATTATTAATGAAGTACGTTCAATTAATAAATCGAACTTCCATTTTAGTAGTCATTTGTTCATAAAAATCAATGTACTACATTACTTTATATCCTGGAGACAAAGAGCGTCGAAAACACGCTTTGTATGCAACAGCAAAGTTTGAGAATTTTAAGATAAATACCGTTGGAGTATTTATTTCTATGCTTGAAATGTTATTCCGAAAATAAATTGATAAACTGAGCCATCCAGGTTTTGGAGGTGAAAATATGTCAAAAATTTTATTGGACCTTGGGCCACGCAGATACTAAATACCTTCTTGATTTCAGAAATAATTATAATATTATGGGTTTTATTGTTTTGCCATATACTTGTCGTACATAGGATTTAACAATTCACCCGTTCTAAGGTTTTTATATATCTCCAACCGTTGCATGGTTTCTGTGAAATATTCAATAATGGCTGCTAACTGACGGTCTCCTCGTGGAATTCTGTGTGGTGTTTTTATCAAATTTCGGACACACAAGTTTTTATACTGATCTGATATTGAATTGAGCGCCTAAAGCAAGAATAGTAACGCATTTATAGTTATCAAAACTATATAACTAGATTTAAATTAAGATTTGAATGTAACATATTTCGGCTTACAAAAAAGTTTTCTTCGTGCATATTTTTAACATGTTGTTTTTTAATTTCGATTTCCACGTCTTCACTTGTTTGTTGCATTTTCTGCAGATCGGTCAACAGATGAAAATGATTGACTTGATTCGAAATTACCTGCGAGATATAGAAATTTATATTTTATACTGTATATTGATTAACCAATAATTTAGGTACACATAATATATAAAATCATATAGTATTATAATAATTTTTGTTATTGTTTTATTTAGTTCCGTCAAAAATAATTTTTTTTTTGCCTTTTTTTATAACATTACAGCAAAAAATAATTTTTAATATGTTTTTATTCATATTTTTGTAATAAATATGAAAAATTATATATAGGATAGATATAGTATCTTCAATTATGTGAAAACATTTTTCTTCCAAAAAGCATATATTTAGTATAACTTTTATTTCGATTGAAAGATACTCGCAATCACTTTAATATTACTTTTATCAATCGATCATTAATGATTATAATAATACGTTGATATTTTTATATCAGTCGGTAGGTATAATTATATATTTTTAAACCAATGTTTAAACATTTTGGTCTTACATTAGTATTTGAATCGGTTGTTTTTTTTTTATGGTACACATCAGGTTTTTGTTGCATTCCAGGACTGATCCGAAGGTGAAGTTTTGATGGCAAACTTAAGTTTTTTCTTGTTTTAGACATTTCTTCGACATGATGAATAATATCATATACAGTCTTATATCGAGGATTGTTTTCAATGACTTTTGAAATCAATATCTGATCGTAAAATTCACTTTAGTAAAATATGAATATATCCAATAATAATTATTTACAAATATTATTAAAATAATTTTTATACTACACAACATTTGTTAAATATACAATGTTTTTTTACAATATCTGTAAGAAGCATTGTATATTAATTATATTATATTATTTATTGTATTTTATACTAAATCATCGTGATTTTCATTTTCGTAAGAAAGTCTTAATTCGTTTATGTACTTCAAAAGGACGAAATTTTTCAATACGGGTAATAGCGAGGTGATGGGTTTTTTTTAATTTGTTTGTAGAATTTTTATTCCACACGATTTTCTCACGATGATCGACTTGCTTCTGTATACTTTCATCGACAGCAAATTTACACTCACGGATCGTTTCAAAGAGGTTCTGAAAATCGCAAAGCATATACATTTTATAACAATATTTTTTCCCGTATATCACGTCGTATTTCTCTACGTTTAGGGAATGAAAATAGTAGCAGAACTTTGTCTCCCACTTCTCCAATACCAAAACGATTATTGAAACCATAATCAAATACAGTATTACGATTGGGCGATAAAAAAAAAACATGAAATGCTTTTGCTTTCATTGTTTTTGTAAATCTGAACTCTCGTATATTGAGTAATTATAACGAATTTTATTATGTTCTGGTTTATGTTTATTTTACAGCGCAGGCACACCATGGGAAGAAAGAAATGTATCATATACATATAAGAACTTCATCTTCTCCTTTTATAATTTTTATAAATCGCGTCATATATTTTACTGTGACGACTAATATTAAAAACAATACATTTTTATTGATATTTAAAACCATAAAATACACATAAGATTGGTAATTAATTTTGTTAACCACATTTTTATTCTAAACACAATTTTAACTATAACATTTTTTTTTAAAAATAGTTATTTCGAGAACAACTTTAAATTGTTTGTCAATCAGCAGCACAAGTCACCTTTTATTTACCTTAGGGCTCACCTTACTGTATATATCCATCTCTTGATTTACAATGAGTAGTTGAGAGGTAGCAACAGGACAGAAATATATTCACATAAATATTGTGCACAAATTCACAACAGAATGTAATCCTAGACTATAAATCTACGATATGGGAATATTTCAATATTTCTAAATAATTTAAATACATATTTTATACAATGTACTTTTATTTTAAATAATTTCTTATTCACGTATTCATCAAATGTTTTCATTTCAACGTTAATTGCTATTATGTCTGAATCCAAAGTTTTTCTTTTTTTTTCTGTGACTCGCAGTCTAAGAATTGCTTCGTCATGTTTTCGTTTTGTTTGTTGTATCCTGTAGAAAATCATTTATAAATAATTTGGTTATGTGTCATATTTTTGGAATCACATACAATCTTGGATCAGTGATTAGCTGGATAGTGGGATTTTTTATTAAAATTTTTGTATTTTTATACATTTTTGTTAAGAACAATTTTAAGTAGGTATATCAGGAATATAAAGCCTGATGATTTTTTTTTTTTTAAATACAATTTTAATATAAATAAATATGAACAATTCAAATTATTTATTATAAGATCAATAATATAATTAATAACCATAGGAATACAATATGAAATAATACAATTTATAGATAATTTAAGCTATTCATTTTTTTATAAATTGATATACGATTTATAATTTGGTAAATTGTAAAACGAAATAATCTTAACGAACGAATGATCATAATATGATTTATCATGTTATTATGATAAGTACGATGAAACTACTAAAAATATTGACGTTATTTCATACTACACTATGGTATTTGAAATTTGTAATTTTATTCAGTTTTGTATATACTGAAACGTTAATATAAAACTTCCAATTTTGTTATTAATAACAATAATAATAATGAAATTGTTTCTTACCTATAAACTTTCTCAATATTGTATAGTTCTTGATAGTTTGTATTCAATAATATTTCAGAAAAGTATGCAAACAAAGGAACGTGAAATAGCATATTATTTTCGTCTTATATCCTACGACTGAGAACTTTTAATATACATGTATGTAAACAAATATTTTCATTGAATTATGATTTATTCAATAATAAAGTTTTTAGTTTAACAGACTGATTTTAAAAATACGTGACAAAATGGTTCATTTTAATTTCTTAAATAGAATTATTTTATGCCATTATGTACTAATATGATATTTTTAGACAGAAATTACATAACTAGTGTTTTAAATTCATAAATATTTTTAATTTAAATTTTTCTTAGTAGAATATAACCACATGATACTTTTACTTTTGAAAAAACTTTAAAAATATTACCATGTAGCTGAATATTTAGTTTTAACATATTTCTTCCTATTGAGTTACACAAATCATCGTTAACTTATCGAGCTAATATAGTAAAACAACTGATATGATTATCACGCATGGTACCGATAACATGTTTTCCATTTTTTGATTCAATAATTTGCTTTTAAAAGCATATTTTAGTGATTCTAATAAAGCAATTACATTTAAGTTATGTGCATTAAATTCCATCAGGAATAGTGAAAAACTAATTTGACTTGAGCGATTTCAAATCGATTCTTTGATACCGTTGTCTTGGTGTAGTTTTTGGGGGTATATAAGTCCAAAACAAATTCAAAATATTATGGAAATATTATTATATATTACGCATTGCAAGATGAATGAGATTTTTTCTAGAAATATAACAATGTTTAATTGCAAAAAGTGAATGCGAAAAAATAAGTATATTTAAAGCGTATTGGATGAAAATAGATTGGACTTTGAACGCTCAGTATTCATTGCAAACGTATACATAATATTAATTATTTGCAATCGCACAGCTGCCGATAACGACTTTTTCCGTAATTACTTGCTGCAGTAGTCGACTTTTACAGTCACCGGATTATTTCGATTCGCCATCTTTGGCCGACACATACACACAAACATACATACCATAATCCTGGTTAATTTTAATATCCGTTTATCGTTTCTACGTGTTAATTTCTGTGTGTAATATGTACTTGTAAAGGTTCAGTATTCGTGACGTGTACTTGTACCCTCAGGGCTGACGATAACTTTGAGGGGCCCAGGACTGGTCGGTTCCAGGTCCTCTTATATTTGTTTGGCCAAGATATACAAACTACTTGTATATACTAAAGTATAATTAAAATATTCAAATTTTCATCTTATGCTACAGCGAATGAGATTATAAAATAATTTTGTGTAAAAGACCGAGACGACTGGCCCTCTCGGAGGTACGGGTTCCCGGACCTCTAGTCCTCAGTGCCCCTATCTCCCGTCGGCTCTGCGTCCCAATGATGAGTTCATTTAAGCCGTACTACCTAAAAAATTATTGAGGTTGTTCAAAATTAGTTGTATCAGATATCTATCAGCCATTACATTTTATTATACTGGATAGCATGCGTGATTGGTGTATCATTCAAAAATAACTAAAATAAAAACAAAAGACTATTCTACTAATCTAATTCCAGTACGTATTATGTCAATAACAGCATGTTTATTGTATCCAACTTAAAATGGAACAATAGTTACATTAGCTATACATTTTATTTTAATGACGTTGAATTGCTAAGGTAAACATAATTGAAATTCCAAAATATATATTATAATGTAATATTTGAAAATTAAAATAAAAGTAACGTGTTTATTTTATACGATTTTACATCGAGCTTGAAGTTTTACTTAAAATACACGTGAACTATAGCGTTCAGGATTTCGAGTACCCCGTGGAGTTTACCATCAAAAAATCAAAAAACTGATTTACCTTAGGATTTACCTTTATCCTCAAATCGTCAATTTTCCCTTTTGCCGTCAATAAAAAGGGTATAAGGACACAAAACAAATATCAAATACTTGTTACGTACAAATAACACGGACTTCCAAGATGTAAGTCGAAAGTAAGCATGAGCTTTTTTTAAGCGTGACTCGCAAGGATAATGTAACTATTTATTACATTCTGTTCACGATCGATTCGTTTATTTTTTTTCTTGAATTTGATGGTAAAATTATCTGCAAATCATACACGAGTACTTGAGTACACGAGTACGTTGGCCTAATAAACACTTCATGTTTATAAAATAACTAATGCCTTCTGGTTGATGTTGTTTGCGATTCGTCACTCTTATCGACATATTATGTTTTCTTGATGTTTATTTTTTACAAATAACGACAATTTCAATATTCAATAGCCAAGGGCCCCGCCTCTGCCGTTACAACCAATTTAATAAAGTTTGGCTGTTCTTCTGCAGGGGAGAAATAATCTGTAATCAATTGGATTTTTTAGAGTACAATTTATATTAAATACCTATTGTGCGTTAATACAATTAATGTAACTTATTAATATTGTTTAAATTATAAATTTAATATTGCAATGTTATTTACAAGCTTTTTGCTATACTTATTATATTTTTAATATTCGAAACATAAAAATAATGGCAAATTAGTTATTACAGGTAATTAAATCTAACTTAAACGGTAAGTAGATAAATTGAAATTTTAACCGTTTGTGAGTTTTTTTGTTTTCTGGTGAATATAGTTCGGCATGATGTTTGTTCGTTGCAGTAAACCTTTGGTTACCAGTTCGGAGAATGATCGATCTTACGAGTACATTAGCGGTGTAATATTGTGCGGCAACGTGATTTCGTACTTATGTATTTTTCGGTTATTATGTAGGTAGCAAAAAGGAAAACGTGTTGCGAGTTCTTCTAGCGATATCGTTACCTAGTATAGAATTTCACGTTTTACAATCTGCCATATTTCTATGATTTTTACCGTACAGTTGCTCATCTTAATTGCTCAGATTGAATACTTGTTTCGTGTATTTGTGCTTATATTGCCATTAGCTTTAGTGATAAATTATTACCATAGTTAATGTATTACAATAATTTATTGTGAACCAGTGTTTATCTTATTATATTGTTTTTTCATATAATTATTTGTATTTCTTTCTTTTTTATGGTGCTTTAATAATTAAATGGTCTACGGTAGGGTGGTATGTATTTCTTGCTATAACTGGCAACAGCCCAAGTATAAACAGGTACGTGTATGTTTTTTGGCGACTCTTATTATATTACCGCATTGTTATGGAAACGTTTGGGTATGTATTACATAAAAGAGTCTTGGAAACGTACTTAGCATATGCCAGTAAATAATGACGGGGTTCTTTGCAGCCACATCGCGGTCAATTTCATCACTTCACTGTAAGACCTCAGTTATAGAAATGACGACTGAAAAATATCTTTTGTGAATTACCTTTATGGACATAAATAATGATTTCCATTAAGTTTGCAACTAGAACTCTATTTTTATCGATAATCTAACGTTTCCCAATTAAAAGTTAAACTATTTTAAATTATGTGCCTATTATGTTATCTAAAGTGGGACTTGTTTAACTGAGTATACATCATCTCTTACTTGAACTCTTCCTGACTAGTGATGCTGCAATACTGAAGAAAATTTAGGTAAGATAAGATATTGGTGTCAAGATTTAAGAAAATATTTGTAATTTTTTTTTGTATAATTAACACAAGACAACACAATATTGAGCCGACAATAATAAAAAAAAAAAAAAAAAAGGGATAATAGGGTACAGAAAAATATTAGAAATTCATATAACCACTTTTTGTTCTATATAATGTAAATGATTTAGAACTAAGACCACAAAGTAATCACTAAATTATCACATCATAAACGACTTGAACATTTTAATACTTTAAAGTATAATAATAAATTATTTCAACACAATTTTTGATAAAATATTTTAACAGTGTAAAAAATTGATTTCTTATTGTCTTAGGGCTTGATTTTGATAAACTCTGAAAGAATATAAACCATGAGCTTAAACAAAGAAAATATTCGATGTTCTCGTTATTTATTATTGTGTCATTACTAGTCATTGATTAATTCATTTATTAATTTATTTATTTGTTACTATTGTCACTATTCCATGTCTATAATTTATTTGTATCCATAGGTGCCACGAGGGGAGTGCAAAGAGGTGTACTTGCACTGCTTGGCTTTACAAAAAAAAAAAAATTAAAGTAAAGAAATTGTTTATTGGTATTGAATTTATTTAATTTAAAATAATTATCTATGAAATACTTATTTTTTAAATAATAATTGCAAACGTATAGGTTTTTTTTTCAAATTCTTCAATTGTATTTTTTTCTACTCTCTTTCTACATAGAAAACACATCATACACAATATGGAAAATTGGTCATCACCTATGATGGCTCTATTCAAAGTTTTACTAAATGTTATTAAATGAACTTAATTGCTGCAGGTTGTTATTGGAAGTAGTTGCTCACAGCTGGATAAAAATCTTTCACAGTTTGATCAAATTTATGTATTCAATAGAATTTAATATTTGTGTATTATTTTTCCACATTTCATATCACGTTGTGGCTCCAATTACAAAATTCTTCAGTAAAATGTTTTTATATAGTTTTACGATATCATTTGATATGTAAATGAACTGTTCATTACTTAAGTTTTTTATAGCATAAAGATGATGAAGAGAAAATTATTGATTGTGAATTTTAGAAAAACGATCGTTTAATGAAAAAATGACTAAATATGGATAAGGAATGAATATTGGTCTTCTAAAAAAAATTATTTCATACGGATAGTTTGGTCTTTGAAATTTTCATACAGCTGCTCGAGGGATATATATTTTAATATCAAGTATTTTAGAAATGTCTTTAGCTTTTACAAATATTACGGTAAATTTGGTTGATGAATTGTTTCTATATAACTGCAGAATACCAAGTAGTTTGTTTATGTGATTGTTTACGGGTTTATATTTATATTAACATGTTGAAGTTTATTGCATACTGGTTCAAATTTATCGAAATAAACAGCTATTACTTGTAGTATAACAATAAAAATTGGTATAGTGGTATAGTATTTGATTTTAGTCTTTGAATTTGATGTACCTTTTGATAGTTTTTCAAATCTTTAACAATAACATTATAATTTTCAGCAAAAATTCCAGTGCTCTGATATTTTGCTGACCAACGCGTTTTACAAAGTAGAGGAATGTTGGGTATAATTTTTTTGCAACATGTGCTTGCTTTAAATTATTTATTTTATGGTCCCGGTTGTATTTCTTACTTCACTAACATTATTTAAATAATTAAATACAAGATTCAATATGGAACTGGCACAGTGATAGAAAAGTACCATAGGATAAAATGCATTAGTTTGATACGGTACGCGATGGCAACCAGTACACCGTACAGGTACCGTCGCGACCTAATCTACACTTTGTCAACCACCACCACGGGATACGACAGCGCGATACAGTCAACTCTCCCCACCTTGTCGAAAGACACAGGGCGGGACGGGAAGACAGGTCGGGTTGACGAGTGCCGGTCGTCGGATATTTCCGAAAACGATAACGGCCTGTTTTTCCGACACCGCGGAACGAAAAACAACTGTCGTCGTTTTCTTTGTATGAAAAACATTACGTTTGTTTAATTTGTTGTTTCACGTCCGTGACGAAATACGGTTTGTTGTTTACACTGTGCGTGTTAATATATTGTTAATGTTTCATCGTGTTTTTTGAATACTCTGTATTTCGCCGCCGAATAAGATCAAAAAGAGTTGTTAAAAATAAATTGGTCATCAATACAAAAATTGATATATAGTGTATTTTGTGTTCAAATTTGAAAGTAACGACTTCCGAATCCGTGACAAGTTTTTGAACGCCATTTACATGTTCATCCATTATATCCTTATCCCATAAATCGATCAAAATCTAAATTACAACCTTCAAAAAAAGCAAAGATTATTTTTTCAATGGATTTAAAATATAGTTTTGAAAAAGGGAAGTAACTAAGAAATTCTTCACAGATTTTGTTTCTTTAAAATTCAACTTCGTCAAACAGATACCAAACACCAATCGACAATTGTTCGGCGCCACTTATATCGACAGTCTCGTCAGCAAAGATCGAAAAGACTAATGAACGTTTCATTTCTTCAATGATTTGAATTAGCTCAAGTTTGAATTAATTAATTTTGAATTTCATGTGAGATATACGATGCTGTGATTGGTGGTGATATGAATGGTCACGTAGGGAGTGAGAGGGTAGGGTATGAAAGAGTGCATGGAGGGTATGGTTTTGGCGAAAGGAATGAGGCTGGAGAAAAAGTTTTGGATTTTGCAGAATCGTATGAGCTTGCAGTAATCAATACATATTTTAGGAAAAGAGAAGAGCATTATATAACATACAAGAGTGGAAGAAATAGGTCGCAGATTGATTATTTTATGTGGAGGAGAGACAATATAAAAAGAGTAAAGGATTGTAAAGTAATTCCTGGAGAGTGTGTAATAACACAACATAGGTTGATGATAATGGAAGTATGGTGTAGTGGAAAAAAGATGAACAAAAGAAGGAATACAGGGAAGGAGATCAGAATTAGGTGGTGGAAATTAATAGGAAACAAAGAGAAGGAGTTTATAAAGAAATTAAAAGAAAAAGCTGTGTGGAATGTTGAGGGAGATATAAATGAGGTTTGGAGAAGGATGGTCACTTGTGTTAAGAACATAGCAAAAGAGGTTGTTGGTGAAACCAAAAGTAGTTTACCAGAAGACAAGGAAACGTGGTGGTGGGATGAGGAGATTCAGAGAGTAGTAGCGAGTAAGAAAAAGCAATTTAAGGTATGGCAGAAAAGTAGGAAGAGGGAAGATTGGATAGAGTATAAAAATGTATGTAAAATAGTGAAAAGTGCTGTAAGCAAAGCAAAGCTTAATAGGTATGATGAGTTATATGAGCGGCTAGGAACACAGGAAGGAGAAAAAGAAATTTATAGACTGGCGAAGGTCAGAGAAAAGCGATCCAAGGATTTCCAAGATGTTTGGTGTATAAAAAATGAGGATAAGAGAGTTTTAACAAATTATGAGGATGTGAAAAAAAGATGGAAAGAATATTTTGAGAAATTACTGAACGAGGAATATCCAAAAGAAGTTTTAGAGAGTATGTCATGGAATGAAGGATTGATTGGTCTAGTGGGCGAGGAGGAAGTGAGAGATGCGGTGAAGGCGATGAAAAAGAAAAAAGCGGTAGGACCAGATGGAGTACCTGTAGAGGTGTGGAAAATGTTAGGAGATGTAAGCATTGGGTGGTTGAAAAATCTTTTTAATAAGATACTGATAGAGGGAAAAATGCCAGAAGATTGGAGAAAGAGTTTTATTGTACCAATATTTAAAGGAAAAGGAGACATACAAGAATGTGGGAACTATAGAGGAATAAAGCTCATGAGTCATAGTATGAAGATCTGGGAAAAGATTATAGAGAAGAGGATAAGAAGTGAGACCTCGATATCAGGAAACCAGTTTGGTTTTATGCCAGGAAAATCGACAATGGAGCCATTATTTTGTGTTAGGCAATTAGTAGAGAAGTACAGAGAAAAGAATAAAAAACTATGCATGGTGTTTATAGATTTAGAAAAGGCGTATGACAGGGTGCCAAGGGAAGTTTTAAGATGGGCATTAATGAGGAAAAATGTCCCAAAAATGTATGTTAATTTGATCCAGGATATGTATGAAGGGTCGAGTACTAGTGTCAAGAGTCGGTGTGGAGTATCAGAAGGTTTCAGTATAGGAGTAGGTGTGCACCAGGGGTCAGCTCTAAGCCCCTACCTGTTCTCAGTGGTAATGGATGAGGTTTCAAAGGAGATACAGGGTGAGATACCATGGTGTATGATGTTTGCGGATGATATAGTTCTGATAGGAGAAAACCTAGAAGTTGTCAATAATAGGTTAAATGAGTGGAGGTTAGCCCTCGAAGAAAAGGGATTGAGAGTTAGTAGAAATAAAACTGAGTATATTGAGTATGATTTTGGACAAAGAGACCAAGAAGTTGAAGGAATGAGGAGACAACTGACAATAGATGGTGATGTGATAGGTGAAGTTGAGAGCTTTAAATACTTAGGATCTTTTGTTCAAAAGGACGGGGGCTTTGACATTGATGTAAAACATAGGATTAAGTGCGGGTGGATGAAATGGAGAGAAGCATCGGGCGTGTTATGCGATAAGAGAATTCCAATTAGGCTGAAAGGTAAATTTTATAAAAGTGTAGTGAGACCAACTATGCTGTATGGTTCAGAGTGTTGGGCGGTTAACAGGAGAATAGAACAAAGTATGAGTGTCGCGGAAATGAGAATGCTTAGATGGTTGAGTGGAGTGACAAGAGAAGATAGAATAAGGAATGAATACGTGAGAGGTAGTGTTGGTGTAGCGCCAATTGTGGACAAGATGAGAGAAAATAGGCTGAGATGGTTTGGGCATGTGATGAGGCGAGAGGAAACGAATGCAGTAAGAGTGGTTATGAAGATGGACGTTGAAGGGAAAAGAGGAAGAGGAAGACCAAAAAAGAGATGGTTGGAGACTTTGGAGAATGACATGAGGGCTGTCGGTGTGTGCAGAGGAGATGTGATTGACCGAGTAAAGTGGAGGTGTAGGACAAGGGTGGCCGACCCCAAATAGTTGGGAGGAAGGCGAAGTAGAAGAAGAAGAAGAAGATGTGAGATATACGAGTACAACACATTTTTAGCTTTAGATTTCAAATGTTTTTTTTTTTTAAATTGTATCCTCCAATTTGACACGGAATCGTAATAAATCCATAAAAACGGACACTTCATCATTTATGCTTTGCATAAAACAAGATTGATGATATAATAGATCGAAGTTTCATCTTATTTTCTTCAATTGCTCTATGAAATGCCGTATCTATTTGCTCATGAACACTTAATGGTTGTCTCTTTTTTGAGTTTAAAAAATGTTGTAATGCATAAATTGCATATTTATGACAAATACTAATTTCATGAACCTATGAAACCTCATTACAGTTTTGATATTTTATGCATGGAAAAACAATAAATGTCTATTTAAACTTCTATGTATTATGTCGAAATTTATATTAAATTTATAATGTTTATTTATATGTCGAAATAATACACAAATGTAACATAGTGGACCTTTAGAAACAGCCGAGTAATTTAACCATGGATTAAATGCAAACCATTCTAAACAAAATATTTGCGTAGAGTCGTTAGTCAAATCTTTTTTTAAAGTAATATGTTTTCGGAGGAACTCAGGGCTCTTTTAACAATTTCAAACCTAGTTTATCATCAACCTAGGAATTTAAATACTATCCAATATCTGATTTGTTTGCACTAATTGTTAACAGTTATTGTGTTACTGATGGTGTTATAAGCACTTTTTTTTGTTTAAAGGATTGTTGATTGAAATCTATAGTATTTAAATTATCTGCGTCATGACTGTTTTCATTTATATTAAAACTGGAACTACGAGTAGGATTTAAATCTATCTCACGTTTATTTTGAAAAACATTCTGATGTTACAATTTTTTTTAAACTCTATTTACTTCTAACCTGAAAAATTCATCAAATAATACAGACATCGACTACGTGCATGTTGTTTACAGGGTAATGATATATTCTCACAGACTGAGCTATTGCACTGTGCATCGTAAATAGGAAAGATGGTGAAAAATCACAGTTCAGTCGAGATTTGAATTATGTATTGTTGGACTACGTGAATAAATTCGCAATGCTTGGATGCTTAAATGGACATTTTTGAATTTTAAGATAATTAAAAATTCAAGATAAGAAAATATAGTTGTAAAACTCAATACTATTCAAGATAAAATTATCGTTAGATATTAGCTTTCGATATCAAAACAATATACTCGTAATAATGAACCATTTATTGTCTTGTTTTGTCTTACAGTGTAACTGTTATGTGCCACCGGCTCGATTTCAACTTAATTACTCGATTAAGACTATTACAAACTTGAAAAACGGATTTGAATGTGAATAGGTAACATAGATGTTCTATTTGATAAGATATTGTTGACAGATAATTAATGTAGGTATACTGCCAGGAAACAATGATGTAATCAAAAAAAAAAAAAAAAAATTATTGAAAAAATTTATAACACCTGTTGACTTCAAAGAAAAACTCTGAATAATTAGGAATCAATATAATTTAATAAAATATATTTTTTCTTCTTGAAATTAAATTTTAATTTTTTCAATGAAAATTATAATGTTATCAACTTTTGAATTAAAATATAATATTATTTATGTGATTTTGTGATTTTTATGTTAACTGAGATACATGAAAAAATATTTCAACTTAGAGAGTATTACAAATTGCACATAGATCGTATTAAAATTTATCTAAACTTAATGTACACAAAATTACACAGAAAGTTAATAATGATTAGGGTCGTTAATCAACAAGACCTAAATTTTCCTTCGTGTTAATGTACAAGATAAAACGCCGAAAGCAAATAATTAAGTAATTAAAAAACTCTCAAGTATTATAATCTAATAAATTGTTATTACTATAATATTAATTTAAACTTAATTTTGAAAATTTTGATCATTTATTATAATTGTTTTTCATATACATATTTGATAAATTGTTTTAATAATATAATATTATAATAATAAAATAAATATATAAATATATTTTTATATTTTTGTTAACTCGCTTATCGCTATAATTATTTGATTTTAATTTTAAAGGGGTTGAGATATTTTTCTGACCTATGAAAGAGAAATCAAATTATTACGTAAACAATAATAATGTTATTGCGTTTTCACCATCATGGTCTAACACGTTTTAGATTAACTTTGATTTACTGTGAGTAATTCAATTTAACACATGTAAAAATATTATACACTTATACATTTCGTGCTTTCCATATTTCCTCCGCTGTTGTTGTTGTTTTTTGTTACTTTTCATTTTTAGACATGAACAAAACACTAAAATTCGTAAGAACAAAGACGAAAAGTTAAAAGTGTGTAACGTTAAATGAAGTTGTGAAAAATAAAACTAAGGAAAATTTACTTGACCAGATTGAATTACTACTTGGGTAGTTAAATATGTTTTTATCGTAATACTACAGTTACTAATTGCATTGTAATTTTTGACCGTGTAAGTTCTCTCGCTAACTTAGCATTATTAACAGCAAATCATCAATTAAAACGATAAGATATTACACGTAGTGGATTTATTTTACCGAGATATTCCATATCGGCTATTGTGTTTGTATTTACTATCCAAAATTATTTATATTAAATTACTTTATTATATAATTTTATTATAATTACATATTTGAAACGTTTATATTTGATTAATTGACGCGGAATAAATGAATACGTGGGATACTTGGACATAAAAAAATAATGTCAAAATCGCTATTCTACCTTTTAATAATGGTGTTCAATGCTTAAATTACTTTTATACATAACTATAAAATATAATAGTTTTGCTTTATACAATAAAAAATAATAACCTTATACATTTTAAGCACATTACATAGAAATGTTTTTTAGCTATATTTTAATAATATTGATACTAATACGAAAATCTTGTTCAACATTGGCTTTAATGAGCTTTGTCTATGGACAGTCTTATGTATGTCGGATATACTGTAGCTTACAGACTGTAGGTGCTAATTTGAAATCATCACAGCTATTATTACAACGATAATTCACTCGTTATACGATAACAACGTGTTCGCCGTTTTTACGACCATAAATTATTATATTAATGATAATAACATGCAGATGCACTTGAGTTGGTGATAGGAGAGGAAAAGGGTCCCAATAGCATACACCAGAGCATCACGTTATTATCATACCTAGCTTGAAACCCATTGACAGTAGACAAATAACCATTAATAATATTCAATCCGTCTGTCCGGTGAGCACCTGCGAATGACATTATGCACCTATACATGTACACACACACACACACACACATACACATATATACAAACACACACACATACATTTGCTGCCGATCAAAACATTCCATTTCCACTGAGGATCACGCGAGAACCTGGAAAGCCATCAGCTATGAATATATGTTGGTCGCCCGGTCGGACAGATTGTGACGGCGAAGATAGAGGAGTGAGGGTGCTGTAGTGGGGGAACGTCATATTGAAAAATAACTGAAGGAGAATAAAATTCCCTCAACTTATTACGTTTTTATCATTTTTGTCGGTCTGCAGTACGTCGCTTGTACAAGTATCTCGCATAATATAAGAACGGTTGCTCACCCGTAACCTGTCATATATCTTAACGTGTCTTTTATGGTACCCATGGCACCCGTGGGTTGTATAGTTTACGGTAGTTATCTGTCGGATTAAAACGAAAGATAATTACCACATAACTTTTCTGTCGACTCCATGTCCTCACCCCGCACAGGGCTATAGGTTGATTGAATATAGGTTTAATCTATAGAAGTTAAATATGACCATAAAACTGAGGAAAAAAATTCAAGGGTGACCAAATATGGGCAGAATCGATGATTTTAAAATGTATATAAATAAAAAGAAATATGTATTGACGTTTATCACAAAATGTATGATTTACTAGATTTTATATTCTTTGAGGAACAATATAGTTTTCGATTTTTAGGGTTTTTTTTCGTTTTACTTGTTAAAGATTTTAAAAACCATTTATTGAAGGAGTTTCTATGTCGATAACTTAAACATTTTAGACGTGTCACAAATGAACGGTGGGATGTCAAATGCAGGTTACACAAGACGACGGCGGTTTACCTATACATGTCGGTTCGAAAAATCCTCACCACCTGCCACGTGAACAGCACAAAAAATCCATTCGACAAGAGTCACGTGCCAGTCTAATTCGGAAAATTATACAATAGAACATCAGATGCTGTCGCATTCAAAGGAAAATAATTATATTTTGTCCCTTTCGATGATAATTAGTTGTATGATGTATGTTGTGGGTAATAATGTGGTATTACTTCAATATTTCTAATCTTGTAGCATATAGTCAATTATTTTGTTTAAGAAATTGTTTGTACCAATGATGAATTCTTTATATTAAATTTTTTTTTCTTGTGTTTTAAGTTTTAGTATTATTAAACTGTGTGTATGTGATACCTAAATCGAACAAGTACGCTGCATAGTGAGAAGTTTAGTCGTTCGAAGAGACAGAGCCGTGAGTCTCAAGGTAGCTTATGAGTTATATTGCTGAGAACAATGATATCCTGCCCGGAGTACAGACTGTGCCGGGGGAAAAATCCTAAGGCTTCGATCAAGGTTGTTTATCACGTGTTAAAATACGCGTTCGTAAAGATTATTATTCGTCGAGGGTTTTGTTCGAGGTGTTTCGGACGCTGTATTGCAACACGGATTAGAAATAATGCGTTCTAGATAATACATAATATATTGCTACAGTTTCGAATCTCGTAGCACAACGCTAAATCACATCAAAACACATCAACAAAGGAGCACATAATACGTACACGTATATTGTACTCGTATATGAACAAAAGCGGCGAGGAAATTCAACATACATTCACTGTATTTTTTTTTTCTTTCTCACATTATACCGCGTTTCGGTGCATGGCGAATAAAAAACATGAAAATAATCACAAATGATTCACGTTAAAACCAATACGCGTATCTTTCGAATTAATTAATTTGAACTGGACTTAAAATAACGGGTTTTGAAAGTGCAGCTAGGCTGCGGTCTCATGGTTAGTAATCTAAGTGGCATCACAGGCGACATGTATGCGTTACGAAAAACGAGGCAAAATAATTATACAGTAAAACCTCGCTTGGACGAAACTTCGGTAAGACGGGAACCTCGGTATTACGGAAAATTTGTTTGGTCCCGTTTAAAATTACATATAATTTTATCCCGCCAAGACGGAAACCTCGCCAAGCCAGAAACGGACACGATTTTGTAATAAAAGTTGATGAAAACCTTCGCTAAGACGGAAATATAACATATTGAAATATGTTTCAAAAATATAAATCATATACATGATTTTCGTAAAATAAGTTTATTTTCATATTATCGATACTCAATATAATCGATATATTTGTACGATGAAATTACATTATAATGGTAATACAAATACAAAAAAAATCAACGACCAATTTTTTTCAAAAAATATAATTATTATTTATTTATACTGGCTAAAAATACGTATGTAATTTTTAATTTATTTAATTCAATTTTATTTTTTAAACCCCGTCAAGACGGAAACCCCGTTAACACGGAAAAATTGCATGGTCCCAAGCGATTTCGTCTTATTGAGGTTTTACTGTATTTATATGAATACGTAATTTAATTTTATAAATATCTGCAAAATATCTGAGTTCAAAATACAATACGTAGACCACCTGCTGCGTTAGGATATAAATAAAAATAAATAATAAGTACTATATGTACACAATAATATTAGTAATAATAAGCATTTTGGAATAAGCATTCACATGAAGTTCCTATTTATAAAAATAATAATTATATCGTATTGCGTGAATGCTTGAATTCAATAAGCCGTTCAGCGGCAGCACATCGGTAGGAATGGTAGCTTTGCAATATAACATGGTATTTTGCAGGAGTGGTTTTTTGTTTTGGTTTATGATTTATAGATGTCTGCAGGATATTCGAAGCGCATTTTATATTTCGAACGGAGCACAATGAAACTATTAGTTTTAAACGCGAGTATTTTTTGAGCTGCAGAAAAAGAAACTCAACAGGTTATGTTTCCTAACAATACCGTTTGAAAATTCTGTCCGCTTTCAAACTCCTCGGAAACGTTTGAGAACATTTTGAAAATGGTAAAAATATAAGATTACCACCTATTCTGTACAAAATCTAGACCATTTTCGGTCGACATAATCAATCGGAATCGTTTCGTGACCAATGAAATTCGACGGTTATATTCGAATATCAGACAATTATACCTACATCAAATCTAAAACAAGCTTTGACGCGGCGTCATGCGAAATGTCCATAAAACAAAGACCACCGTAGTTTTCATTCGTATAATGTTCGTCAGAGACCAATTTATTTGTACGAAATATGTTGCATTAGCTCGCTAAAATGTAACGATTTTGGTACTTATTTCACAAACATAAATTATGATATTGGATATAAAACGCACAAAAACAACCTATGACAAAATGCGGATAACATTCTCTTATTTTTATATTAAAATAAAAAATTGATTTACGACTGATTATATGTATAATTTATGAAGCTGACGGAACATATAAAACCGTGTTTTTTTCAACACAAAATGAAACTATTTTTAGTTTTCTCAGTAACACAAGAAAATCGTTTATTCGTGGAACCCTTTACAAACTGTTACATTCACACCCTTCTAAAGGATATATTATAATATAGATATATTTTAAATAAATATTTTTTTATAAAAAGTATTTATTTTTTTTTTGATTTTGGAATTTGTGATATTTGTTGCAGTGCATATGGGATAGCGCGTAACCTAACATAATTACTATTTATATCGTATTCCCATGGGTTTTAACGAGGAAACTGCATTATTTTCAAAAGATATTGTTATTTGACAAAGACAGCCAAAAAAAGAATGTAAGTACGATATCGTTTGTCAGACTTTGCGTATAAAGATACGACACAAACAATGTTCGACATAAGTTCCAAAACAATACATTAAGAGCAGCATTTTCTCAAAACAAAAACTATGCTCACGTAGTTTGATGGATTTTTGAGTGTAGTGTGTTTTCCAACTCACCGTGCAGCAGACAAACAAAATCAATGATCCAAATGTTTTCTGGAAGATTACAATTTATGTATTATTCGCATGCCACGTTTTAGGTAATCATAAATCTTCTGTATAGTTTAAGATGAATAAAATACAAAATAAACAATATTTATCATTATTATTTATTAGTTTTAGTTTTTGAATAATAATAATAACTCTGGGGTTTTTCATTTTTTTTTCATATTCAACATATAGTGTAATAAATATTTATTTATTGTTCAAGAACAACTTTTTGGGGTAATATTCGTACCACAAGCCATTCGTGCAGAATAATATATATTTAATGTTTAATATTGTTTATATTATTATAATGGTATTAATTATTATTATAGTTCATGTTAATCATAAATAAAAACATACAAATATTATATTTTTCCCTTTATTTTAAACAGCCTTCTACATCATACAATTATATGATTTCGCGGTGAATTGGTCATGATGTCAATTGATCGCCGTTGAATTTATCGCCGGTGAATTGATCGCTGATGAATTGATCGCGGGTACAACCGGCTACCATACAAATTGATCGCCGAAAAAGAATTATTTTAAATATTTTTTTAGGTATACTATACTACAGAAATAACACACAACAAATTACACGCATATTAAAATGCTATTATTGCTATTTCACTATACAATTATAATATGTTTTTGTTGTATGTTATGTTTGCTCATTGTAAAATATTTTTTAGATTTTATAACAAAAAAATTAATTCTAAAATAATATATTCTAATAATTGTTTAAATAAAAAAATTAAAAATATTTGAATATTATTTAAATTATTTCAAAAATTTGACACAGACGACATCACATCAGCATGGACTAAACGTATATAATCTAGAATAAAGATTGCGATAGTTTATCGTAGATGCCGAGTGAGTCAATTAATCGACAAAAGTAAATTATTTGTCATCAATTTTACAGCTACAGCATTCAGTTTATCTTTTATCTTCTTCATATAATATAGTAGAATTTAGGAAGAATGTAGAAAAGTTTTTTACAGTATAGTATTATAAATCAAAAATATTTAAAAATAATTTTTGTTTGTCGATCAATTGTTCGCGACCAATTCACCGGATACCAATTATATAATAGGTAAAATTAATTAATCAGTTTTAATAGTGAAAGTAAAACATAATTTGGAGAACGTAAAAAGGATTACAGATAACATTTTAAAACTGAAATAATATGATATATATGTATGTTATACACGTGCGAGAGGAGAAGATTAAATTAATTACGCTATGCTTATTATATTAATCGAAAGTTTTGCAACTAGTATGCGTGACATAAAATTATACTTCTTTTATTAGCTTGTAATAGTGTTAACATAGCACGTGTTACATCAATTATTTTTACGCATTCAATAAGTGAATCAAATTAAATCTATGACTATGTAATTATTTGAAAAATAAAAGTAATGTACCTACACTTAAAATTGATAACCATGGCGGTAAGCTTTTGATCTTTATCAGCTATTTACCTACTCTTTTATGTTAAATGATTGTTTCAAAGGAAACTGTTGTCATAGAGACTGCCATGTAGTCCCGTAACTATATTTATGATTAAAACATAGATATGGTTGTCCAGATGATGAGTGATGTGTGTGTGTGTGTGTGTGGGGGGGGGGGGGGTGAAAGGGGGCTGTAGAGTGCTACTGCCAAAATGCGAGTAGATATAAAACCGTTTAAATAAATACAGCTGAAGGTATTTTGAAGGTTTCAACATCGAACTCGAAAAAAGTGCGTTGGAATTTTGAATTTTGTTCGGCCGACTTTAGGAAATGTATTTAAATTTTTCTCAAATGATAATACGGGAAAAAAACACCGTATATTTGCATTAACTGTAAGCATTAATATTGACGGCGAGTATATTGAGAACACCCTTTTAAAAATATACCAGCTAAGTAGAAACACTACGTATTTACATAACACGCGATGTGAAATAGATTACATTCATAATAATATGTTGATAGTATAATACTGAACCAACACCGAATCGGTGTTCCATTAGCGGAAACAAAAATAATATTGCCTGTAGACAGTGTATAATTTCGAAATAGTATACAAATTTCAAAACGAATACCATGCTGCTTCCGTGCAGTACAATCTGAGTGCATAATATCAAGAATATTAAGTTAATCATTTGATTTGCATTCACAGACAGCAAATGCAGACCTTAAGGTTTTTGATCTTTATACGATATGTAAAAATCTAATTGTATAATTGTAGTGTTAAACAAGTTTAATTTGAAAATTAAAAATTAATATACTACATTAAACAAATATTTTTTTTAACAAATTTACTTTTTATTCGACAAATTCATATCCCATAAGATATTTCATAAACATTTATTGTAATAACAAACCATATTGTTGATATAAGGTCGAATAAAATTAATTTTCTTGGCATTAGCTTAACTTTTATGCTAGTTTTGTTGTATAACAAAACAATACAACAATTTAGATTAATGAAAAATGTAAAATTCATATCCTCGTTCTTCCGTAACACATTCAATTCGAAACATAATACAACATTAATATATTACATGTACGTGATAAAATATTATTCTACTTCCCCATCGTATTATTGATGGTCCAGCAGATCACGAATTATATGGTGTATGGTAAAAACGAGCGCGATTAAACGATGTCGGTTTGATTTTGTTTTTCTATCGTTTCCTCAATCGTATTAAAATCATTATTTACATTATTTAATGTTCGAATTTAATCAATAAAACAAATGTCTAAGGAAAATAACGTATAGTAGATATTCAACCGAAGTTCTGATGAAGACATATAATAGTTTGCGTAAAAACACGGCGTGTACACGAAACAATAAATTATTTGTAAAATATGTGTGTATGCCATAAATATAGTGAATCTGTTTCTTTTTTTTTTTTAATGTTTTGTTGGAACCTATTATAAAACAACCCTTTCGAAAATATGTATGTTTATGAAAACGAAAATTAGCCAATAATGAATACTGCAAAATAATTTCAAGTTGAAGTATATAATGAAGTATTTGATATTATTATAAAAAGTATGAGTACAAGGTCTATTAAACATAATCTATTTCATTTATATCTAGCACTTTTATCGCCAAATAATTTTGAATCATTTTAAAATGAAATGAGGAATGGTGAATGCAACAATGAGTTTGAAAAAACCAAAAGCAATTTATTTGAAGAATTATTACATTTTTCTAGCTCATAAAAATATTTAAATAAGTAGTAAATTACAAATTAAGTATGACATAATGTGAAGATGTTGAACATTTCGATGGTGAAGAATCAATTTGTAAATTCGTAAATTTGTAAATTCGTATACAATAAAGCCATGCAAAAATTATTAAAACTGTCCTCTTTGTTATTGCAAGGTCTTAATTGAATTAGTTTATTGTCTAACTTTAATATTGATATTTCAGTTCTTATTGGCATTACCCGTAACACAAGTTACGTATGAAAAATCATTTTCAACACTTAAGTCCATAATAACCCTACTAAAAAGTACGATGCACAATGAACACTTGGAAACTGTCATGTTAATCGAGAGAAAAATTCTAATCAAATATAATAATGACGATGTCCGTTGGAGAAAAGAGTAATTTTTTAAATAAATTATTATTATAATTAAAATAAATACAGTTATATAACTAAAATAGCTTATTCTTTGTAAGTAGGTGTATTAATTTTAATAACATATTACATTTTATTAAAATATTTTATAAAAAAAGATTTAAGAGTAATACATTTTGGTTTATTTTAGATTTTAGTATTCAAATTTAGCTTATAATTTTATCAATAGGATTCATATGTAATGCATTTTAATATTTATTTCTATTAAAAAGATAAAAATTTTGAGTGACCGAAAAGAAATTAATTTTCCTGGCTTGAATTTTTCCCACTTCACCATCGGTGGATTATGTTGTTTGAGTTTCGTATTGATTAAAATATATATACCTATATTTTTTTTTTTTTTTTTAATAGAGAACGTTTTGACGTTAATATGTCAAAAAAATTGTACAGATCTTACCCTTCTATTATAAAAAATGATCCCAAATACACCATTAACTTGAGGGATATTTTTTTTATGGATTTGTTTAAAGAAAAAATTATTTAAAATTTGAAATCGTTTATGTTTAACAACGGAAAACGATAGTGTGTATTCGACAAACTTATAATAGTTTTCATCGATTATGTTACATATTATTATTATAAGAATATTTTATAATTTCAATGTTTTGCATAAGTTAGTTTTGCACGTTTTGTGTTATCAAATTGGTGGTCAACACGGCACAGACCATAATAATAGTATATAGTAAAATATTTTCAAAGCTTTAAAGTGTTTTATTTTATTTTTTTGCGAAAGAAAAGATATTTTCCGGATCACTTGTGAAATCAATCGGAATACGATCTCATGAGCACGAGTCACGTGTTATGATACCTATTGAGAATTTTAATTTATATTCTGAAATAATTGTCGATGACATTTTTAAACGAAAAACAAGATTATTTTAGGCAACTAAATTTATTATTTTTTTTTTTCATAAAAATACGTTCTATTTGTCCATCGTCAAAAAACTGAATGTAAAATGTATGGGAAATCTATTTGTACCGATTCACAAGATATAATGAGTTGACAGTAATAATTTGTATAGAATTGAACATTTTTTATTTAATGATAATTTGGACGAAACGACGAATCAATAAATAAATGAGAAGTAGTAAATTGATTAAGTGACTCGATTCAGAACAAAAAATATTTTTTATTTATTCTTAATTACTTGAAAAATAGTACGATACAGAAGTTGTGAAGAAATTGAAATAAGTAGTAAAAACGTCAATGTAAATTAGAATGTTCACGCCGCGGCGCGCCGTTAGAATAGGCGTGTCATTCGCGTTATATTCTGTCACGTAGGTACCTGCTTATGCAGTTAATTTAAGCGCGTTTATGTGTAGGGTGTGTTTGGGTATGCAAACCGTCTCATATCATGAATTAGTTTTTACGTTTTTTTTTCTCACGGTTAGTAAATTATATTATTTTGATTCAATATCCTATAGTTTTTGGACGCAATAAATTAAAATTTTCTTAAAATGCACGATAATATATATAGATTGTTTGAGAACAATATTGAAAATTAAATACACGCTTGTTTTAGTGCTATATAATAAATTATAACATACAAGTTAAAACATAAAAGTTAACGGTTTTATTTTTCTACTTATATTTCTTCAGTGATTTGTGTTGTTAATGTTAGCAATAATTATTAGGAGTATCAATGTAGTGGACCATAATGGTAGATGGTTACTCTTTTAAATAAATGATAATATTAATTTTGTTTATTGTATTTGCATTGATTATTATTGAAAATTAAAAAAAATGGTAAAATATTATATTATATCGTGAACAAATCGGTATAGATTTGGTTGACGACGGTTAGGTTAGTAATAGCAAATTTGTCAAATGGTTTGTGTAAAATTAACGGAAGAATTGAACGGCTAACAATGGTTAAGCTTAATATATAAATAAAAAAAAATACGAGCGTTTAAGTATTTAATTTTGATAAAACGATAAAAATCATGAGAATCCGCTACATTGTTGTAATCAAAAATTCATAATATTACTAATTTTTAATTGAAAAAAAAAAAATTGGAATGTTGAAAAAATGATACGTTATAATATGAAATTTTTATGAAATAAGATATTTCAACGAATTTCTATTAAACGATATTAGTTAAAGACATTTCATGAATTCGAAATATTTTAATGAAGTTTATGCTGTTCTCAAAATTTTCGATTTTTTCAAATTGTAGATGCCTTTTTTTGCTGCGAAAAAAAGAACACTAAAAGTTAATCCTATCTTGTTAAGGAATTTGGTTTTTCTACTATATCAACCATTTTAAGAAATATATACAGATTCAACCGACCTCTTTCATTCGGAATCGTTTTTTTCGAGAGCAATGGTATATTGGATTCAAGTTTAAAATACCAATACAGTACTACTCTTCAACCGTCCCTTGAGTCTCGCACTTTTTGTTATTTGGTTTACGACCGTTATATATAATATTATGTAATGTATTATATGCTTAGTAATGTAAAATACGAATCACGGACAAAATTAATATCTACGTAATATCAGCTATTAACTTATGTTACATCAATTAAGTATTAATATACAAGTTTTCACGGGGTTCGAATAGAAAAAATATTGATTTCCTTTTTTTATTGATTATATAATATTTAACTTTAAAAATAAGAAAAATAATCATCCTCAACTATAATATTTGGGTGGTTTTACTTTTTTTACGAATGTTTTGCTAAGTATTATTAACTATTATGCACGTATTTGTGTTTTAACATACTTTTATGGTCAAGTTGATGTGTATGATTATAAAGTTACGTTTGCAATTTATTTTAGAATATTTCTGATGATCTTTCTTCAAGTCATTGTCATTTCGTCATTACACATTATAAGCTACAATGATATTTTTTCTAATATTTTCCACGGGCTACACTTCATATTATTCCCTATGCTTAAAGTCAAAATTACTTGGGATGGGTCTCATTCAGTAGTTAATAGGTTTTTACGGTAACTAAATAGGACCAATAACAAAATATTATCTCAAAAACATTCCCGCATGTATAAATAATACACGTCATGGTAGAAACCATACGCGGTATACTAGGGTTCTAAAATTTATTTTTTAACATTACCATGTTGAAAAAAAATATGCTTAGGTGTATGCTTCATCTGTCTGCACGATGTGTATGGTATGTTAATTATTTATAATAACAGGTTTTTGTCGTAAAATATTAATTTTTTTCAGAAGCTAATTTATTGAGAAATAAAAATGAAAATTATAATTGACTGGGTAACGATTACTATGCCAAAGTAACGCGAATAGGTGCGTAACTTTAACCATTTTTTACAGGTCGATTCGGTGTGTCTTATTATATCGCAAATGGTACTCACGTGTACTATGTTTTCACAAAATAAATCAAAAAACTAAAAATGTGATTGCGATCGTGTAAACTTTACATGTAGTATTATATTTAAATACACTTCTAGTATTAAAAATACATTTTTAACAACGCATTTGTGTATGAAATATCAGTTATATTTTTTATTTATTTATATATGAAATAAGTTCAAATATTATTCTTTTTAATTATGTCAAGAAATAACTTATTATTATATACTTAGGCTTGTTCTAAAACAAGTTACATTTCTTCTATTAAATTCTCAATATTTTTTATGTTAGGAGTACAGAATTGTCCAAAATAGAGGTATTATTAGCCACAGTTTCTTTTATTTTACTCGCACGTCTAAAATATTTTATTATTTTTAGTATATATTGTTATATTATGCAATTTTATGAAATAAAAAATGTACATATTAATATTATAGTAGTTAAGGTATTTAATAATGAATAAAAATGAAATTATTACAAATGTTTACGTTTTGTTTAGGTTAAAATATATGTCCGGGTACTACCAGCGGTTAGTTAAATAAAGAGTTTGGATGAAGCATTTAAAATAAACGAATAATATTAATTCAGTTTGGTTTTTTGTGTAAGAACTAACTTCGGTGTAAACAAATAAAATAAAATAATTAGTTTTATTCATAATTATATATCACTTTGAAAAACTTATTCAATGACGAATAATAAATAACAATAAAAAAATTATTTATACTTATATTTAAATAATATTTTTAATTATATTAAATTATTGCTTGATTTTTTATAGTTCACCGTGTTTTTGTTGAAATATAAATAACTACGTATCTTTTTACCATATTAAATTCAATGTTGACTTCGTGGGCATATATATATATATATATAAAATATTATATATTTATTTACATAATCACCCCTGAGAACCGCATTGGCTACATTGGGCTACGTATCACTTTGATAAGTTTCGCTTTTAATGATGAAAAATGATTTTTAATACCTCACAAGACTCGTTTGATAAATCATTTTGTTTTACGGATTTATTTCATTTTACATTATCACCATATGAGAATAGTGTTATTGTTTTTGTGAAACAGTTTTACAAATTATTATATAATACTAAGAATAACTTTTAATTATTAAAGTTCAGCGCAGCTGCCTTCGACTAAAATCTGCTCGTAGTTGTAAAGCGAACGAAGAGTTCAATCGTTGTGGGATTAAAGCGTCTACTAACTATAAATCGGGTTCAGCTACGGGACGAGGGAGGAAAAAAATATCTCTCTAGTATCATAACAAGTTATGTTTTAATTAAATTGAAAAGGAAACCGTCAAGAAGTACTTGAAACCAAAAGGATTTAACTACAATGACAGTCTTGGAAATTAACAAGAACATCATTAGCTCGTTATTGTTACAGAAATCAAATTAATGTCAGGAATATGTCGGACCATGCCATTGAATTTCTAATAATATTATACTTGGAAACATTTTAGATTCGTTTATTTCCATTGTTTTGTGTATTACGAATATAAATAAAAATATGAATAAAACGCAGCCAGGCTGTGTAATTTTTAGAAGAAAATTTTATTTTTATTTTATAGCATTATTTATTAATTTGAGTGTTTTAATTATTAAAATAGTCGTTAGCAAAAAAAAAAAAAAAAAAAACGTCTAATGTGCCTATATTTATGTTCTGTTTTAATAAATATATTCGATTAATTACGGAAACTGTTTAATTTCCTTTATTCGAGAGAAAATGGTTTTTGTTAAAAATATTATGTTTTCTCTTTACGTACAATCGTAGTGTAACTGCGTCATACTATACTGTAGTGCGGATAAATATCTATATATTATTCGGTGTGGTATTACATGAAATTGAATTATATGCACTATGAATATTATATGCGTAATATGTGTACTGAGGAAAATTTTTATAGATCTGAATTTAAATTAAAAATTTTCTCCCGGATTGATGGATTGGAAGAAAACTAAATAAATAAATATTTTATATGCACAAGTATATTTACCCACATGTTTATCTTGGGAAAAGGATTAATTTACATGTATGACATTATAAATAGCAATTAAAATATTTCATTTAGTGCGTAGTATGTTGAAAACGTCAATGCATAACTTAAACAATACTTCAAAGACAAAATAGTTGTGTATTTCTATCAGGATTTGGCTCATTGCACGACTTACATATTACACGCGTACGGAGGGCGTGTTTGAAGCCTCGGGGAGCTCATGAAGGTTACTTTCAAAGGCAGTGATAACGAAGCTTTTAGATTTTGAATAAGGGGAATTTTCTTCATATAAGTAATTGAACACGTAAATTATATATATATATATATATATATTTGAACACATATTTCAATTTTATTCATAGTAATTAAATAACTTTCTATTGATTAACTTTGTAAGTAATTGCAATCAATTTTCCTTCAATGGGTTTCACAACATAAATCCGATGCAGGGTTTTTTATATTTTAACTCAAATTAACTTTTTCAAATGAATAGTCAAGAAAATAGTAGGTTATGGATTTTTACATTTAAAATATTACCAATCATATATCATAATACTTCTTTGCAAAACAATATCAAAAACTTTTAATTCACACTTCGGCGAAGCACGTCCCATTTTCATGGGCTGCTATACATGACTGGAGTCGTTGGTCGATTGAAATTTAATAAATAACAGTACAGAATAAATATAAGATCGAGAATAACGCACATATATATATATATATATATATATAAACGAATACAATTTTCCTGTACTGATAAGAAATTTGTACAACGGTATACGTGAGATAGTTTATAAATATATAAATACTTTTTTTTGTATTAAAATGTACGAGCAACATTTCTTTATTAAATGGTTTGTACGAGAGTTCATTCTTTCAAATTTCTTCCACGCCATCTGTTCAAAAGTGCAAGTACATATATTCGTCTCAACTAACAACATATTATCGTTTCCGCTAAAAACCAGAAAACCATAATATACTCGTACTTTTAGTATTTTCATGATGAAAAAATTAAAAATTCTAAGAAAAATACTAAATTACGTTTTGTTTTTCTTAAACAACATTAAAACAATTAAAAATTTAAAAATGGCAAATACATATGTCACTTAAAATAAATTGCTATGGATCTTTTTGACAGCCTGTTTTACCAGTAATTAGTGGGCGGCCCCCTATTCGGCCAAAACGTACCCTTCCCTTTTCGGCCAAAACTTACCGTTTACTTTTCGGCCACTGTTCTCTTTCGGCCAGTATAATTTTCTTTAAAATTTACAATTTTAACAACTGAACATATGATTACATTTGTTAAATTAAAAATTAATTTTTGTTTGACAAATTTTACTATTTATGTAGTCCTTACTCTTCAATGTAAGTTTAATTTCGTTTATAGTTGGTTTTTTGGAAGTAAAGATAAACCAGCGTTGTACCATGTTGTACCTTATCGTTTCTATCTTATCTAATATATTATATTATGAAAAACCAATTATATGTTATCGTGGACATTAATTTAACACGACACACAGCCACAGACACACACACACACATTGTATGAAACAGTTATATAAACACTCAGTACAAAAGTGTTCTAGCATACGTACCTATACTTTTTAGTACCTACCGAGTCGTGATAGACATTTTTAAAATTTAAATTTAAAAAACATAAAAATAATTTATAATGGCTGAATTCATTGAAAGTAACCGGGGAAAGTGTTT
Organism: Sipha maydis; assembly: GCA_034509805.1. Classification (NCBI taxonomy): domain Eukaryota; kingdom Metazoa; phylum Arthropoda; class Insecta; order Hemiptera; family Aphididae; genus Sipha; species Sipha maydis. The sequence continues at coordinate 99,365 of JASXSY010000148.1, forward strand.
ATTAATTTTTGAAAATTATAAGTTTTCAAAAGCCAATACAAAATTGGACGGCACAACTCGTTGGAAATGTATTAATCGTAAGTGTGCTGCTATATTATATACAAATCAAACAAATACAATTTGTTCCGAAAACGAGAATATAATACACATAAACCATGATCCATATACAAGGAATTTAATTGATCGTCAAATACTTAATACAGCGTGTAAAAGAAAAGCTGAAGAGGATCTTCACAACAGACCAAAAAAAATTATCATGGAAGAAATATGTAAAACTCCGGCATTGAATACTAATATAATAGACGTTCAAAGAATAAGCAAAAATATTTATGAAAAACGTAAGAAAATTCTTCCTGTTAATCCTACTGACCTTGCGGGAGTACATAAAGCTTTAGACGATATGAAACCGGTGACAAAAGAAGGTGAGCCTTTTTTATTATTAAATGATATAGAGAAAAATGTGGTTATATTTTCTTGTAACACAAATTTAAAGTTACTATCTGAAATAGATACAATATATATGGATGGTACATTTAAATTTTGTCCTCGGTTTTTTACACAAATGTTTACCATTCATATACTTAAAAATGGTCATTATATTCCTATAATTTTTTGTTTATTCTTAAACAAAAGTTATGAAACTTATGTATATACTTTTAATAAAATAAATAGTCTGTTAAATCAATTTAATATACAATTTTCTCCAAAATGGGTCACAATAGACTTTGAAATGGCAATTCACAAAGCTGTAGAAGTTGTTTGGCCTAACGTTGAAATAGTGGGTTGTAGATTTCATTTGACTCAAGCTTGGTGGCGAAGTGTACAAAAATTTGGATTATCCGTAGATTATAAAAATATGTCATCTGAAATAGGACAATGGATTAGACATACTTTTGGATTATTATTTTTATACCCACACGAAGTTTCAGAATGTTTTGTTAATGATTTTATGTCAGACTGTCCTGATGATGAACGATTAAAAAAATATTGTGATTACCTAACTGACAATTTCATAAATGAGGAAAGCTTATTTCCACCTCAATATTGGGCTGCTGTGTCGGCAAGTTTGGTTAGAACTACCAATGCTTGCGAGTCGTTCCATTCTTTTTTTAATCAATGCTTTTATAAACATACTCCACCCATAATGAGCTGGTTAGCTGTACTTATAAATGAAGTCCAAACAGATGTATATATAAAAATTAGAAGTATTAACATTTTAAAAACACCTCGAGATACGAAAAATGTGGAACGGCAACGACGAAATGAAGCTTACATTGAAGACTATAAAAATAATAAAATATGTCGTTACAAATTTGTCAAACAAATATCATATAATTATAAAAAATAATACTTATTAATTTGAATGCATATTTTATTATTATTATTATATTTTTATTCGACTGATGTATTATAACAATTTATTGTATTACCAATTATTTTATTATATTATTTTTTCACAAAGTATTAGGTAATAATTTTTTTTTTAAATCACATTTTTGGAGACAATCATAACTCATAAGTAGTTATAATTGTAAATTTTATAGAAAACTGTGCTGGCCGAAAAGGAACAGTGGCCGAAAAGTAAACGGTAAGTTTTGGCCGAAAAGTGACAGTGGCCGAAAAGAGTAGGGTACATTTTGGCCGAAAACGGTGACGCCCGTAATTAGTATCAATGATATTTGTGGTAAAAAAACATGTGCGAGAACAATTAAAATACTAGAAAACTATTTTTCCGTTTTTTAGTCGGCTAGGTATTACAAACTTCGGCTGACGAACACGTGTTGATAGTGAACCCAATTATTATTATTGCTTGCGGCCGCTTAACAGAAAAAAGTCAAACACGTGCGCTTTCGATTTCGAAACGAGGGTTAATCGTCGTCGACTAATTATACCATAGAGTAAGAATATTACCCACTGAACGCAGTCGCTGATGAAGATCGATGAACGTTAATGGGTGATGTCAATTTCTAATTGGAAAAAATATTGATACAAGATCACGAACGTCGTTATGACTTGAATGAGTTTTTTTGGAAATTGGAATATGTCCAATATTTTGACATATTCAGATTTATACAAAAGTAATTATTTGTATCTAAACACACTATTAGTAACATTCCTATAGTATCAATATATATATCTTTACTTCATTTATTTAAAAATTAGAACAACTATCGGATATGGTAATGAGTTTTATTCTTCTTCCGTAAAATTTTAATTTCTAGAGATGTTCACTTTTTCAAATAACTCATTCACTTATATTGAAGCTGCCAGTCATGACCAATAATTGGTACCTCTTCAACAATTATTGTTCTCCCGGAAGAGATTTTCCGTCTACGATTCACAAGATGGAATTAAACGGGGGCGGGGAAAATATATATTGACAAATAATAGTGGCGATGTATTGAGCTGAAAACCCTATAAGCTGTATTAAAAAGTATAAATAAGTCTGATAAAGTGATAATAATTCCGCAGTGATGTCGATCGTTTTCATCCGATCAACAATACAACTTTTTTCACCGTAATTTTCCGGAGATAGACAAATCTTCTCCAACTAAAATCGAGGAAGTGTAGTGTATGGTGTAGAATTTTCACGTATTATTCTCGTCGATTTATTTCATTCCGATGCGGTATAACGTCAGCAACTTAATACTTCTAGCAATTGGTCGACGTTCTGGTCATTCCACGGACTTTTAATCTCCCGATAAATAATATTTCCGAACAACGCCGTCTCGGAATGCTTCCATTATGTGAATTAAAAAAAAATAAAAAAATATTTTGAGGGGTTTTCTCGCATGAATTATTCGTTTGTCGTAATACGTATGCGTTAAATCGTTTATCTAAATTATAATTAGTACAATTCACATTCGTGTTCTGCTGTATTATTCTACCGTGAAGTTTATGCACGTTTTTATAGACTATTCGTAGTAAAACCGTTGAACTATATTTTAGATTCTGCTTATATGTGTGCTCCGTCTATTGGTTTTATGCATTTTTAAAATTATATTTTTTCCACCATCCTGCAAACGCTTTTTCGGCAGTAGTGTGTTCACGTCGTCCGAGAAAAGTCGTTTTGTGTTTTATGGATAGGGCGTTTAAAATGTAAGTCATAAGCTATTCTCTTCGGTACTAAAAATATCACAAGATTTACGTTGTACAGTTGCAAGAATACGAAATAAGAAGTAGGCAATAATAAAGAAATATCGCTTTCTGATGCACATATAAGTTTACGTTGAACCATACAGAATGCAGTAAGATAAGTAGGTATCCAGTTCGAGTAAAGGAACCACTGTTTCCATAATTTCTAGTCGGTTTTCAAATATTAAAATGAGCGACGTACACGGTCATTGCACCTTATAGGTTATTTACAACTCATAAGAGTATGATATTGAGGTATGGAGTATAGAAATTTTGTTAGTCTTTAAACCGTTTAAAAGGGCGACCGACGAAATAACAATGTACATCTTCAAAAAACGCATAAGATTTTCTCGATGATAACTCCATTAAGCCTCGTTAAACCAGTGTAATTTTTCAAAGGCATGACTACATAAATATGAATTATTTGTTTCAAAGGATAATGAAAATTTAGTTACAAAACTAGAGGACCTTAAATAATTATTTTTTTAAAAAAAGTTTTTTTCACGACAAACTTTTCGAAAGCAATAATTATATTTTTTTGCTTTTCAAAAGAAATCCGAACAATTCCAACTAATCAAAAGTATAGGTATGCAAAATAATTTTATAAATATGCAAATCAATTCATTTTTGTGTAATAACGATAATATATATTTATATATATAATAATGTAAATATAAGTATTCGCGGCTGTAGTAATAGTAACACCACATCAGATTCGTCGGAAGAAAAACTAGAAAATATTTTGAAAATACATTTTATGGTATGTATTTGTTACACATTGAGATCCTGTCAGTATTTCAACTCTGGCTGTTTGGTCTTTGAATAAGTATACATTAAAATTATTTGAACGGATGAGGTCGGCCATACATATTATTATATTGTACATGCAGATTATAGGCATTTCAATAAAACCGACTTTAAACTGAGGTGAATAAATGCTGTCGAACTCTTTTAGTTAAGCATGTTGACATAACAATTATTTTTTATTGATATTTTACTGCTGAGACGTGTGCTAGTTTTTGCTAGTGTATGCGATTCGGCGCAATATAGCTACATAATAGCACATCGTGGAACGCAGTTGTATAGTAATTGGTATTTTATAGTAAATTATCTCGTTTTAAAATGAGTAAATTAATCCGAACTTGAAAATGATGCAGTTCACAATTTAGGAAACCATACCTGTGATCATTTTTTTGATTTAAAAAATAAATAAATAAAACTGTTTTTATTTTTAAATTTTTTTTTCTGTCTTTGCTGAAAGAAGAAATAGAATAAATTGTACACAATGTCAAAAATGTACGTTTATGCGTATTACTTGTAATAATCCAAAAAATAAATTGAATGGTTTGTTATCTTCCTCCTTGTTTAAGGGAGGGTTTTAGGAGTAACAAAGGTTTGAGAGCCGATCAGTGCAACTAGATAGTCTTGTAAGCTAAATAAAATAGCACTTACTTGTTCCGTATTAGATGATCCGATCATTTACGACTATTATAGGAGTGGAGTAAGGTTGAAATCAATCGGCACAGACACAGTATTTGAGAGAGCTGATGATGAACACCTTCCAACATTCGTACAGAAAACTGAAATCTTAAAATTAAAGTAAAATAATCGGACTTGGTAATGATTCGTCACAAGAAGCCTTCCGAGGAGGGTGGGTGCATATGACTAAGATCTCGACACACACGCACTGATGGCCTATGGGAAAGAAGCCGGGGAGAGGGTTGTGTACCCATATAATGTATGAAAAAGTATGGCGGAATTGACCTTGGACGAGCCCATCGAGAATTTGACATATTTTGTTTGTCAATACGTTTTCGTTGGGTTAGACGTATATTATTTGAATTGTGTTGTCTTTGCGCGTATTGAAAGAACCTTTTACTATTGATTTTTTTTTTTTTTTACACGCTTGTAGTGTATATCATTACGATTTATTTATGACACGATATGTAATTGAATGATGTACATCATTACAAATCGTTTGAGTGTGGTGTGCAGGTTAGGTTAGGTTTCCACGATCCTCATCAGTCTGATGGTGAACTGTTTTCAGGACGATGTGACGAGGGACTTTGTCCAGCGTCTACAGCGACACGCGTCGCGTACATCCCCAGCGGTTCGGTCAAAAGCAGCGCACGATGTCGGATGGCATCAGTGTACCGGAAGGAGGCCAGTCGACCGTTTTACCACCTCCGAATATTTACCATTGCGTATACTCAAGTAATCAGACTAACAAAAATGTTCGTTTCGTCGGTTTAAATATCCGATACTTATTGCACTTGACGAATAATTGAAAATGGTGATTTCGTCATAACCGATAACCGATCCACGAGACAGATAAGTAGATCAGTTTACCGGTAGGAGACCGTTCCAGTTGGATTCGGTTAAATGGATTGAAGCTCGATGTTGGTCTCGTTTAGAAGAATGAAAAGCCATGCGTTACCGGATACAGTTTAATGTCACTGACACGACCCATCGACATATTAGCCTCTCATGAATCGTTTCGAGTATGACTATACGACTATACGCGTTATTGGAGTTCCGAGGCTCGTGAACAGTTTTTTTAGAGTTGTCGGAGTGGGCGTGCGCGGTCGCGGTCACCATTGAACCCGGGGAATCTCGTGCCGGCAATAATATTCGTTTTGAGAGCGGAGAATCAACTCAGTACTACCGAATCGATTAAAATTATCTGAAAATGTATTTCATTATTAAACCGTTGACAGAGTGCAGAGAATCAACATAAATGTTCGTGTTTGTACATTGAAATTTAATTAGACTAATCCTATGTCTATATTGTACCGCTTATATTTTGAGTGGAGAAAAAACTTGTTTAAACATAAGTACTCACGTACAACAACAAAAAAAAAAAAACACATAGAAAAACACAAAAAAAATTTTAAGAGAACGGGTCAGTCGAATCACACTTATAACCAATAAAAAAAAAGTTTGAATTGGATTGAAAAAAGGTAATGGTTGTACTACACTCGGATAAGAAACAGATAGTAGTCGAACTTCACTTGTTCAAAAAAACGAGTCAAAACGTAAGGCGAGTTTTTACTATGAACATTCATGTGTACATGTATAAAAATTGTTATAACCGTATTGCTGGATAAACTGAAAATTTTTCTTGTATATGACTTGTACACGAAAATTTTTATCTTTTTACTTTACACGTCTTTAAAAAAAATTGTTGTTATAAAAACGTCAAAAAATATTACAAATCTTACGTTTACGAAAACTACGGGACAATTACTAATAGATACATATATTTGAATGCAGAATATTGACGTAAGACCTTTAACAACACGGTAAAAAAAAAAAAAAATTATATTGAAAAATATATGAATTTATATGTTTAAAAGTGTATTACTAGGTTAGACTTTTTGAATTCAGATTGTTATTACTACAAAAAATGATTGAAATTATTTGAAAAAAAAATGTAATAATAATAATAATATTTGACAATTTAATTAATTATATTATTTATATATTATTTAATTAATACATTTTAATATTTTATAATATTTTAACATTATGGTATGTATAAAAATATCATTTTTAAGCACGCCAATGATTAAAACCACTGACAGTCCTATAAGTAGAAAGGAAAATTAGAGTCTTCTAAACATTTTAACCTTTTCAAATGCATAATATTTTTGTTAAAATACTATTTTCGAGCTCGAGTGCAGTTCTATCACTACATGTTTTTTCTTCTAGTGCAGTTCGATCATAGTTTTTTTTACTCAAGTGAGATTCGACTAAAATAAGTGCGATTTAACCATACTCCAAGAGACAAATATAATATATTGAATGAAAAAAAAAATCTGATTCTAATGCAAAGCGATTAAACAATAGATATAGCACTATATCCCATCAGTGATAAATTAAGTTTCTTAAACGTTGCTTTTTTTCACACCTGGGGCTCGTTTATTGCAGAATGTATTTTCATAAAGCCCTCAATGCCTGGAAAAAATGATGATCACAATAAAATTTAATTGACTTTAATAAATTTACTTAAAACAAAACCAAAAACCATTATTGATCGAATTTCATAAATATTATTTCCTCAATATTACCATAATTCTTCTTATTTTCTGAAATTATAAAATATAGCCTTCAGGATTAGTTTACTTTTCACATTTCAATAAATGCGCGTGTGTTATTGTTATTAAATACATATAACCAATAATTATAAGTCACGAATTTGGAACGAAACATATAATATACACACGAAGATAATAGTATTGACTTACATGACTCCCATAGATACACTTGTATGATTTAATTTATCTAGCATATAATATGTGGTTAGTGGTATGTGGTTACATGCATTAATCTAATTATTATATGATTACAAGCGATGCATTTTATTAATATATATTAGGTAAATTTAAATAAGAATAAATACGTGAAGGAAAGAATACGTGAGAGGTAGTGTTGGTGTAGCGCCAATTGTGGACAAGATGAGAGAAAATAGGCTGAGATGGTTTGGATATGTGATGAGGCGAGAGGAAACGAATGCAGTAAGAGTGGTTATGAAGATAGACGTTGAAGGGAAAAGAGGAAGAGGAAGACCAAAAAAGAGATGGTTGGAGACTATGGAGAATGACATGAGGGCTGTCGGTGTGTGCAGAGGAGATGTAGGATAAGTGTGGCCGACTCCAAATAGTTGGGAGGAAGGCGAGGCAGAAAAAGAAGAAGAAGAAGAAGAAGAAGCAATACATTTTATTAATATATATTAGGTAAATTTAAATAAGAATAAAAATATAAAAAAAAAAAAATTAAAAAATAAAACATTTAGTAGGAAGAGTAATATTAGTAATGGAATACAAAGATAAATCGTTTTCTCGTATTGCACCCTGAACGTTTATAACAGCTAAATATCTAGCGACTTGGTAGCCAAACTGTTATTTATAACGATCTTCTGATCTGTTTACACACAATAAAACTTAAGTCATACTTACACAATACAAAGACGGTCCGTTTCAACATTTTTAGTATTCAATTTATTGCAATTAACGATTAATTAAATTTCATTCGATTTATTTCGTTATTAAATGTGTTCAGAAAATAAACCGAATTATTAGATAGTGCTGTTTGGATTATATTATATAATAATACGTGTGTTTATTTACTTTCTTCGCTCATTGCTAAAAACTCTCGACAAACTGCTGTATGCATATAAGGAGAGCTTAGTTTTTGAATAAACAGCGCATGGAATATGCGATAAGAACGGGAAATATCATAGTTTCGAGCTTAAAGTCAAAATTATAACAATAATAATAATAATAATAATAATAAAAAATAAAAATAAAAATAAAATTAAACTTAATGTTATGCCGATGATGTTGTAATGTTTTTAATGTAATCGCAAATAAGTTACGATGATAAATAGAAACAGATAAAATGGCAATTTTCGACAATACATTTTTCAGCGTACCGAAACATCAGTATGAAATTCATTTTATAAAAATTGTATATCCGCTCATACTGTAACGCAGTTGGACGAACACAAAAACATTTTAACGATGTAAAAAATCATTTTTAGTTAATTTTTTAAGATTTATCTATTTGAATCTGAGACTATTTGCTATATTTCGACTGTGTTACGAACCAGGTGTCGACTTATTGAACGAATGATACAATATTGATGGTAAAGAAGTTTTAATTTTTATTTAACTCAAAAACATAATAATACTAGAGAGTGTGTAAGTGCTTAGATGGATGTTTCTAATATAAAAGCAATAAAATCGTGATTCGTAACGGTCAAGTAGTGCACATTCGGACAGAGCCCGAGGAATCTGCGTTGAGTGATTTGTGAGTGATCTTTGCCTGTGAGCAAATCTAACTTCCTTATGTTTTCTCGTCTCTCGGTATTTATGCTGATCCTCTACATTGTGGGTCATCGTTTTTTAGCGCAGAACTGTGTCGGACATCACGTATATCCTGTTATCGTCGATTTTTAAATTTTATAATTAACAATTTGTATTCGTTCGAGGGTAACGTCACGAAAGTTTGGCAATTTAAATTTAGTTCGTTACATTATGCGACTATTATTAGAGATTCAAATGAGTAGCTCATCAGGTGGTTACTAATAATGCATTTATGTTTGAAAACATACTTAAGACTAAGAATATTTCCTTGTACAAGCATAACATTTTTTCGCATATTATAATATTTGGGTAAAAGTAGCACGTCTTATAAAAACTGTTGTATTTTAAGGGTTAAGCTATACGTTCGACACCGGAACCTTACATGACGAATCGCTACAAACACCCGGGGTGGTCATCCATCTGAGTATCGTTGACCGGAGGAGCGCGCAGATTTAACCGGAACTTGCGGTGTTTCGGGCAATATAATATCGTTGCGGACCGCAATATACTACTCGTGTGGACGGGTAAGTTTAATTGAATCGACGTACTTTCCAAAACGGTCCAATTTTGATTTCGATTATATGCAAATAACGCGTCCTCTTTTTTCGTTTTCCCGGCAAAGTCATTCCGCGACGTAGGTGTACTTGTTGGATAACGATTATTTCGCCCTCACCATGACGAAAATTCGAGACTCGAAGGTACCGCAAATATAGTATTTCCATCCCATCCCATCGGCTATTTGTGTGCAACGCGCGTAGAGCCACGAATCCGTACTGATACGAAATGCAATACGAACTATTTGCATTCAAACGGTGTACAAATGTATTATATTTATTGAAACTGCATTTAGCGCCCGTTCACACCGTACCGTTTGAACGTAAACGAATTAAGACTTCGTAACGCTGCGGCCGGTCTCGAGCAGCGTCAATGTGTACTAAATCTTTGGTAATCATCTATTGTCTGGACACCGGGTCCGGGTAGATTATATCCTCGGGAACGAAAGAGGTACCGTCGTCCGACGGCACGGTCTTATGTATTGCAGGAATCGGAATATTCGGAATATATATGAAATATTATACTAGTGAGTAGCATAGAATCGGCTTCCAAAAAAAGTGTTCCATCTACACTTTTTAGGTTAGTAGCGAAAGTATACATCTTAGAAAATCAACCGATATGTTTGCATGGCGTGATGGGGTGATCGATTGTATCTTGATATAAAATTAGATTAATTCTCATGTTTAAGAACGTACAGGCTGCGAGATCAAGTACGAAATTACTTCTATCTATGATAAACCCCTGGTGTTGTAAATTACATAGCTTGAAATTTTTGTAACAGCAATATTGTTCACGATTGAGTCTGCCATATTAGAATTATATTTAAATACGTATATTTAGAAAAACAAAGTTATGAATACATAAAGAGATTAATACTACTCGTGACTTCTGTAAAGTGATTGATATACATTTTTTTTGAGTCGGCACATTAATGTATTTCACTCCCACCTCCCCACCCTTGCACTTATTATTTTGTTCGGAACGGCTCTGTCAATAGTAAACATTTATAAAAAATCAAGATTTTCTATAATACTATAAATAGTCGAAAACAAGCCTAAAAATAATAATAATATGTCAACCATCGTATTCATTTCATTAATATAAATCAACCTAGAACTAGAACTTTTAGAATGTATAATTAATATTTGATAAATAATATTTCAATGTTTCACGTTTTTGTAAAATATTTCATCATATAATGAAAAATTTTAAATGAAATACTTCATATATACTTCATTTATTAGATATTTGTATAGACAAATTATTTATTAACTTAGCACGACAATTCTTACCATTGTTCAGGTATACTACAAGTAGAAACTAGAGTTCTTATTACACGTGTCACAGAGTTTTAGTGTCACGTGAATCATAGGCGTGAGTAAACTTCTAAGTCAGGTAAGGCTAAATTCAATCTGATTACCCACTTCTCCTGTCTCGGTCACACAAAAAAAAAAAAAAAATCATAGAAATTTTCACTATAAATTACAAAGTGACCCATTTTATGGTAACTGGAATGTAAACAATAATTTTACATTATTTCAAACATACAATTCATCGATAAATATTGATTTCAAATTTCAACCAAATCTTGTCTAATAAAACAATTCAAATATATATATATATATATATATATATATAATATAATGAAATGTAATTATTATACTTCATTAAATAATTCTATGATATACTTAAATTTTTCAATGACTATAGTTGATTTTTACCGTTTCTTCTAGGTAAATGGTATAAACACAAAAAATAATATTAAACATTAATATTAACATAATATTATTTTGATCATAGATATTAGATATGTTTAATATCCACAATATACTGGTTAACCATCGGCGTATTTGTATTTCAATAAATTTTGAAAATGGAGGTAAAAATCAAATCATTAATCATTGTAGCTAATGTATATTCTCTCAGGTAAATACGAACGTTTAAAAAATAAGAGGGCTATACATACTTTTAGTCATAACATTATAGGGTACCAAGTACCCACCCATGTATAAAGAAAATGATCAAGAGGGGTTAAAGCCAAATCAGCCTTACCCGTGCCTATGTGTAAAATACGTGTTTATCCAATATAAAAATATATAGGTAACCTTATCTTAATTTTGTGCATATAATATTTCATTAAAACTTCAAGTAATTAAATTCAAAATTATTAATTTTATCATTATAAAAACAGATAAATATTTTGAAACGGTACAATCCGAGGCGGATTGCCCGTTTAAGGTACGGTGTCCAATGCGCAGTGTTGGGAAATATCTAGATAAATGTATATAGATAAGTTATCTAGATAAAAATTATTTATAATTTATCTTATCTAGATAAATTTATACTCAGTTATCTTTATCTTCATCTAGATAAAAATCTTGTTATCTATCAGTACCAATCTAGATAATTTATTTAAATAGAATAAAAATAAAATTTGAAAATTTAAAATGTTTCTATATTTTCATTTTTACATTTTTCTGTACATCATATACCTATTACACAGATAATAACTGACAAGATGACAATCTTCTTATGAAGTTCATTTTAAAAAAAATAACTCTTTATATTATATATTTATTTTCAAAATGTTTGAAATTTGTTAAAAAAAAGACAGAAATGTATTTTTCAAAACTAAGATTTTTTTATTATTAAGTTAGAGAATGATTTGTCATCTTCTTATGAAGTTCATTTCAAAAAAAAATTATTTTATATTTTATGTTTATTAATGTTTGAAATGAGTTTAAAAAATGATATTTATTTTAAAATGTTTTTAATTATGAATTTTTTACCTAATATCTGTAAGCTGTAGTATCCTGAATATTTTCAAAATCAAACATGAAATTATCTAATATTTATCTAAATAAAAATGTACTTATTTTTATCTTTATCTAGATGAAATTTATTATAACTATCTTTATCTGTATCTAGATAAGAATTAGTATAGACATCTTTATCTAGATAAATTATTAGTTATCTATTCCCAACACTGCCAATGCGCGACCTGTCGCCGCGACCAGTTATAATTTTCGGTCGCTGATGACCGACTGGTGTCCAATGCGCGACCGATCGTAGGTAAAAGGTACTCGGTTCTAAATTTCGTCAGTGGCACGCCGATGTCTATCTAAGGTTGACGTAAAACGGTACCAACATGTCCTATAATGAGTTGCTGTTTATTTTAAATAATAAGTTTATGGGAAATTTCTTTCCATTTTGCATCTTTAATTATTAAATTAAAATATTGCATGTGTGAACAGTAATAGAGCTCTGGATATTTACGCACGAATTTAATAAAAAGTTCATCTTCTTGTGATGTAAATGCTATAGCCGACATATTGACCGCGAGAACGAATCGTCGACGCGTGGCGCTACACTGCTCTCGCCGCGGTATTGTCGCGACGGCAAATTATCTGTCGCGCATTGCAGTCGCGGGTAGGACATCAGTCAATGAGAAACACGAATAATCGGTACAGCGCTACCGGTCGCGCATTGGACACCGTACCTTTAGAAAATAAACTCTAGATGATCGTTGCTGTGGATTTTTATAGTTTATATTTCACAAATAATAAAATAAATAAATACAAGTTTAAAATAGTAGTAATCGACCCGAGGCCTTTGAATGTCCTTGGGCGTTTGGTTCAGTGGCATGGCTGACCGCTGTTGGAGATGCCGCTGATGTTTTACTAGATCTTGGGTGATATCCCCTACCCGAGTCTGCTCCTGATGGAATCGTAGGCTGGTCTTTGGATTAGCGTGGCCGAAGGTGATTCACAATCCGGATGTCGTGAGCCTTATGGAACGCCCCGGAGTGTAACGGGTATTGCAATCAAAGGCGGTATACAGTCGAACCGTTGATGGACAACTTAAATACGTGCCACCAGCACACGGACAACTGAAATAAGTGTCGTGCAGGTTTCGGAGTGTGCTTCGCCAGACGTGAGCTTCGAGGTTTGGTTAGTCTTTGGACACTCAACTAAGTGGCTAATATCTAACGGGTAAGTGTCCTTTTATTTGATTTTATGTAACAGATATAAATTCGAATAAAAGGATAGGGGAGTTGTTTTCGGCTGGTGCTGTTTGGCCTCATATGTTATTGCCGGCTTGTCGCTCGCGTTAGATTCTTCTATATAATGTATGTATTTGCCAGCAAGGCGATAGCGGGTTTTTCTGTGAGCGCGCTTGGCCATATTTGTCTAGCTGATTGTCGTTTTGCTGTCGACAACGCGTACTCTGAGCGCGCTCTGTTGTTATAGTCGGATGATATTGCCTGTTGTATTGCTCCGTAACAATTTTTAGCAATACACATATTGTACGAAATCAGAAACTGGATATTGGTATGGCTATATGAATTCTATATCACGTATTTCGTTCAGTTTCTATAAGATATATATTTTATTAAACGTGAAGTTTTTAAATTATTCGGGTTTAGATGTGTAGGTTATGTTAAGTATGTGCTTCTTAAATATATTTCAAGTCAAAAACTTTGGTTTCAGAATGTATGCAAATTTATGTAGATTTATGAAAATTCATGCCGTGTCTGATGAGATAAAATTAGAACAACTTATAACAGTAATAAAATATTTATAGAGACGGCCATGGGAAGTGGCGTCACGGCGACTGAGGAGAATCGTTGGTGGTTACTTTTTTGTAATACAAGTGGAGAAATGGTTATTGTTTACTTTGACCAGCAATTATATTCTACGTCTTAGTTTTTCAAACTAAATGATTCATAGGATAGAGTTAGACATTTTATGCAGTGATTATTACTAACCGGTACCGAATATAAGTCTCAGGAAACCGGGGTACGAATACTAATAGGCCCCTTAAAAAAAAATTGCTCAATATTTATATTTATGCCTATAATTAATTTAATTTAAAAACAAAAGTGTAAAATTAAAAAAATATTCGAAGCGCAAAAAAAAAAAAAAACAAAAAATAAATAAATAAATAAATAAAAATAATTTTAAATATTAGATTTTGTTTTAGAGGCCTTTGAGAGCTCGAGGCCGTGTTACATTTCACTCCTTGCATCTATGCTGAATCTGGCACTAGTACTAACTGTTGCAAGAAAAAAAAATATTATAATATGTTTAACTTAACAATAAAAATATTATGTTTAATTGATTATTTGATTAATTTAAAAACATTGAAGCGAACAGTAGAAGTATACGCATAAAACATATATACTTATTTGTTTTGACACATGTTGTATGTTGTCATACAATTTTAGGATACCAATAAAATTCCAGTAGTTTTACACATGTAACTCATCGTGTCACATTTTTTGACATAATGATGATAACTTTGACCTCACAGATGGCAAAACTGGCTAGTTACTTCTCTGAATGATAACCAAGTATCGGGTACTGAATTAAACTTACTCGTTTGGTGTGTGTTATATGTAAACCATGCGCAATGATGAAGCTTGCATAATAATCACTCTAGTCGACATTTGAAGAGAACATTTTAAATTTAAATTGCTCTAATGTTATATCTGATATCTGCTACCACCTATCAAGGCGGGAACCATTAATCAAGAACATAACCTAGGAGGAAATTAATGAGGCAGTCGGGGGCTTAAAAAACTGGAAGGCTCCAGGATCGGATAACATGCAGTCGGAGTTATTGAAGTACGGAGGAAATAAGCTATAGACATTGTTATTTAGATTGTATGATAAAATTTGGATAGAAAAACGGGTGCCAACGAGCTAGCATAAAACAATCACCGTTGCCTAAAAAAAGGGATAAGATGGAATGTGACAACTATAGGAGCATATCGCTCCTGAATACAACATACAAAATATTTTCCAAAATCCTACTGAAACTTCTCATGCCATATATAAACGAAAATATAAGTAGTTATCAGTGTGGTTTTAGAAAGGAAAAATCGGCAACAGATCAACTTTAAATTAAAGATCGAATCATTGAAAAAAAGTATGAATACAGACAGAACATGTGACAGTTGTTCATAGATTTTGGAAAGGCATACAACACCATACACAGCGAAAGCCTATACAACATTATGCATGAATTTGGGTTCCCTAAATAACTAGTTAGACTAACCAAACTTTGTATGGAGAGCACACAGTACACAGTGAGAGTAGACAACATAATGTCTACCCCCTTTACTGTAGACATATGTTTGAAGCAGGTGGATACAATGTCCCCAATCCTATTTAACCTGGTAATAGAAAAAGTTGTGAGAGAGTTACAGTACCTAAGAAACAGAAAAAGTGGCCTGCGACTATTCGGTTTTGCAGACGACCTGAATATTATAGGAAACTCACTTACAGACATAGCAAATGCATCCAGAAAATTGAAAAAAGCTGTTTTTAAGGCGGTCTAACAATAAACCCAAACAAGACAAAACTAATAGAACTAATAGATAGTGATGTAGACCCACAGCAAAAGGAAGATCTAACTTTTGAAAGAATGGAGGAATTCGAATACCTAGTAGTAACGTTGAGCATAAAAAACGATTGGTCTTATGAAATAAATATTCGTATAAACAAAGCAAAAAAATTCTTCTATGCATTATTTAAATTTCATAACTCCAAAATGCTCTCAATAAGATCCAAAACGAGGTATATATGTGTCTATTATAAGACCCACGTTGACATACGGATGTAAAGTCTGGACTACAAAGACGGCTACGGAGAGGAGGTTAAGAACTTTCGAAAATAAAATATGGCGAAAAATATGTGGCCCTTTGTTTGACACGATTGTAGGAAGTTGGCGAAGAAAATACAATAGAAAACTGCAGGAAATGATGAACTTAGCTCCAATAACTAATTTCATCAAAGGTCAAAGAATCCAATGGCTAAGACATATCCTAAGAAGAGAAGAAAATGACCCTTTAATGGTTGTTTTTGAATAGAAACCTGTTGGAAAACGACAAAGGGAGCGTCCCAGAAAGAGGTGGATTGATGGTGTGATAGAAGATCTAAAGAAAATAGACATAGAAGATTGGCATGAAGTTGTGCAAGAAAAAGAAAAGTGGCAAGATATTATGGTGACGGCTAAAACTCTTAGAGAGTAGTATGGCCAGAAAAATAAGAAGAATAATGTTATACGAGTTGAAAAAATAAAACAATAATTTCTATACATCTAAACATGAGTGATATGACCATATTTAGCAAATTTATTTTTTCGGTTTTTCTATGGTAACGAATGATTTCTTCATTCATACAGAAGATACGGTACCGTGGAGCTACGAATCCGCAATCTTTTACAAAACTCACTGAATAAACAATGTAGGTATACGTTTTTTTGAGTGCCGCATATCGCGGGATGATGTAATCGTAAAGCGGCGGTCTGTCGGTTCTCGACTATTAAGTTATTTACAATCATTTCTGATCTCAGTGCACGAAAATCATTCATAGCGTAGCAAATTCGGTCATTTTTTAATTCGTAATTACAAACATAATCACAGGGGAAAATATAAACGGGTTGGTAGTTATGTTATAATCTATTTACACGGCTGAAGTTAGATTGGAATACGTGAAAGTAGCTTATAATGTAAAAGCATTGATCCTGAAACGTTATGCGACATTATATATTATGCGCTCGGATATTGTTCTTGATATCGCGGAGTCGTAAAATAGCGAAAATAAATAATTCTTCGAAATGTATTTATTACCTATTTGAAACTGATTATTTATGGGTTCCGAAAATTGGAAATATCAGCTGTTCTCCAGTAATGCATATTGTAGCTGTCCACTTTGTATTAATATAAACGTACGATTTTATTTATGTGTTTTCCCTTTTCGCTAGCGAAATAAGAGTTATATTAAGAGAGAGAGAAAGAGACAGAGAGAGAGAGAGAGAGAAAGAGAGAGAGAGAGAGAGAGAGAGAGAGAGAGAGAAAGAGACAGAGAGAGAGAGAGAGAGAGAGAAAGAAAAGAGAAGAAAAAAGAAAGAACTAAAAAGAAACCAATAAAATTCTTCGGTCAGCAGGGTGTACATTTTTTTTATTTAAAAACCACCTTTCTCGTAGCATTTCGAGGGCAAGAAGCAGAAAAGGTCTTGCAGGCACCGCGTTATAGTGAAAAGTACGCGCGACGACCCCGCCAGAATTTGCGTTTCCCACCGCGGATCGTCGAGCATAACTCTATGACATGACGATTTATCGTTATTTTTTGACACGCGCGAAAATCCTACACTGAACATTTTTCTGCTTCACATTATAATTTTAAATGAATACTGGCATCTTATGATATTGTAATCTGGAGTTTAATACGAGTCTATGTCATCTGAAAATTGATTTAAATGTATCGTCGTAGAAATTATGTAAATTTTTTCTGTACTCTGTATAAACCAACTATAAATTAAATGATAAATTAAACACTCGGTACAAACCGTTGGATCTCAAAGATACTAAATTCTTTAAATAATACATATACGTACATTTTATTATGCGTGTTATTCTAGGGTGGAATATTTAGATCGTTTTCATTCAAATTGTTTTGTGGATCATTGAGTGTAATATTGTGTTTGAAATTATTTTTTAAATGTTGTGATTAATTTTTTTTTTTTTTAATAAAACTCGTAATAGTAGTGTTCAAAATAATTGAGAAGCATAATGGTAATAATAATCACAAACAAAAACAAATAAAAACTTATATAAATTCGTAAACTTGTGCAATTATCTTAATGGTCTAGATTTTTCAACCACCAAACTTGCACTGCAGGTTGTTTTTTGCAAAATATACAACAATTTATTATTACTAACATATTTCCTACATTTTTATAACGATTTTTTTTTTCAAACATAACATATATATTTATTGTCCGGGTAAGTCGTAGCTGTAAATAACGGTTGATGAATCTGAAGGGGTTTAATTCGATATTTTTTTAATTATGAGTATTATTTCTTATTTAAGTCACTAGAGATTATATCAACATAATTGTACATATATAAAATCAATATTGTAGTCATAGGTAAATAAAATTGACTTGAGAATTTAAGAATATTAAATATTTTTTGAATTCAAAACAGAATTGAGGTAATCAGTTTTTGGAAAGAATGCATTCAATTATTGCACGAACACGAACGACTTTTTGTATTCGGTTTTTTTTATTTTTTATTGTTATATTATTTTTAATTCCTTTTCGTTTTTAAGAAGATACCTCATTATGCTATACTTTAATGTTATAATATAATAACTAATAACAATAGTGATAAATAATAATATATTTTTATGTACATAATAAAAATTATTTAGCATTTTTTTCCTATTAGTTATCGCTTATTCTTATCACTTTGCAACGCGGTCTTAGAAAATAAGGTCCATAACAATATTATTAACAATATTATATCCAAGGTTTTTCTAGCAACACTGAAAGTGTAATGAATGTGTTTTATTTTTTTTTTTTAATAAAAGTCTTAATTTTAATGAACATCGAACGCAAATATAAACGCATTTACTATTTTGGTGAACGTTCCAAACTCTGGACATAATAATTTTATCTATGAAAAATAAAAAAATAGAATCGTTGAATTAAAGCGTTTTAATTAAAGCGTTGAATGTTTGCGATAAAAAATAAAAAATAGCAAACATTCAACGCTTTACTTATTATATAAATAAACTTGTATATGAAAAGTATAATGAACATAGATCCATTGTGATTAGAAAATTTGTGGATTTGAAATGTTAAGGTCTTCATTATTCATAATTCATATACGTATAGTGGTTTGTACGCGTTCCAAGATACAAGGATTCGGTTTTTACTGAAAAATCCAAAACCATTAGTAATGGAAAAATACAATATGTTATTTAATATGAGCAAAAGTAAGAGAAAGAAATAAAAAATTCAACACATATATGACTAATCAACAGCCGTTCTAAAAATTATCTGAAATCACGTAAGACTAAAAAAACGTATTGACGAAAAAAAAAGATACCATCAATCAAAATGGCTGAAACCCAGGATTTCAGAATACCAAAATGATATTTTCATTTAAACATTTCAACTTCTGAATTTTTAAAAACAAAAAATTGATGAGACCAATACATAATAAATATACAATTTATCAATTTTTTTACAATTGTATCGGTGGAGTTATTCCCAGGATTAAAATGTAGTAACACATGTAATTGTAGACTAAAACATTATTTTTTTTATAAATATTAGACTGAGTCATTAAAATTTGTTTAATTTTTAGTTGTATAATTATGATAATTAGTATAAATAATAGCGGTATTTTATGTGTGAAGTGGATGAAATATCGTGTTCATGTATATTAGTATTTGGTCTTTTTCGTCGTTAAAACTGATATGAAAATTAATGGATATAACGTGTAATTACGAAACATTTATATGAAACAAATATAAAATTTTCATTTTCATTTTATTTTAGTACACATAATTTTAAATTAATTTATTATAACGTAATTATTTTAAAAAATATTTTCTATCAAATGACATACATACAAAATCATCAGATTTTACGTTTTAAGAATTTGAAAACCCATGAGTAGATTCGGGATTTCCTAGCTTATTATCATGACATGCCACTAACCGTTGATGAATTTAAACTTAAGATGCATTATTTACCATTGCTATTTAATCATTATTATATATGAGCACAGTTATTATTCGTATTACTTAAGTAATGGTTTTATACTCATTAATAATTATATAATTATATGTATAAAACTGACGGTAATAAAACCGAATTAATACGATTATTATATTTTAAAAAGGAGAGAAGTTCTAAAAATATAATTTTTATAATCCTAATAAACAATAACTTTTGAATAAAATTACGTATTACATTTCACGGATAGTTCGCTAGAAAAATTGATGATATCAATAGGTCCAATACTTTTGTTGATTAAAATACCACGAGTAATAGTAGCAGATGACGCCACGTACCGAAAATATCTATCGCGTGTTTCATTAATATAACAAATAATTGATTTTTGGATGAAAATACGTAAACGAAAAATGCATTTTTCAGTCGTAGCTGTTCGAAATGGAATTTTTAAAATAGAATGTACAAATAAAATGCGTTAAATTTATTATAAATTAAAGCGAGAAAACCAATCGACAGTGTTAATGAAATAGGCAAATAAAATTTCAATAAATTTCGAGATTGTGCGTTTGTAACTCGTTTTATTCAACGTGCAATAGTAATAGAACGTAGTGTAATCTGTAAAATATCATATTCACATATTATATTATGTGTTAATGAGCATCTTATTCAAACATATAGTACGTAGAATAAAATTATTAAAAACGGAGAAATCAAATGATAAATCAGTAAGTAGAATAAAAGAAAATTTAGCTAATTGAGAAATAAATTATTATGACTGAAGTGGTTATTAATGGATCTGGGTAAAATTAGTAGTGGAAAAAAGTGACGGAAATGTCAAGAAATAGTTGACACGGGTCTAATTATGAATGTCAAAAGAAATTATGATTAGTGATTGTCAAATACAGTTAACGGAACAAACCTACAATAAATTCAGAAGAATATGGCAGCCTGCTAACCGTGAGATGAAAACCGAAATTACCAAGAAAAAAATAGTTCTAAATGACGATTCAATGACAATTTTGCCACGGACGTTGAATCATCGATCCCAGTCATAGAAAACGAATAAAAACAAACTTAAAATTAAAATGTGTTTTATTTAGGATAATTGCTTAGGGTTTTTGCGAAACTTTCGGTTATAAATTTATTTTACGATAAAATATCTGCATGTTAAACCAAAATTTCAGTGAAAATTCAATAATATTTAAAAAAATGTACGAAATAAATTGTATAAAATAATTTATCGAATTTCAAATCTTAGGCAAGTTATATAAATCATATTTCAGCCGTAATATCCGTTTGTTTTTTTTTATATAAATACTCTGGACATTTGCAGTTTTAATGTACATTGTGAAAAGGAAAATTTTTACCATAGAGGATATTAAATTTAAAGATCTGTCGTTATAGATAATGTATTTGCAGTTGTTGCAGTTCGCTATATTTATTTTATTTTTTTTTATTATTATGAGCTTCTTAATGGTTCACGATCTATAAGCTAGTTCGTTCACTATTATTTAGTATAGTAGATAATATCGAACGCGTATCGTTTAAATAAGTAGCACGTGCAATATTTATCAACTGATAATATATGAATAAGTATTTATTATATATGTATGTTTATGTGACATACATACATGGAATGGAATAATAAAAACCCAAGCATTATCCAGGTCATCCGTGTTAAAAATCTTTATTAAAACCCATCTTGAACATTAAATGTAATTTCCAAAGTTACCATTTTTTCGCACTTCTGTTGCATTATGTTCAAACTGTTACACGCACACTGAATGTGGCGTTCTGCGAAATTGTTATAATTAAAAAACTATTTGAACAATTTAAAAAAGCAGGGAAATTTTTTGATGATCAAAGTTAATATACGTATATGTGTACATGTAGCACCATTACGCTTTGAAAATAGATTGAATCGCGAGGGAAATTGTAGTGAACGTTGTGTCGACAAAATATGTTAATTAAGTAAATTAGCGGTATAGTTGTTCTAAAATAATTAATTTTAAAAACTCTGGATTAAAGAATTGATATTGTGCATAAAACGCCACATTCAAAATATATTATACGCTAGTATTGAGTTATGTGGATAAAATTAAGCGAATGAAATATGTCCACTTATTTATAAAGGTAAGATTAGGACAATATTAGTAACTAAGTAAGATATTAGTAAAATACTAGTGGGTTCCAGTACATGTAGGAATCTCAAGAAACGAATAATCAGACGTAAAAGTGAACGAAGCGACTTTAACTACAACTACTAACAACACAAAAAATTACTAACCATTGAATTAATAAATGAGTAAATGAAGTTCAAAAACTAATAATAACAAAACCATAGAAAAACCAATGGGACATCACATTTGGTAACAAGTTGAGGAACATCAAACAATCAATAATCAAATGAACATGCCTAGATAAATCAAGCATTAAAATTAACCAAGACACTCCAGAAGCGAAGAGGAGGGATGGTTCAACGACGCTAGCAGCAGAGCCACAATCGCAGTACTTAATAATAAAATCCCCATAGACAAGATAGGCTCAAATAACGAAATAGGTTTTCGCTGGGTACAGATCGGAGGAGTGACAATATACGCCTGTTACTGGTCACCCAATACCGAATTCACCCAATTTATCGACTTCCTCGACAGACTAGAGGCTAGCATTAGAACAACAAATGGCACAGTCATAGTCGCTGGAGACTTTAATGCTAAATCACCGGAGTGGGGCGATCATCGCGAAGACGCGAAGGGACGAGCTCTGACGGACTGGGCAGCCAGTCTAAGCCTCGTTCCATGCAATCGCGGTGATAAGCCGACATTTTCCAGAGTCTACAATGGTGGCATATCAAGGTCACACATCGACATCACATTCGTAACTGAAAGCAGAGTACAACAAGTACGTGAATGGAAGGTCTTGGACGAGTACACCGGATCACTTCACAGATATATATCCTACGAAATATCGGCATCGGCCAAAGAGCCAAGTCAACAAGACACCATTGCTACATGGTCATGGAGAAAGTATGACCACACTAAATTACAGAGCTTCCTATCCGGGTCGAACTTCAAAATAGTCGGACCTACAGCATTATTGAGTGCGAAAGAAGTAGGAATATACCTAGAAGAGGCATGCAACAGCTGTATGCCGCGAGGAGAGTACAAAGGAAGAAAGAAACCTACTTTTTGGTGGTCGCAAGAAATCGCTGATCTCAGGAAGGACTGTTTAAAAGCAAGGAGAAAATACAAGAGAAGCCAATATCGCCAGAATAATACGCAAGAATCAGACTACGTCAACTACAAGGAGACAAAAAAGAGACTAAAGAAAACTATCAGGAAAAGCAAAGAAGCTGGCTGGAAGAATCTATGCGCACAAGTAGAAACGGATCCCTGGGGCCTGCCTTACAAGGTAGTGGCCAAAAAGCTAATGAGCAGAAGACCGATCCCGGGAATTCATCTTCCTGGTAGGCTGATATCCATAGTCGACACATTATTCCCTCAGGTACCAAAAATCAGATGGCCAAATATGCCTGCGGAAACGAGGTTCCCAGAGATAACGAACGCAGAGGTAATAGAGGCCGGCCGAAAAATACCTACGGGTAAGGCTCCGGGGCCGGACGGCGTACCAGACTTGGTGATCAAACAAATATCAACCATCAAACCAGAAATGCTCAGGGACCTGTTCAACACATGCCTGAGAGAGAGTACGTTTCCGAAAGAATGGAAAATAGCAAAACTGGTGTTGATTCGTAAAGGAGACAAGCCATTGGATAATCCTAAGTCGTACAGACCTATTTGCCTGCTGAATACGATTGGCAAATTTTTTGAACGCATTATCAAAACACGTATAGAAAACTACTTAGAGTCATCTCAGGACCTAAACACCAGACAGTTTGGATTCAGAAAAGGGCGTTCTACCATAGACGCAGTGCAAGAAGTAATGAGTATCGTAGAAAAAGCCACAACAGGACCACGGTATAGAAGAAAGCTCTGTGCCGTGGTAGCCCTAGACGTGGCTAATGCCTTTAACACGGCTAAATGGCACAAAATAGAAGAGTCCTTACATACTAAAGAAATACCTGCGTACCTCGTAGGAATTATAAGGAGCTACTTAAGTGAGAGAGAGCTCCAGTACGATAACGGCGGAAAAAAGGACATAACATGTGGCGTACCGCAGGGATCGGTGCTAGGGCCGGTCCTATGGAACCTAATGTATGATGATCTGCTTCAGATACAAACAGGTGGCAATCATCATGGTATATCATCTTCCACATTGGTTGCGTTCGCCGACGATGTGGCGGTGATAACTACAGGTCACACGACTGAAATCCTACAAGAGGTTACAAACAATGCGCTCACAGCAGTCGCAGAATGGATGGACATGGCAGAACTTTCATTGTCTGTAGAAAAGACAGAGGCCATTATTCTTACAAATAAGAGACGCTATGAGAGGCCAGAGTTCAAAATACGTGGCACGAGTATCCAGATAAAGGATCAAATTAGATATTTAGGAGTGGAACTTCACAGAATTCTCGGGTTCCGTGCACACCTCGTATCGGCGGCTTCAAGGGCGCAAAGCACATCGCAGGCATTATATAGAATAATGCCGAATATAGGGGGCTCAGGCCAAAAAAAGAGACGCCTACTAGCTACAGTGGTACTAAGCAAGTTACTATACGCGGCACCAGTTTGGTCGTCGGCTCTTGTGTTTAAGAGAAACATTCAAACTATACTTAGACCTCAAAGAACCATCGCGCTACGGATAGCGATGGCATACAGAACAGTATCGACAGCGGCGATTATGGTAGTGGCCGGAGTTATCCCCGCACACCTCCTTGCGTGGGAAAGGACGAGGAGATATGAAATTAGGAGAGATCCTAATAAAGCGGCGATAGAGAAGGAAATACGCGAAGAAGTTTTTAAGAAATGGCAGACAGAATGGAACAATGAAACTACGGGAAGATGGACCTGGAGACTAATCAGGGATGTTAAGAGCTGGTTTAACCGCAAGAGTGGAACAGTTGACTTCCATCTCACACAGATGCTAACTGGCCACGGATGTTTTAGATATTATCTGAACCGTTTTGGGAAATTGGAAGACCCTAGTTGCATTGACTGCCTCGTAGCAACAGACGACGTCGAACATGCAATATTCGGCTGTGACCGATGGAGGACAGACCGAAGGACACTGGAGGAAATATTGGGTCAGGAGCTGCGACCGGAAACGATCGTGGAGTTGATGATGAGTGGCCTTGACAAATGGAAGCTGATTAGCAATTTTATCAACCAACTCCTTTCGAGCAGAGAAGAAGAGGAACGGATCAGGCAAAGAAGAAACCAAAACTACTGAGTTAATGTCTTGTACGCCGAAGTCGAAAATTTAGAGGGATAGGGCTCTCTCTCTTTTTTTTTTTTTTTTGTATGTGCACAGCTTTTATATAATACCTTGAAAAATGTAATGTTTATCTTCAATAAACAATAAACGATACGGAGGATGAGGGGGAAGGACGACCCAACCATGGGTGTAGTACCCCCCTCTTCCGCGCCGTGATTTAACACAAAAAAAAAAAAAAAAAAAAAAAAAAAAAAAAAAAGATAAATCAAGCAGAAGAGAACAAGTAATAACTAACAGAGCCAAAATATGTAAACACTCTCACCTCACGCACTCGTTACTTAACAGCAATGAACTCAAACCTCCATGGGACACGTGCAAAGTTTCGATCACAATCGCACACATCATAATCGAGTACCCAAAGCAATTTTCATAGTGTCATTTTGAAATTTCTTAATCAAATTAATTAAAAGAAAAACTCGCAAACTACCGTTATGTACTTCATGCATTGAACACTAATCTTGTACAAATTCTCTCACACGTTGTGACAACCCAGTCTGGTAAAATCATAACCGTTTATAGTTTATTAGGAGTAAGTAACTTGGAAAAAAATATTGCACAATTTAAATTGAAAAGAAAAATTCAAAGAAAACGTAGTATAGCTATGCATAATCGACATGATTTATTCTTATAAGTACATAATCTTACAAGCTCACATAAAAATATGAATGTTAAATAAAATATTGTAAAATCGTTTTTTAAATGGTTTATCAATAACATAATGATTATTGTTTTCTTATTGATTCTGTACCGTTACGTATATATTTAATGGAAATCATTCGTAATGTTAAATTTCTATTTATAAATATACTCTTGGCGAATAATGATATCCTTATTCTGAACTAAAAATAATAAAATGACAATAATTTATCAAAAATAGCAAATCATGTGTTTAAATATTTGATGTTTGTTCTTAGATGTATATTATTGATTTTTGAAATGTATCGTGATATACCAATAGCTTATATTCCATAAATAATTTAAAATTAAAATTATTTTAATCTCCATTGTAATGTAGTTGATCATCCATTGTTCCGTATATTAGGGAAACACTTTACCTTAAACTATTTTCATAGCGAAGAAGGAGGAAATTGATGCCCCAAAACACCAAAAATAATACCAACAGATCTTCAACATATTTTTCAAATTTTCTTTATCATATTCAAAGATCTGAATTTAAATTTTCCAGGAATCTTTCGTTTCAGTAAAATAATATTCCGTCCAATTTTTCTTCTTTTTTTTTTTTTTAATCCGTCCATTTCAAAAAATTTTTATTGACGCTTTTCAAAAATGAACATCTAGCAAGGATTTAATATTAGGGTAGACGTTATAAGTACGACCAAAAAACGGTTAAACTGTAAAGTGAATAAAATAAGGTTGATTTTTGTTTGATCACGGGTTTACAATGAAATTAATATTTTACAAATTTATTTTAATTTCATGAAATCATTTAACTCAATATTAATATACCAATCTCACGTCAAAAAAACTGTTATTTTAATCTTGTTTTTTACATTTTTTGAGTAGATTAAATAAATATACTGTTTAAAATGTTCTTTTCTGAAAACACTTTTTCAGTTTTTTACACCAGAAGATTAATTGCAGCAACTATATTTATATAAATATAATTATTTTACGCAGTTAGAGATTTAAAGTTGTCCTTCTATGATGTTTTCTGTATTTAATCCATGTGCGTAAGGAAAAATAAAGAAAAAATAGCCAAAAACAATGTTAAATTATGTTCCTAAACGGTTTGCATTTATTTTGTTAAGATTAGTGTCTTGATGCATGAGAGTTGAATATTCACTCAACAAAAAGCCCATTAATTTGTCATTGTTAAAGTTCTTGAAACTTGTTTATTCGCGTCATATCGCTTTGAAAATGAAACAAATAACGAGATTAATGCGATGAAAGACAGGAATCTGGAAATTTATAATTTAATATTATTTTCGGTTATACATGATTGATTTTAGAAAATTTTAAAATTAATGATTATATATATTAAAATGGTTAGAATTAGTTGCAGATGATAAAAAATATTGTAGTGTTTATTTTTGCTATACCCTCTCATTTCTTTTTTAGTACATATAAAAGTTAAATAGAAGAAATTTGGGAATAATTATTCATATTTTTCCTACACCCCAAGAGGGTTGAAAATATGCCAAAGAGGGTAGTTTAATGGATTTATGTATTTTATTTGAAAATATTAGATTTATCGTAAAAATATATTGAGCTTCAATTGTAGGGAAATTTATATTCAATGAAATAAGTATTAAAAACATTGTTCGTACATTTATTAAACTGTATACAGTATAAAAAATAATAAAATATTTCTGTAATAATAATTATCTGTCTATAATAATTATTATGAAAATTAATTATATTATGGGAATTTATTACATATCAGGATATAGATAGGAGCTTGGAAAATTATGCATCGAAAACCCATAGTAAAAGTATTAAAAAGTTTACGATAATGCTACAAAAAATTAATTTTAACCATGAAAGTACAACTAAAAAATTACTTTAAAGTATAAAAATTCAACTGAAAATAATGTTGATTTTATAATAGTTAAATTACATTCCAGATTAGTATATTTCAGTAAATCATGGACTTTTCTATCGAATTATATTTTCAGAAATATTTCCCGATAAAGCAATAATATTTCACTAGATATGAAAACAAAAAATATATCTATAATAATTTTACTTTAATTTAATAAATACGTACGCTATAGTTCTTAAAATTCAAATATGTTTTTAAATAAAAAAAACTAAATACAGAAGCTA
Source organism: Sipha maydis (assembly GCA_034509805.1). NCBI lineage: Eukaryota > Metazoa > Arthropoda > Insecta > Hemiptera > Aphididae > Sipha > Sipha maydis. The sequence goes on from JASXSY010000148.1 coordinate 127,642, forward strand.
AAAATCTGACACAAAAATACGAAAAATCCAACAAATTCCTAGTCCAAGTAATACACAAGTTAACTTATAGACTACTAATTATTACGATTTATCTTTAATTATGTAATTGAAAATCGTATATATATTTTTTTTTTTGTTGATGCATAAACATTGTATATCATTTGTATAATATTGTTTTCATTTAAGATTAAATTTATAAATGTTTTTGTATTTTTTAAATTGTTGATGTTTATTTGTTTGTTAAAAACGCCATGAAAGACGATATATTTGATGGGCCCAATGGATAGTAAAATTCTTAGAAGCAAACAATTTATGAATGATATTTTGAGAATAGAATTTACATCGAGAGTAGAATATGAATTTTTATCGGGATCAAAGAAATTGCAGGTTGAAAGACGTGAGCGAATTTTTTTAAAAAAAAACTACAAGTAAATTTGTTAGGTTATAAATCATAAATAATGTGAAAGATTTAGAATTATTTAGGAATATTTACAAGTAAAATGATGCAGGATATATCAGTCGACTAAAAGATTAAATAGATTCGATACAGTATTTTAATAATACTTCTGAAAGGGAGTATAGAAGATTTCAACAATAAATTTACTAGAAATTAAATGCAAGAACTGTTCTTATAATATATATTCAAATGTAAGAAAAATCAGTTTAGTTGTATAAGTTTTTTAAATTGTTTACGATAGATCTCGTACTTTTCGAATAAACCACAAATATCCATTAAAGTACCTTCTTTGGCTTATTCTCAACTCTCTTGGGGCACGGGTATGAGTAATTATGACCAAATTTCTTCTGTGTAACTTTTCTACCATATAAAAAAAAAAAAAAGTTGACTATTTACTATACAGACTCGGGCTTTGTGTTCGTCGAAGAGCTATATTAGTTTTAGAGTTCGTCTAAACGCTTTTCTATATGTCTATGTTTATACGTCATACCTGCGCTGTACTCGGCTACACGTTTGAACTATATTCCAGCGTATTTTTAATGTAATATCCGAGTACCGAATAAACAACAAACGTTACCACGAAAACGCTAACATCGGCACGACACCATATGTATACGGAGAACGCGTGTCGTTTTATACTGCGTGAACACGGTGAAACGGAGCAATGATTTCTATGTGAACGTTGTTGAACGCGTCGCATCGGAAAATCATGGCTTACTGATGCAGGGATGTACGAACCCTTTTTGATCGGCTGACAATAATGGTACATGTACAGCGAGGATTTTAAACCCATTTTGGTTCCTACTGATTTTGAAATCAACTCAAACGGCTTCCATACAAATATAGTGTTAGTAATGATAAAAATAAAAAAATAAACAAGATTTTTATTTTCTACAACGGACCTCCTTTAGTAATAATTGCAGGCTACGCCTCCGGAAGCAACGACGCACCGGTTGAAAACCTTTGCGGTTATAAATATATATAAATATATATTTATAGACTCGTTATAACTACTACGATTGGGATCGATAAAAAAAAAAAAAACCATTAGTATACTTTATATGGTCTTTTTAAAGATGTAGAAATAAATTGTGTAAATCAAATGGTATACAATATATATATATATATAAAAGATATTTTAAACAATCAGTTATTACGACGTCCTCCCACATGATGTTATCGAACGACTGTCAGAAAAAATATTTCATGAAAATATCTTCGAGTGTCACGAACAACGCTATGGCTCGAACCAAGCCGTTCCCGTAGGCTACATACGTACCGTGGTTGCATTGATTCTCGAAATGTTTTAAATTTATATTATCTAGGGCCCGTAATGGATTTCAATTTTTATTTATCTTGTCGAAAAAGGGATGACAATTTGAATATATTGAACTACTTGTAGCATTTTAATGTTTGGCTTCGACAGCAATAATTTACGATAAAAACAAATCATATATTATCACAAATACATTATTATATTTGTAGATTTACCGACAAACCTTACACTTGCACGTGCGAAATGTGAAGTGTACATCTCCGATCGCATTATTAGCGTTTCTGTAAGTTCAATTTTTGCAGTGGTCCATAATCATTATACGATAACGACAAACAGTATTTATTTTAACGAATGGGACCCATACGTTTTTGTCTAAATTGTCGTACGGTTTTTCTACGGAGGTTGGGTTTTTCCTTCGCCCTAACCTACCGACTACATAGGATTGCCTGTTATAGGTCGGTTGCAGGCACTCCCAGTTTTCAAATTGGAATTAGGGCTGCAGAGACAGCAAACAATCAATCCTGTGTACACAATTGGAAAATGTTCTAAAAGAAAATACGAGTGTGACCCAAGATGCTTTATTACCGCAACATCAGAAGCTACAGTAGCATCGGTAGGTCAAACTAGACCGTTGACCATAGTAGTACTTACGCTTACACCCTATTACCGTTACAATGTGTTATACGACAATTAAGTATTACTTTACAAATTACATTTGTTTGAGGCTATTCAATTATAATATTTCCATCGTGTTTCAGTTTGTATAGTTTATGTAGGTAATAATTATGTGGTTTGCAGTTAAGTTGTGAATATTGTTATTGTATGTGTCATACGATAAATGATTGGAGTATATACTACGAACATAAATCGGATATTTTAATCCATATTTATAGTATTTTCATAATTGGTCCAGCACTGACAGATGAATTTTGACAAAAATAATGTTTTAATTGTCGTGTTCGTATCCTCATTGAAGTATTGCGAATGAAAGAATGATTTAATTTCGAATAAATTATAACTATTGAACGTATCTAAATTGTCTATTATAACACATTAAATATTTTTAAATTATTTCATTATAGAAAATTATTAATTGCTCTGGTCTTTGAAGTTTTTTTTTGATACTTTAATATAAATGTAAAATTGCAATCAAATAAAGACCACAATTTTACTATAATTTTAATTGATCGATAACTCCAAAAATATTAAAAAAATGCAATATTCGTTTTAGTGATAAATTCAAGTTTAAATGTTTTTGAATCATTAACTAAATTGCTATTTTTACAAATAAAAAAAAAATTAAAATATATCAATTTAAAATTTATATTCTTAACCTCGTTCAAAAAATGTCATGTTAACAGACAATGTTCAAAGGTTAGATTCTACGGAGAGAAAAAAAATTAAGAACCTACCTGTATTCAATGGGTTTTAAAGATAATTATTTCAGTACTATAATAAATACTAGAAGGTATGAATAAATAGCCGCAGCTAATTTTTTTTTTCTGAATATATTTGCGAACCGGAATAAAATTAAATAAAACCAAAATAACGTCCATTGCAAATTGTATTTAACAGAAGCAAAAAGTAATGAACTGTAATAAGTATTACTTAAATGTTATATCAAAGTATTATGATTGCTCACATTTATATTAATTAAAGTGATTTCCAAAATAAAATTTTTTTCATGTAAACCAACGATTGAAAGCAAAAATTGGAAAAACTCAAAGACCTAAACTGTATTTTAATATATAATTAAACCAGTATTTTACTTTTAACATTTTCTTGAAAAGGGGATCCTAAAAAACAATATGTACTTCAAAGGCATTGTATTAAAAAAAAGGATATTAACTGTATTTATATTGTATATATTTTACAAAATAAAATAAAATCGTCTTTTATTTTTGCAAAATTTGATCAGTACTGCATCAACTGTAGAACAGTTTTCATTCCTATGAATCAACATCATTGCCAAAACATTCAATCTAGCCTTCAATTTTATTTTAAATAACTCAATTAACTTCATTCATTTTACAAATAGTTTTAGCAATTTAACATAATAATTTATCTTTACTTCAACCATAATACTTCTTAAATTCTTGATTTTCTTCAAATTTGAAAATGTGCGCTAATTTGATGTAGGGAGTAATGAGAGTATACAGATTGGTGTAATATCTGGAATAATCTGGAATAGTTTGAAGATACTTGGGTAAATTTAGTTGTTATAGTCATAGTTTGGAGTGCGTTTACTGATTTTTCTTTCATGTTTTTTAACCGTCTTTGATATAATTTGTACTTCGTAGATAATAATGAATATAACATTATATCGGAATCTGGAGGCCAGACCAAATGGAACTCTCCGCCTACCCATTAATCCACTACTAAATTTAACCCAACTTAAATATTGAATTTCAACTAGTTAATCTATAAGACTCGATATGAAATCTAATAGAATACAATGATTTCTTGATGAGATCGTAAAAAAGATTATAATTAAATCCAATGACGCTATATTCGATTGTAAATTGTATTGCCTTTTGATATTAATTTTATTAATACAAGAGATTTTTTTTTGTCTTTGTAAATATACGATGCACAAATAAAGCCAACAGGAAATTATGGTACCTTCATCCTTTTTCCATGACCGCTCTCCTGTCGAAATCTAGCTACTTTATTGCCATGAATGCGAAATTTCTAACTGCTCGAAGATGAAGTACAGCACTAATAAAATATAATATACCTTTAGTGAAACGCCGTGGAAAGGACGACGGTGATGTACCGAGGTCAGTGCTCAACGACCGAGCAATGGATGATTTCAGTATTTCACCCCGTTGAAATGTACACCTTTGCACTTTCCACCTTTCACTTCTTCTAAATCTTGTCCCCTACCTCACACGCTCGTACTCCAAATTTCCACAGTTATACAACAAGCATATGCGTTCTAACAAAGACGTCACATCGATGAACGATATGCACCTTATACAATTTATAGACATTTGACACGAAGAGAGTGAGAGTGAGAAATACTCGCACATGTGTGTCCAAATTAACCTAGTATCGAGTAAATTATTCTCGTACTCGATTCGAATACACGAAGCGACGGCAAATCTGGCAAGGCAGACGATTTGCTAATCCTAACGATTTTCCGAGTTTCTCCTCGTTCGTAACGACTGTACGGGCGGTGTTTTTAGTTGTTTACGCTGATTTCCAAATAATGCTTATATACGTAATAATAATAATAATTAGAAATAATAATAATAATAAAAATAATAATAATAATGCATTGGTTAAATACGTAAAAATATTTTTTCAAATTGTATGATGATACAAAGTTATTTTAGTTTTTTTTTTTTGACGACTACAATTTTTTTTTTTGTCAAACCAGGGGGGTGCACTTGCACCCCCTTGCACCCCCCTCACGGCGCCCATGAGTGAGCGATAACCGTTCACGCCGCACGCGTCCGTTTTCGCCCGGCTACCTGCTGTGCCGACTAATTCAAATGGTATTAACGCACTGCCCGATGCACCTCATGGCCGAGGGAACGACGGTCTGCGTGCACGTGTATCGCCGAACTACAGACGTGCGTATTACGGTCGAAAATAAACCGGGATGGCAGTTTTCGAGACGTTCGCCGAACGCGCGCGCGTGGGATTATCTTGTCGGATCGAGTTATTGAATATTTGCACGCACGAAGTATTTTTATAGGTTTACGAGAGACTCTCCGTTCGCCTCGTCCTGTTTTCCGCCTTCCCGATGCCCGTCGCCCATTCTTCTTGTTTTACCTGTCCGTCCGTTTTTTTTTTTTTTTTTACCGCTGGATAATGTGCAGTGTTTGCGAAAACTGTAATAGTAGAACATTCAAAACGCCCTGCCAAACGGATAACCGTTAAAACGACCCCCCTCCCCCCCGGACCGTTGCGCGCGATGTTTTCGGAAACGTTTATTGTTTCCTTCTGCCGCTGTTCAAAGTGCCACGTGGGCACGCCCGTCCCGAATTGAACGCGCGTCCGCACGTACAGTTCTGCGTTCGATTACGGACGAGAATTCGCGTTCGAAAACATAAATCGTACCCGCTGCGCGGCGCCAATCCTTAGCGTATTCTTCGCGTCGCACAACAACCGTCCCGACGAGTCGATCGCGTCCGTATCCGAATCGACAGCGATGCGAATCGAAACGTTTGAAACGGTTTTTCGTCGACTTTTACCGTCTCCCGGAACGAGTTCATTTGAAGATTGTTCCCCGCTCCGCGCTTTGTTCGGCACTTCGGTTGGTTTTGAGACATTGCCCACAAAACAATATATTAATACGTTACACTGACAACCAACTCCTAGTCGGCGAATCGGTGTACACGCGTAATACCACTGGCAACACGACGACGTTGCGTACGGTAGTGAGGTTTGGAATACGTGTCGATTCATTCACCGCATTCATACGCTTTCCGAACGCACGCGCACACCTGTTAAGCCGATGGCGTATATTTTATCCTCAACGTGAATGTACGTAGACAAATAATGGAAACCCTTTTGGATATCAAATCCAAAAGCTACGGTGGATAGATCCCAACGGGAAATAAGAATCGGACGTACGAGATAAAATACAAATTAAATAAATAATTAAAAGGAACAAATATGATCTTAATTTTCCGGGAGGGGGTCGACCAACTTGAGAGGTGTATCCCGCTACTGAATGCCGAAAAAAAATAACACTGTTCAAAATTGTTCACCGACAACGTAACAATGACGATGGACGGTAATTTAACAGCCTTTTTTTGATATTTATTTTGTGGTTTTGTCGCAAGGCTCATATGGTAAACATTTAAAATGTCATCGTCGAAGAAACTGTCAACAGTGCACTACATAAAGGTCAGTGCCACGACGTTGTACGCTGCAAAGTGTATTACTATATTTTATACGATATTTTATACATAGCACGAAGTACCGCATATACATCATTATTACCTACTTGCCGTCAAACGCGTAACAAAATCAATGATACGTATACACGACGATTGGTTTATTCGAGTTCATCGACAATGGATAAGCTGTATGTGTAATACATAGGTATACGGATTAAACACACCGCATCAAAGAAATGATACTATTTCAACAAAAACGACAAGGAGGTACATTCTGACCACGATTTTAATTTGGTAACGGTCTTGTAGAATCTGTAAAAAAAAAATCTGTGTTATTCTTTTTGCAAGTACATATTTTATACTATTTCGGAAACGTCATCAGAAATTTATTTTTTGTTTATTATTATTATTATTACTATATTTTGTATGTGGACACTTTAAATCAATTCCCCTTTAGAGTTTATATTTTTGAGTTCAATAAACTTATAAAATCTATACTTTTCCTCATCACAGTTCATTAATTTATCAGTTTGCCCCCAATTGCACGCGCGCCCACGATTTCGAACAGTTGTTTATTGTTCCGTCACTACCATTTCACCATAACTTATTGACTGATTGGTCGAAATTATTTAATAAGACTTCAAGCACGGCAGAAGGTGTGGATGCCGTGTAGTCTGAATGCACTGCGCAAACACTCGCAGTGTATTGAGTTTGCTAATGTCGATCGCTAATTCGTATAAACCAGAACTGTTCGGTATTACGAAAGCACAGTGCAATGGTAAGATACTGGTAACATTTTTCCGCGCGTTTCCCGTACAATCAATTATTTAACGAGCTAATTTTACATCCTTGACAATTAAAACTCTTTCCTGGAGTTGATGTTTTTCGCGACCCCAAACTCATCGATAATGTTGAAATAAATAACTGTTATGTAAAATTTGGAAATTCGTTTTCAATAATAATTCTAGTCGGTCTAACGTAACGCAGCCAAAGGGGTTAATCAAACATCACGCATATTTCATTATATATGTAGCTGATTATGTTGTATGTCTCCTATGGCTAATTAAACCAGCGAGGGGCCTAATCGTAATTGACGATCGCCACGAATCCAAATACAATACGGGTGGTGTAGTGAAATATAGAAAATAATTCTGATTAACGTCAAACAATATTCTTTTGTAATCAGAGAGACAAATATTTACAACCTGTATACAATGAATACAATAAGAAATAAATACACAAAAACATTTACAGACTAACGGTTTGATTGAAGACGGCGTCCAGTTATGTTATTTCAAGTTGATTGATTTTTTTTTTTTTTGATTTTTGTTTGTCTTTTATATTTTTTATTTGTTAGCTACAATGTTTAAAAGAAAAATACATGAAAGGATACTCACATTTTGCACGAATATATTGAGAACAAGGATACTTATTTCTTAAACACAAATTAATAAAACAATTTCCTGGACATCGATTTGGTTAACGACGACAAGTGTGATGTTCAGCGTGATGTTTCAAATAAATTATTAGCAAGACCCTCAGATAACAAACTATCGACGAAATAATATTCTGCTTCCGTACCTAACCGCACTCGGTCAATCACTACATCACTTAGAATAGTTCAATATATACATACTCAATGACCCAGATATCCGACTGCAAATACTGTTGCAATTGTCCTCCTAGTGGAATCAATATTCATTTTTTTACCATACCGTTTTAAGGCCTATGGAAATCTTTCATTTTTCGATTTCAAAAACGTTTACTCTGTCGATAAATTCGTGGGTAGCGCACCATTTTTGATTTCAAATATCTCACTCTTCACCCATCAGCATCATTATATTTGCGGTACATTACATTTACGCTGCATAAAAAATGTATTGTTTTTGTAATCATAAATGTATTCGAATTGTTATACTGGATTCTTAAAAACGTAGGGTACACCCTAAAGTCGCGTGTACCTCTCGCTTTCGGCACCGCCGCACACATATTGCGACCGGTTCATGGGATTCGTTACGATTATGTATCACCGTACCTACTTGTTGGATCCACATATCAATATTTTTCTTTGTTAATTTTTATATATTGATTTTTTCGTTTTCGGTTTTCGTGTCCAGAGATCCAAAGACCAGAAAAAATCGTTTTTTTTCTCCGTACGTTGTTGGTGCAGAACGGTTAAACGGTCCAGAACAAGATCAGTCGTACTCAATCGAAACCAGAAATAACATACCGTCGACATGAGACTGTGGTTGTCTCGAGATATCATTTTACATTGCAATACACGCAATGATCAAAATGTTCGCACAATATTACGTGGATTGTTGCCTCATTGCGACTCAAAGTGATAATTTTTCCTTTTTCGTATCTCGGTTACGAAGTATGTAAGAAATACGGTTTCCAGTAGTGCTTATTATATATAAACAAAAGTTAAAGAAATTGAAATTGAATAACTAAATAAACAATAATACATCTAATTTTGAGTTTATAAGTTCAATGATTTTAAAAAATCATCGTGTATTCAAATATATTATCGATTGACGACTAATCATTCAAAACGTATACTATTGAGTTGACTTAAACATTTATTGTCATATTATATTATGTTATAACAGTAATAATTATAATTACGTTATACGTAGGCGCGTTATCTTATGAACCGATTTGTGTTCGGACATAACCGGGATATTTATATTTGGACTGTGATAGGACTATTTGTATTTGGTCCACGATCAGAACCACAGAATCAGTGATAGGTTCAATACAGATTAACGGCCGTACATCATGTCACTCGGTTAATCATCACGCCACTGCAGGCGTCGCACTCACCGAATATCACGGGCGCACGTGTATCACAACAATAACATAGACACACAGCAACTCGAATCGGTGTTCGTTTCCGTAGTGTGTATATGTTTTTCCCAATCAGATTTTCAGCCACTCGAGACGGATGCGAATGAATATGGTATTTACAACAGTGTTTATTTTATTTTTTTATTTTGTCGATAAAGACGATAACGCGCACGAGTTTTATTATACACGCCGATTTGATCGTCAAGTATCTCGAACGAAAATGTCAATTTCGTATTGACGCGTGACGTGTAAAAGTCTATCATTTTATGTTTCTTTCGTGCCATCGATTTAAAGGCGCGCACGCGGAAAAATAAATCACTATTTTTTCAATTTTTTCACATTCTTAAGACCACGTAATCGTTGCTAGCCGGTCTGAGAATGACATTCACGATTGTCACACGAATATTATATAATGTATATATAAATATATATACGTATTTTTTCCCCGATTTTGACGTACTATTATGGAATTCTCTAAAGGCAATGGGTTTCAGGAGTAATGGTAGTATTTGTGCCAAAGTGCGCAGAAAAAAAAATATAATTATAATAATAATTATAAACGGTATATGTGTGCTTGAGTACAGATTTTTCGTATCCATCGTATTGTCTGTTTTATGTCCGTCGCACCTGAATGTTTTTCACAGCGGGAAATAAAACTAAAATTGAGTTGTTGCGGTGGAAACACATTTTGCTGACAATTCGTTCAATGTGATTGTGACTAAATTATATTCATGCTGCGCGCCTAACAGGTGTGGAAATATTTGAAATATTTCGGAACACCGCTTAACCACAATGGAAGTGATTTATGAAAAATAAACAATGATCGAGGACTCATAAGTTAACAATTTTTCTCGGACAAATATATATATGATAATAATAAATAAATCGTAATGAATGATAATAAATTGAAATTATTTAAGCCAGAAATGTTATGTTTAAAACAAAATATTTTATTCAAATTATTTTATATAATTAATTTTAAACATCAATAATATTATTTTAAACGTTTAAAACTTATGATTAAAATATATTTTTTTTGGTGCCACTCAACACAAACATGAACTTCATAACTTATTATACGAAAAAAAAATTGACATAGCTATGATAACTGAAACTCATTTTACACTAAATACTAATTTTAAATGACATGGATTTACTACTCACGTAACAAATCACCCTGACAATACAGCCCATGCCGGTACCGCAATTGTCGTCTCTTCAAGAATACACCACTGTTTTTACCACCGTTTCAAGAACGTGTAATTCAAGCTACAAACATTCAAATTAACGTCGACAGTATCCCAATCACTCTATCTTCAGTATACTGTCCCCCAAACCATAACATAAGTAAAAACAAATTCAATTCACTTTTTAACTCTTTAGGTAATACATTTATAGCAGGTGGCGTCTACAACGCAAAACATAACACTAGGGGATGTAAGGCCAAAAATCAAAGAGGTAAAACACTTTTTCAAACCATAACTGATAACCACTATTCAGTTATTTCCCCTCCTGGTCCAACCTACTGGCCCACTCATTTAAATAGACATCCAGACATATTGGACTATTTTGTTACCAAACTACCAAATCACTTAACCACTTTAGCAAATAATATATGCGACCTCTCAAGTGATCGTTCACCTGTTATATTAACATTAGGAGGTAACCTAGTCCATAACATTAGACCTTCACTAACAGACGGACCAATAAACTGGAATTTAAACTAAATTTAAAAATCACTTAGACAATAATATAAATTTAAATATATCCCTGAAAACTTGCTATGAAATTGAATATGCAGCTTCGCTCTCGGTAAAAAACATTCAACAATCAGCAAATATTAGTTCTTTCCTGAATAAAGATCAAGCTACTAATAAAAATAATAGATTACCTAACAACATTCAACAAATAATAGCACTAAATCGCAGATTCAGAGCACGCTGGCAACCATACAGATATCCCAGTCTCAAACAACAACTTAATCAAACGACAAATTTACTAAAAAATAAAATAAAACAATTCAAGTCAGAGGAATATCAATCATACCTAAACAATCTAAATCATCAAAACGGCTCTCTATGGAAAGTAATAAAAAATTTAACGAAAACTAGAGAATATATCCCACCACTTCGACTTACTGACGGTACATATAGTATAACCGATAAACAGAAGGCTGATACTTTCGCTAACCAACTCCATGAAATTTTTAAACCACACCAAGATATCGTCGACAATAATACCCACCTCAACGATATATACAATTTTCTTGACAGTCCCCTACCAATGTCATTACCAGCAAAACCAATTTCGCCAGACGAAATTGAATATACCTTAAAAAAATTTCCTGCTTATAAATCTCCCGGAAACGATCTCATTACTAATAAGATATTAAAAAATCTCCCCAAAAAAAGCATTATCTATCTAACATACATTTATAATGGAATGTTAAAATTATCATATTTTCCCTCGATATGGAAATCTGCAATAATAATCTTAATCCACAAGTCTGGCAAGCCAAAACACATATCTACCTCATACAGACCAATTAGTCTACTCCCTACACTCGGAAAACTATTTGAAAAACTTTTGTTCAAAAGAATTCGACCAATAATGTTAAAAAGAGGTATCATCCCAAATATCCAATTCGGTTTTCGTCCAAAATATTCAACCATCAATCAAATTCATCGCTTAACTGACTCAATAGCTTCAGCTCTCGAAAAAAAACAATATTGCACAGCCCTATTCCTAGACATAGAACAAGCTTTTGACCGAGTTTGGCATGCGGGTTTAATGTATAAACTCAAAAAAATATTTCCGGCTCCGTACTTCTACTACTCAAATCATACTTAAAAAACAGAACTTTTCAAGTACGCCTAGGAAATGATAATTCTGACTCTTTTGATATCAATGCAGTGGTTCCTCAAGGCAGCGATCTATCTCCAGATTTATACAATATATTTACTTTTGATATACCCACCGACCCAAATACGATACTAACAACCTATGCCGACGACACTGCTATTCTGTATATTAACAAAAATCCCATCACTGCTTCTGAAAACTTACAGAATCATACTTCTAAAATCGAAACTTGGTCAAAAAAATGGAAAACGAAAATAAATGAAAACAAATCTGCCCGTATTACATTTACCTTAAAAAAAGTCCACTGTCTCAATATAACTGTCAACAATAAAGTCATACCATTATCTGATCAAATAAAATACTTTGGTTTAACATTAGACAAGCACCTTACATGGGGACCCCATTTAAAACTTAAAAGACACACAGCAAACATAAGACTACACAAACTTCGTTCGCTGCTAAAATCCAAACTAAGCCTAAAAACAAAATTATTAATTTTTAAGACAATAATAAGACCCATCTGGTCTTATGGAATCCAAATTTGGGGACCGGCTAAACCTTCCAACATTTATCCAATACAAACCCATCAGAACATCACTCTTCGTATAATTACAGGCGCACCATGGTACATAAGCAATGCTGCGCTTAACAAAGACCTCTACATCGCAACATTTAAAGAACTAGCTATCACTCACTACAAAAGATTCCATTACAAACTCGACTCCCACACAAATCCTCTTATAAAAAATATGTCCTCACACACCCTACCTGAAAACCCGAAAAAACGATTAAAAAGGTCTCGTGACCTATTATAATAAATTATTAAATTTCAAATTATGAGGGTGTTGCCAATGGGCCTCTTCCCCAATCATGTCATTCACGCCATTGTTACACATAATTTTTATCACATTTACTTATTGTTTTTGTTTTTGTTTGTACAGATTGTAAATTCTCTTTTAATAAAAAAAAAAAAAAAATATATAAATTTTTTTATTTAAGTGCTTTAAACTAATTTCTAAATAATTTACAGTTAATGTTGTATCCATGAGATGTGTATTATACGATTAGGAACTTAGGAATTAAGATATAGTAAATACTAGAAAAATAATATTAAACGGTGCTAGGACGAGAAGTATGGTGATGCATAAATATAATTTAATTCATTACTTTATTCGAGTAAGAGAAAATTTTAACGTAAAAGTAAATGTGCATCAGGGGTCTGAAATAAGCCCTTATTTGTTCTCTGTGGTAATGAATGAAATTAAAAAAAAAAAAAATACAGGGCGAGTTACCATGATGTATGATGTTTAGTAATGGTATAGTTTTGGTAGGAAAAATTCGGAAGGAAGTTAATAATAGGTTGGATAACTGGAGGTTAATCATTGGAGGAAAGGGGTTGAAAATTGATAGAAATAAAACAGAGAAAATATTTTATTGACTTTGAAGAAAGACACCAAGAAGTTAATGGAGTGAGAAGATCATTAACTATAAGTGGTTACGTGATGGGTGAAGTGGAGATCATTAAGTACTTTGAATCATTCATACAAAAAGGCGAGGGTTTTGCCATAGATGTAAAACATAGGATTAAGTGCAGTTGAATGAAATTAAGAGAAAAATCAGGCGATTTATGTGATAAGAGAGTTTCAATGAGGCTGAAAGGTAAATTGTACAGGAGGGTAGTGAAACCAACTATGCTATATGGAGTGTTGGGCAGTTGAAAGGAAAATAAAACAGAGTATAAGTGTTGCGGAATGAGAATTTTTAGATGGACAAGTGGAGTAGCAATAGAAGATAGAATAAGGAACGAATTTGTGAGAGGTAGTATAGATATAGCGTTGATAGTGGATAATATGAAATAAAATAGACCGAGATAGTTTGGGAATGGAAAGAAATAAAAGCAGTACGAATGATTATGAAAATTAAGAGAAAGAGAAAGACCAAAAAATATATGGTTGGATATGATTGATAATGATGATTACTATTGGTATAGTAGTTAGGGATGAAGATAATTCAAATGAGTAGAAGTTTAGAACAAAGGTGGTCGAACCTAAATAGTTGAGAGAAAGGCGAAGAAGAAGAAAAATAAGAAGTTATAATATTCAATAATGTAAATAATTCTATAAGCAATCGTATACACCGTGAAGTATTATTGGAATGGAATTTATCGAGCGTCGCTAATGAGCATATGTGCTGTACTTCGATGCTTCATAAAATACTGCGTGTTAATCACATATCTGAAATATAAAGTGCATATATAGAATTTACTGTAAAAACATTGACGTTATGGAAGAACATTGTTTTAATAATGATACGATGAAATAAGTTCGTTATTTTTAATCCTTTTTGAGATTTTTGTATTTGCACATATATTTAAGACAAGAATTATTTAAACTGCATAAATAACGTTGTATAATTTTTATTCGTCAATAATAATTAGGATGTTCGTTAGAAATGTGTTAAAAAAAATTGTAAATTGGATATTCATGAAACGTGTTCAAAAGGAACATTTTATTTTCTACTTAATTAGATCGATGGTTTCCGAGTAACGATAGCAAAAAAGAGTATATAGCTACGAATCGCTTTGACAACGACGGGAAAAATTATGAGAAAAACACGGGAGCGTAACTGATATAACGTGATGATGTGAAGTAGAAGATGGATCGAAAGTGCGCAGAATTAGCAGATATCTGGTAAACACATAATGTGGTTGCTTGAAATTAAACAGAACAATTTATTTTTATTTTTCAATTAAACTTATACATTATAGTTACACCCAAATCTTACCATATAACTAAAGAAAAAGTATATATACAAAAATAAATATACATTTATGTAAGTGCGCTTTGAGTGGAATCGTACTCAAGTATTTGAATTTATTTTCTTCGCAATACGTAATAATTTCAACTCTTATTGCAAAATTCAAAATTAGTTGTATTCATTCAACTCCAGTTTACTTGAATAATGTTCTTATGAATATGTTTTAATGTTGACAATTAATATTAATCTGTATAGATTTGTTCGAACAAACGAATATCGTAGTATTATATATATATACCTTGGACTTTACCGGGTACATTGTAAATTTGTATATTAACGAATTGAACACTAACAGTAGCATTAAGGTATTCTCTGAATTAATAATTATTATAATACGGTACAAGATAAATCGAATGATTACAGACAAAACCGCCCTGCTCTTTATCGGTAAGCGCATTAGAGGAGTCCTTATTTTTGAACTTTTGAATTTTTAATTGAGCATCCCTTCACTTTGTTTGTAGTACAATAAGAAAATCAATTGAGATGGATTTGTTTATTATTATTATTATTATTCACCTCCGAACCCGTGTCACAAGAGGATAGAACATTTTTAAACAATTTTTAGGTGTATTTAATTTAATATAAAAAAATGTAGCACGTATCATAAAAAACGTATAGAACCTTTATTCCAGGGCTTAATGTCGTTAATAAAACGTGAAATTACCATGGTAATGTGACTAATACGCAATTACGTATACGAGTAAACACGGTCCTTCGGTCACTGAACCAACTATAAATGCAAGTTCGGTATTGTGCATTATTATTTACATCCGTTGTTTACGCGTAATATACTGTGTAATATAATATATCATAATGCAACGATCAGAGTTTTTATATATTTTATAATGACTGTTCATCGAGCGTATAAAAACATTTTCAAAGAAGTTTGTCAATAAAAGATTCTTATTTTTTCAATTTTTTTTTCTGCGAGCGATTTTTAGCTCTTCTATATTTTCCGTGCTGCTAGTCTGATGCTTTTAATATATACTCGACCTTTATTCGATTAGAACAAACTTTTGAGTTCGAACTAGATTTTTTTGATGTAATAATATAAAAAAAAAGACTACAATTTCAAGCGCACTGTGAAATTAAACAAAATTGAAACAATTTCATCAAACATTTACCGTGGATATTATAATAATTTTACGTTGTCGTGAAAAGTTGTGTTGTAACCTAATCGTAAATCAATTTTTACTTTTAAAGTAAATATAAATACTATTTAGTTTTAAATCTCAAGTGATGTTTATAATCCATCCATATTAGAGGTATCCCTTTGGATGGATACATTTTTAAAACAATACGAGGTGCATTGATCGATGTATCGATATTAATGATTATTGTACTCAATCAAAACTAACGGTAAGCAATAATACTCTTATTATAAGAGTATTATGATTACTTATTTTCGCGAATAATTCATCTCAACTGTGATAACCACGAATTTCGTCATCGGTATTACGGCATTAAAATATGTATGTTTCAAAGTCAGCACCATTAATAAATTGAATCAAACAAAATGTGTTTGTAAAATCTTATTAAGACAAATGTTTAATAAAAACATGACGTTTTATAAATTTTTTTGTATTTTTTAAAGCTATTATTAAGAAAGAAAAACACATTATTCACAACGTTGATATAGATTTTTGTTATTTTTAGCCCGTGCGTAATACATTACTTTGTTTCCCAAATGCTTTTGTTCGTTTTTATTACGGACGGACGGCAGTACCACGACGCGGTGCGTGTAGATTCCATCCATCAAATAAACATGATGCGAGCGTATATGTTAAATGTATTTTAAGTTCGTTTTCCGCGGTATTAGGTGCATAAATATTGTATCACATATTGTGGTACACAACGAGTTGAACGGGTTAATAATTAAATTTAATAAAAACGTAATTTTTTTCCGCTCGAATATTAGGTCGAATATATTAAACGGTCGGTAACTGTGTCAGAAGAGTATAATGCATTGAAAATGTACACCGATTGGCTAATGACCGTGTATAACTGTATGATGTAGTTTAAGTATTCACTGCAATTTTTCGGTTCGTTGATTGGAAAACAATTCGCTTAAGTCAAAATTAAAATTAATGTTTTTATATTATTGGTATTAGGTCGTAAGTTCGACACACAATTATAATGCATAACAGTTAATTGTATTATGACATTGCTTCGAGTTTATAACACGAGTTTCGGTCTACAAACGTGTACCATAGTTCTTGCAAGATACTCAAAAGTCACGGGATAGCTAAACGGCCACTTACGTAATTCCGAGTTGTCCGAACCCGCAACGGAAAAATCCGACAGGTTAATCGACAGGCTAGCACCAGCACGCTATTTATCACTATCTAGTTACTTCACCAACGATATGTGAAATCACCTCCACTCCTCCTTTTGACCATACAACCCTCCTATGGACTCCGAAAAAATCGTAAACAATTATGGTTATCGGCATTAATATGAAATTTGTAAATCAAAATTGTCAAGCTCACGTAGGCCACGATTGTTAAATATCAATTCCAGACAAATTATACATAATTAGTAATAATTACAATTTTGGAGTTCTTAAATTCTTGGTAAACAAAGAAAATAAAATACAAAATCAAGGGAGACGACAATAAATGGACGTAGGGGGTCGTATCGGATTCCGTACGAATTGTAAACAATTGTAAATCGAGCGAACGCGTGAAATCGCTGCGGGCAATCTCTTTTTCCAGAAAAGACGATTGTCCGGGGAAAAAAGATATTATCATTCCCTTCTACGGCAAGGTCGATGCTTTTAAAGTGCCATAACAATTTTGCCAAACAAACGACAACACTAGACCATTGGTCAACAATGATTTGTGAAATAGAAAAAAAAAAAAATGAATAAGAACACTATTTTTCCGTTTTACGTTTCACACGTGCGCTCCCCGCACGTTGGTAGAAAAAATAATAGTTGTGGAACTGCGTAATTTGAGCGATGAAACTACAGGCGCAAATAGCTTAAATCATCCGGCGTAACCAAAGTCGCTTCCGGAACATAAACCTTAATAACACATACGAAACGAGAAATAATATATTTTGCGAAATCCTACGGTGCTTGACAGTATACGGTGTGTTTCAAAACAATTTAGTTTTTGAACGAAAATTATTGAAGGATTGAATCCCCGTTTTCCCGGCTTAAAACGTTGGAGTTGAATTTGCGTGCCGCGTGATTAACTTTATTTGAACATCCATGTAGATGTACTCATCACGTCATTCGTCGACCGAAATTCGGCTAAAATCATTTTTTTTACCATCGACCTTTGTACTTTGTTGTCTGTTGCACTCTCATACGAGTTTATCAGTCGACAATTGCATCCCGCGCAAAAACGATCAAATTACTCCCTTTAGCTTGTGGTTTAACCGTTGCCGAGCGAAATTTAATAGTAATATCGCGATCGAACAGGGTTATGAAAATAATTTCGGGAAAAAAAGGTCAAATCGTATTAAAATACTGAAAAACAAACGCCTTTGATATCGGTTTACATGAGAAAAAAGAATGACGAGAAGACGGACGAAAAACTCCTAAAGTTAATAATCAAGTAGCGATTTTGTGATGCAGCATCCGTCCCGGATAGGGAGACGGTTCTACGTCATTACACTTGGCGAACGGAGATCAAAGAGTCCCACGGCCGCGCAATCATAGCAGCCCATGCTCGATCCCGCTGCAACCGGAAACATAAACGCGGGTTGCGGAGGAGGTTTTTTTCAAAAATACTTTCCAGTGCGAATTTGTCGTTGATCTTTTTATCTTTCGAGACACCACGTCGTATTCCGATTACGACTACAGCCGATGCTCCTTGTATTATAATGTAATTTACGATGTAATTGTTCGAAACTTTAATCTTTGTGTACTGTATACTGTAGCAGTTTTAGACAATTCGATTTTAATGAAACAAAAATAGAATGAATTAGATTTTTAGAGAAAATTTTTTATTTTTTAAATATAATACGGGTGAAAGTTTCTAGCCAAAAATGATTGTTGTATTTTTGCCATTTGAATTTGTTAAATAACTAAGTGCTGTCGAATAACTTTTGGAAACATAATTGAAATATTTTACTTAAAATTAACACAAATGATAGTAAAACTTCTTATAGGATATTTTTGTTGACTATGGTATGGTTAAATATAGTTTAAATAGGAATTAGAATAAAAATAAAAACTTTGATGTGGTGAATATGAACATAAAATAAGATAATAATGTGAGATGGACCACAACACTTTATACATCATATATAAAAACTCGGTATTATTTTACACTCCATGTAGATATATTCAACGTTAGTTTATAATATTGTAATAAATAATTACAAAATTATATAAATTTATATGGTAGTCATATTCGTAGTGTAATATAAATTTCAATTACAATAAATAATTTTAAAACATATGTAATATGTATATTCATTTTTATCAGGATAATTAAGTGCCAATCTATCCATTTTTAATTGTCAGCGCTTTTATTTTCCAGAGAATTCTTGTCGATCACTCAGCATTATTTTTTGTTTATATATACTCGTATATATAAAAAAAATTCCTAAACACTAGTAAATGGACTCTAATGAGTACATTTTATTTTTTATATTTCGCGGTAACCAAAAATGATATTAAAAATTGATTAATTTAATTGAAATTACTGTGATGGATATGTGCTTACTCAAATTTTAAATTTAATTGTTTGCACTGAAGTACCAATATGAAATAAAATAATTTAATAACTTACTATTTAAAATATTATTTTGGTGAAGGATTATTAAAATTAATTTAAATACGTATTTGGATAGGAAATATTTTTTGAATATACAAAAATACTTTTATTCAATAATTTTAGATCACTTTTTTAAAATTCTTTATATAGAAGTTTCACTTTTTAAATAACTTATATTATTATTTTTTTAAAAACATAATGAATAACTATTGAATTAATCATAAATATTGTGTTGTTTTAGAGTAATATAATCAATTATCATTATCATTATAATTATATCGAAAAAGTAACTTTAAAATGAATGAAAATGCTTATAACATAATCGAACTATTCGTACATTAAATTCTATTTTTCTATTATTATACGTATTTGACTGTAATATTTTTCATGTAGGTAGTTAGTTCATTAAAATTATCCGTATATTTTAAGTGGAATTCCATTATTTAAAAAATGAAAAATCAAAGAATATTCTTAAAAAGTTTTTTATTAACCGCGGCAAGACGATTGCGTCGTTAAAATGTGTGATTTAATGATTAAAATACAGTCGGATGATTTTCAGTCCTATCGGAACGTTTTTCCGGTGGATAAAACCTTATATTGA
This sequence comes from Sipha maydis, assembly GCA_034509805.1. NCBI lineage: Eukaryota > Metazoa > Arthropoda > Insecta > Hemiptera > Aphididae > Sipha > Sipha maydis. The sequence goes on from JASXSY010000148.1 coordinate 148,088, forward strand.
ACGAGTTTATTAAATATTTACACTTGGGGCATATTATAGTTCTACACGCGTCTCAACATATTTCACGTCTTCGCTACGTCTTTGTTATAGTGCACGCAATTTGTTCCGTCTTCGTATAAACTATTTGCCCGGTTAATTTTATAAAACACCACTAACTTTTCTTTCTGCATTTTCTAGTCTCTGGTCCATTCAATCATAGAGTAATGAAGGATGGTCGTTTAGCAAACCTAAGACAGGTTCCTTTCGTATGCCACCTTTAAATTAAAAATATAACTACTCCCTCATCACCCCTGCCCTTGAAATTCCTCAATTAGCCTCCCATCGCATTGAAGGTGACCATCGTTTCATCAAATCTCTTCTCGATGGTTCTCTGGAATGCCATGATTTGCTTCCTTCTATATACTTCCGGGTTCCGTCTCACTTTTTTAGACATCACTTAATTTTTCACCATCACATTTCTTACGGATATAACCACCTGCTACTTATCAAATAATATACCTAACTTCGTTCTTGACACTTATTAGCTACTTGGGTTACAATTATTTACGTTTTATCATTATTATCTTAATCTTTAGTTTTTAGGCTCTTTTCACAGTCATTATATTTTTCTAACTAGTTTTAAGCACAAATAATTATATTTAAACTAACGCCAGATGGTATAAATTAATAAAATAAATAAATATAATGTAACAATCGTGAAACTTGAATATTATTATATTCACGTTTCATGATTGTTTCGTACGGTGTCGTTTGGCAAAACATTTTTAATAATTCAGATATGCACGCCCGACCGACAGGTTAACATTTCAAGTACAATAATAAGACACTATACACCGCGGACAGGTTCGACGTGACGTAGTCGTTTCATTGCCGTGGTCATATTTTTTTCGCAAATGTCGCCCTTGTTTTCCTGACCAAAGTATCCTGCATTGTCGCGTTCGTTTTCCACGTCCATCCGAACTCGAAATTTTGAAATACTTATTATATCACACGTTTACACCTACGAATCATGGTCTTATTCTTAAATCAAATTGACAAGTCGTCCCTTTGACGGGAATCCCTGGAAATAATAACTATTGCATTCCGAGCGCACGAATTATCAGTTTATCGTTCGTGAGTCGTCGTTCACAAATGGGCACGTAGTCCCGTCGTTTGTGCATACGCGTATTTGAGCCTTGTTCGCAGATCCAATGGGTGGGTCGTGAAAATGAAAATCCCTTGGTATCGTGTGTTTCACGGTTAAGCACACATCCCCGTTATTTTTGCACGTACACCGTTAGTCCCCATCTACACCCTTGTCCTGCCATTCGATTCAGACAGAAATCCTGCGGATTCATATGCAGGAACGATACACAAACAAAAAAATTATAACTACAAAACGTTCTGTTCGGCGGGCAGCCGGTTTGTAATGTTGATTGATAAGACGAATCGTTCGTCGCTCACGAAAAAAATAAATAAAACAATCCCCGTGTTTGATGTTATAAGTTTTACGATGAATAATTTAGTCGTGGATTAGCATTGGAAACATATGGGAATAAACAATTTTTTTCTAATCATATCAAATAGTTTTGCGCATTAGTTTTCAATGACACCATGGAAGAGAAGCCTTTTTCGCATGGTAAAAAAAGTGGCGACTGGAACCAATGTTTACTCAGTACTATTTATTGGTTATGTTGTTATACAGTAGATGTTGTAACTGGTAGAACAAAATAAAAGCTTAAATTCATTTTTATTACAACGGCAGTGGAGAGGGAGGGAGGTCTTGAGGTGATTGATTTTATATTTGGGGGTCGTGACGTTCAAATGGTTGAGAAACGCTGATCTACATCGTTGTTGGAACCGGAGCGCGCGCGCGGCGTACATCGTAATGCAAAACGTTCGGAAAAGACGTGGGGCCGGGTGCAGTACGCGTGTATACGTGCGTTATTTCCGTCGGTGCGTACAAAGAGGAAAAGTTACTTTATACATTCGAGCTGTGATGGCCGTGCAACGTGAACACACAACCGTCAACAGTATTATAACAGTGGACATTTTTTTTTTTTTATTCGTCTTTAGTGTTTTGGTTTTTTTTTTTTTTAACATTTTAACCAGCGGCGACGAAGACGGTTTGGCGCAAAAACGACCGTTTGGTCTGCCGACGTCGTCGTTCGGTACGAAAGCATTGGGCTACACACACATACACACACACACACACACACACACACACACACACACACGGACGAACTGTTCGGCTCGCGCCACACACATCAAACGCTCGCGCCACCGAACCGCACGACGGACTTCGCTTGTAAAATGGGTCCCGGTTGACAGCTCTATTATTATTATTATTATTATAATTATAAACAGTTTGTGACGGCGGCGGCGGCACACGACCAAAGGACTGACACACGTGCTATCACACACACGTACACACGTAGATGAAATACAGCTCGTCTAAATTTGTATATCGCATCGGATACGAGCTGGTCTTCTCCGTGAATAACTTTATTTTCCTCTCGATAATGACATTTTTGAAATATATAATACAATTTATTTTATAATATTTTTTCATTTTATATACAACACATTAACGGTAGAACCATGTATTTATGATTTTTTGACAATCAAACGTACCACGCGATATAATAATACAATTATAATAATAATTATAATAATAATAATAATAATATTTTTCCACACTGGAATTTATAACTATATTAATGTTTTTGTCATTATCACTATATACCTCCATCTCTCTCGATCTTGAATAATTTCCTTTCATTCTTGAACTCCCACAGCTTTAAGATCATAATAATAATAATAATATTATGGTGATAAAGTAAATTATATTTAAATTAAAATATCAAAAATTCATATGCTACATAACGTATGATTGATAACATTTTATAATTTTGATACAACTTTTTTTTAAGAAAATCAGACTTAGCTTTGAAATGTATGTTTAAACGTTCCAAAATAATTGATATCTATTTTTTCAAAGGCAAAATGAGAAAAGTAAATGAGAATCAGTAAATTTGTATTATTAATCGATTCTCTTGGTAAATAATATTATAAACTCAGTCTGTGATGATATTTTATATAAATATAATTATATCATTATCGTGTTTGCAATTGCACACACATGTGAGTGTGTGAATGAGATAAATGTTTGTTTAGGAGTGTGCGAATAAGCCGGTCGAGAAATCCATTATTCAAAAGTTTTTAACTTTTGTAAGTTGTAATATAACAAATGAATTTCATAAAAAAAAAATAAATAATATATAATTAAGTAAAATGTAAGTGTATGTAATGATGAAAATGTGTTTTGTTTCTCGTTGAAGGGCCGATAGTATTAATAGGTATTGTTTATATAAAACCAAAATAGATTCAGTTTTTTATTAACTAATTAATTTATAGTTAAATAAATATTTATTATAATACAATTCCATGTAGGCAAAATTGTGTAATAAAATAATCTATCAGGTAGCGCATAGTTGAGGAAGTTAATAGTTTGACCGTTGGTCAATTTTTTGTTCAACTTTTTTGGTTCTGCTCTCACCAAAATGTCATCTTAAGTTTCATATGTTGAGTATTCGGTGTTATAAAATAAATTTTAAAAAATGTCTTATTAAAAAATCGAATAAATAAATTCATTTAACATTCCATCTATGTTCCTTACTGAGAAAACAAAATGGAAATATTGTAAACATATTTTATTGTTCTTCGAGAAAAATTGTTTTTTGCATCGCTATTGTAAAATTTTGAAACTTGATAAATTATGTTTGTCTGCTATTCTACAGAATATCTGAATATTAGGGGATTAGAAAATTTTGAGGTTTGAATACATTAAGCTCATTCCTATATAATTATGATGATGATGAGTAAACGTAATTGAAAATTTTATCAAATTGTAAGGTTAATTTATTTTTATACAATATATAATATTAAAATAAAAATAATATATAATATATATTATATTTATTTTAATATTATGTATTGTATACAAATAAATTAACCTTACAATTTTGAGCTATAATTTAAAATAATGACTTTTTCATATAATGCTAACACAACATTAATCGCGTATAGATTTATGTTAAAAATTTTTCGGTATTTTCTTTTCTTTCAAAAATATGATTTCTCCACCGTGTGTGTGTGTGCGCGAGTGTATATGTATGCGCGAACGTTTTCGTGTCTTGGCCAACGAGAAAATAATAGTAATAATAATAATATATTATTTAAAACGTCTTCCGACCCTAGTTAATTTTCCTACTGTCATGGCTCGTTGCAAGCTACAACGCCTGAATGATAGAGACGTCAAACCCGAATAATTAGCTGGTTTTCGTCACTGTAGTCGCTATTCGTCTTCTACCGCAAGTACAAGTGAAAAATGAGATATTAGATCTAGTTTTTTTTTTCTGTTTCGAATATTCATTTTTTTTTTTATTCCGCGTCATTTCTCTCCCTCACTCGTTATACCACGAAAAGTTCTTTATTATTATACTATTAAATTACATACATCCACCTAATATACTATTTCTGTGTGTTTCATCCGAGTTTGTATCAGTTTTCAACGAAAATAGTTTCTCATCGTTTGACGTGGTCGTAATTAAGAATAATAACTTTAGTCTCAGAAATTATTTTATTTTTTGGTATTTTTCACCGATTTTTGAATGGAGATTTTACCGATAAGACGTGTCAGAATCTATTGGATGTTTAAAACCGATTGCAATTTTCACTGCATTTTTATACTAAACAAATTAATTAGAATGTAATTAGAAAAATAAGATCCTATAGCATGATTCAAATTCTATATTGGCTATTTATAATACATCAAAAGGGTTGCTCTGATATAAAAAAAATAAGACTGATAAAGTTTACGTTAAAATACTTATGATTTAAAATATCTTCAAACAATTATAATATTTCAACTTGTTATTCATTTATAAACATTTCATTGTTAAATTTATGTTTTTAATTAAAAATAATATAATTACATTTTGTTGGTGGTAGGTTGAAAAAAATTAATTAATATTCTTATTTTTCACTTAGATCATGTTCTTTTTTTACTATTAAAATCATTATTTTTGTGCGATAAGGTTTAATTTATAAAAAAAAAAACTCTTTGATAGAATCTTAAAAAATACATGTATATAGTATTTATCAAGGACAAAATTAAGGGTTAAAATATTTTGGAAATATGATTTTTAAAAAAATTCAAATTCTTTGCATGAGTTTCATAATTTTGATTCCGATTAAAGATACAAACGTATAAAAACGTTACATTTAAATCTCTACTACTAATTATTTCCAGAATTATTCAAAATTGAATTAAATACGTTAATCACTTTAAAACCGGAGATGCAAGTACAAATATTTTTTTAAAAAAATACTGACTGAGTAATTTATAAGACCTAATTCGTTCTGAAAAGCAATCCTGGTTGCGCCATTGATATTTACGTATATTCTCTTTAATCAAATTATTTAGATCCAATATCGAGTTAAAATTAAAATTGCGAAGTTATATTTAACCTTATTCGAGTACCCTGAAAAACAAATCTTTACTATAGAAATGTACAATATTGAGAAGAGAGAAAACATGTCAGATAACCATAACGTACTAAAATACTTGTTATAGAGAAATTATATGCGTTTAAGTTGAGTCTTTAAGAAAACAAAATTGAAAACATTATTTCCACGAAATTTCTAATCGATTTAATGTAAATAAATAAAAAATGATTCGCTTCTGTTTAAATCCAATATAAACTACTTAGTCCTACTCGAGATCTAATTACATAATAACTTCTTCTTCTTCCCTTTTCGCCTTTCTCCTAACTATTTGGGGTCGGCCACCCTTGTCCTAAACCTCCACTCGTCTCGATTTTCTACATCCTCTTCGCAAATACCAAGAGCTCTCGTATCATTCCCAATCGTATCCAACCATCTCTTTTTTGTCTTTGTCTTTCTCTTTTTCCTTCAACGTTCATTTTTATAACCACTTTTACTGATTTTGTTTCCTTTCGTCTCTTCATATGGCCAAACCATCACATTTTATTTTCTCTCGTCTTGTCCTCTATCGACGTTGTCCATTATTTGATCTAATTTTATTATATATATTTATAAAAAATAATTGAAATTTGTTTAGGAATAGAATATATATTTTTTTTTCTTATTACAAAAAATGCGTTTTAAAGTATCAATACTTATTTGTAAATTTAATAAAATATACACATTTTAAATAGTTTCTACGACAGAAGTTTCTATAATAACTGTAAAATTAATAATTTATCTATTTATGTACTAGGCTATAGCGATAATTATTTAAAGATTATTTAGTAAACTTAAACTGTTGTACATTTTGTAATTCTCGGAACCAATGATATTATATTTTACGTTGTTAAATAATAAATTGTATAATTAATATCGTAAATATTGTGTATTGAATTGCATTGAATACATTCGTAACATCTTTTCAGTATTGTTTATTTTATGTAATTAAAATAAAAACGATTTTATCAATACGCCATAATTTAAAGTGCACATGTGTTAAGTACAGAATATAAAATGGAATTATGAAGGCACACGATCACGGCACATTGAGTTATACTTCGTTTCTATCGCATATTATCATTATCCAATCATTATACCAAAATGACTTTGTGATTTTATACGATGAGAAGTAATTTGTAATTTGTAAATGTACTGCGTATTTCATTATATTCTTACAATGATTCTGATATGATGTACACAACTCAAATATTGTGTAATGTAAGATATAATTTTCAAAAAGTGTTGTTATTTGAGCTTGTATTAAAATTCTGAATAATAAAATCATATAAATTAAAAATGAATAAATGGTTAACACTCGTAAGTTAATACATAAATAAATAAACAAATAAAAATGTATCCTAGAGTATTATTATACTTGTATAGTACGACTGGTTTTTGAATTAAATATTTATCATAAAGTATATTCAAAGTTAATAAAATTGTGTCCTGAATATAGAAAAAAATAAATAAAATCGCAAATCATTATTATAAGTTGCGATTACATTTTTTCATAATCTAGTATACTAGTTGCAATTATAATACTTCAGGCTGAGCTTTCATTTATTTATTTTCAAACGTATATAGTGTATAAAGCCATGTCGTTTCGTTTTATTTATCTATATAAGCGATATGGTGTATACGGTTTTGTTTAACTTTTCAAAACTAATAATAGTAATCATTTACTTTGGTAAAATTTTGATTGGATTCGAGACGTAATAGTAGATGAACCAACTACTCGTATTATATAAATATCACTTATGTAAATACCTGGTGTCGTGTGTACAAATAATAAATTAATAATAATAATAATAATAATAATAATATAAATTATATTATTAAATCGCACATAGTTTCTCGAAAACCTATACTCAATGTGTTTTTATTAAGTTCAAATATGTGTATGCAATTGTGTTATTTCATCAAGTGATATTTTAATCCATCGCGATTGAACTGATCGGTGTATTGTATAACTATAAAATTAAAATCAATAATAATAGAACTAATTGTATTCGTTATTTTCATATTTTTTATTCCTAAAAATAGTATTGTACATTATGTGATAGAAAAACATTGTTAATTATGTTTGAAAAATATTTTCAAGTCTAAGAATTTCCTAATGATTTAAATTATTGTATTTTTAATTATATTATTGTGCATTGTATTGTTGATTATCGTATTACGAGATAAATTATGTTTGTCTGCTATTCTACAGAATATCTGAATATTAGGGGATTAGAAAATTTTGAGGTTTGAATACATTAAGCTCATTCCTATATAATTATGATTATGATGAGTAAACGTAATTAAATATTAACCTTACAATTTGATAAAATAATAATAATAATAATATAATTAACATAAGTTTGTAATTCTTTTTTATTTTATACAGATTATTTATATATATATATATATATATATATATATATATATATATATATATATTATAAAACAGTTCAATTTTTTTTCACATATAAATGCAGTTAGGGGAAATACATAAAACATTTGTTCGTTTTATAAATGACTATTTACGATTATATTTTTTGTGTACAAAGTAAATTATTGTAAATTTTGTCGAAAAAGCAAGTATACGTATAACTGTATAAGTTTTAAATGACAAAAAAAAAAATGAAATTATATTTTGCATCGTTAACCAAACAACTGCAAAAACATTTATACATATTACAATGCTTTAAATTAGTTACAATTATACACTGTCTAAAATCCAACACAATTAACGGACAAAAAAGTATTTTTTTTTTTACAAAACTTCGTAATGTCTCATGAAGAATTGTACTTATTTTGATAAAATTATATAAATTTAATATTAAACAGCTTATATATATATATATATATATATATATATATATATATATATATATATATATATATATATATTTATTTATTTATATATATACAAATATAACAATTTTATTTAATTTTTAGGTTAATGTTTTATGAAATTATATACACATTTTTGTTAATAACAGGTCTATAAATTATAAAATATATACCATAATTAAAAAGTTTATAACTGCATTTTATCAAATAAGTTTTTGTATAGCTTGAAAAGTATTTATAATACTCAAAAATCGACTACAGTATAGAAAATAACGTGACTCTATACCACAGGGAAACTTATCACGATAACTGTTCAGACTGATATCAGGAAAATAAATATTGTGTTCGATACCAGGCATTTTTTTGACACGTTTATGAAATAATAACTTTTATATATTAACTTATAAGAATTATACATGATTTTTGGTTTAGAAATTATTCTTTCGGATAATGATTATGTGAAATTAAATTCCCCTTAAACTGTTAACCAATGAATGCACATAAAAAAAATAAATATCATGTCTTACGTAATGCAGATTACTATAGTTTTCTATTGTATTTTAGATTGGTCCCCTTTACATTTTGATGAAGGACTCAATAAAATATGGTTATCCTGAAACATCAATGGATTTCCTAATAAGATTTAAAAAGTACAAGTTCTATTGTTCGTGGATTCAAAATAACTTACGATGTCTATTCTTCAGATTACTTTTATAATATTATAAAGTTTAGCTTAAATCATTATTAACAATTGTATTCCTTTTATCAAATAATACCATCGAAGCCAATTGAAAGAAGCCCCGTGAGTAGAGACTTAATTACTTAAATACATGTTACACACAGTACAATTATATAAAATATAATTTGAAAAATAAATATTTCATTAACTACAGTAATATGTAACAAATCTATGGTTTTAACACAGCTACATTTATGATAATTATCAATAAATTTTGTAAATTTTTAATAATTGGGTTGGAAGTGAGAAAGTAGTAAATCCAATGAATGTATTGACTATTATTCATAATTACAATTCATGTGCATATTAAACATAGTAAGATACGTCTCCAGATCTTGACTGTGGGGGTTTGGGCGAAATAGTAAAAAAAATAATTTTAATCTACATGAAATTCAGATAAAGAGTGTATATCCAGTTTTTTTAATTTTTTAGAATTTTGAACTAGTCTCTTCTATAAAATATTAGAGTCACTAAATGTGAAATTATTAAAAAAAATAATCTAAACATCATTAAGACTTGAATTTCAGAGCATAATAAATATCAAAAATACCACAAAATTATTTTAAAAAACAATAATGAAGCATTTTTATTTTAAAAAAGTAAAAAAAAAAAAAATTGAAAAAAAATTAATTATCACGTGATTCGTAAGATTTACAGTAATTAAACTAACTCTATTGTTTGACAAAATGTTCTTATATATAAAAAACAAACGCTCTACATCCATTGAAGTTATCAGTACATACTTCATACAAGATGTTTTATAAAAATCAAATCCATAATTATTAATTTTGTTTGAAATTACCATGAAATTAAACCAGTCAATATATTAACAATTTTTAGTAATTGTTTCCAACCTTAGTTTTTCAAAAGATCATGATTTAGTTTACTTTTAATTACAGTTGCGATACTTCTATTAGCTTAATTTCACTTTTTTTTTGCATCTAAGATAATATTTATATATTTTATGAACGATCTGTTTGTCTGTAGACTGATAATCTATATGTTTCAAAAATCAAGCCAATAACGAAAACAATAATAATCCAATATAACCATTTAGCCCATATTCCAATTTTTCACTTTTCTTATTATTAAATTATTTTTTATATTTTTCTAAAAAATAAAAAAAATATATAAAAATTACACAACTTATTTCAAATTAATATAAAAAAAGTAATAAAAAAAAAGAACCGGATGGGCCTCACTCTGCTGTACAGTTGGGGGTGGAGTGTACCTCGTTTATAGGATAGGTCATTATAATGGATTTGTTAAATTTTAATTCAATGATAGGTATCATTGTATACGAAAAACGATTCTAAACGGAGATGATATGTTTGTCTAGAATATAAAACAATGTTATTTATAAATATTGTAATAAGTATATTTTATTTTAAAACAAAAAATTTAAAAATATCGAAAATTTAAACTGTCTATCAATAACTCAAAATATGTCAAAATACTTTGAAAACTTAACCATGTATAAGGAACGTCAATATAATGATTTGGTGAAAATTTTAAGTTGTTGCAGTTTTTCGTTTTTGAGTTAGAGCATTTTAAAAAAAAACCGATATCATTTGTCGAAATGTCAATCGAATATTTTAAATGCCTATAAGTGGCTTAAAAGTCAATATAATATTTTGAAAAAAATATGACATAAAGGAAATGCCAATCTTAACAGCTAGTAGAAATTTCAAAAATCTGCGACTTATACTTTTTGAATCATAACAAATATTTAAAATCGTTTGACAATAAATCGCTATTTTATGCAATTTCGTAAATATTTAAATTTCAAACAGTCATAAAATGTTTTCTTCTAAGTCTGGTAGAAATTTTTTTAAAGATTTTTGAAGAGTAGCTTATAGATAACCTAGTGTAAAAATTTTGAACCTTAAGTATGAACAGAAAAAATTTTAAGAATTTTTATCTACAAAATAACTTGCAAATTTTCGCAATTTTTACATATTTCGTATAAATTGGAACTTTGAGCACTTATAAAAAAAAATTGTGACTTACGATTTTAGATTTTTTTTTATCACTTAAGGAACAACTTATAAGAAACCTTGTATTAAATTTTCAAGATTTTCTGGGCAGCCAAAAAAATTTTATCGTTATTTTAAAAAAAAAATTGAAAATTTCAATTATCTATAAATAGCTCAATAAAAGTCAAAATACTTTGAAAATTTAACGGTGTATAGAGAATACTAATCTTAACATTTGATGAAAATTTCAATTATTTACATCGATTAATTTTTGAGTTATAGCAAAATAAAAAATTTGATTTTGTCGAAAACTGGTTTTGCGTACAAACTCCCGTTTACCCTTATTTTTTTAGGGTTTTTTCCCGTCGCATTTAAAAAATATTGAAAATTTTTTACTTTTGACCCCCAAAAGTACCAACTAAATTCACTTTCCTTTCAGAAAAGTTGCTACATAAGCAAATCGAAGCATTTTTACTGCCAAAAAAGGTGTTGTCAGACACAAAAAAAAAAATAAAAAAAAAAAACATACACATCATTGTAAAACCAATAGATTCCATCACTCCGTTCAGAATCTAAAAGGAAAAAAAGCATTTACACAAAAAAAAAAATCTAAAAAAATCAAATACAAATAGGTTTATTTGAAATCAAAATGGCATGAAACGAATTTATGTATAAAAATTAGAATTCTATCTCATACTTATAAAAAAGAAATTGCTTTAAAATCTGAGTCCTATTCGTCATAATACACAAATGTATTTTATTGGTTTATATAACATAATCACTACATATTTTGATCTTAGTAAAACGGTCTATATTTTTTTTTTACATTTTATGCAATCTGTCTGTGAATATGCAAAAGCACCAAACCTATTCATCTACTTTAGTTCATTTTTGTTTTTTTTATCCAAGAATTATTTTATGAAATTATTGTTTATATATTCTATGACCACGAGTATGTATTTATGATAACAAGATGTGTGGATTAAATTGATGTATAAAAAAAGTGAAGTTATTTAATTTAAATTATAAAATTGACCTACTATGTAAATCTCTCCACCTTATGGGGGGTGGGGTTGATCATCCTCATACGATATCCATAATACAAGCACTTTCCATTCGAAACGTTTATCTGTACTCGTGTTTATGCACGTGATAAAACATCAGTGAAAATACGAACGTACAAGTACTATTATACGTGTGTATACCGATATCTTGAGTTAGTTATTGTTTGCAAATTATTTTGTCGGCAGTGGGTGAAAACAATCAAAGGATCAAAACCGTAATAATATGCGGGTTAAATAATCGCGTAAGTAATCCACGGAAATCGTAAATTTACCATAGAAAGAGCGGGAAACGTTTAGAGTGTGCTCGAAATTGAACGCGGGACAATAGAGCACAGACAATTAGCGAAAGACAATTGAACAGAAGGAAAATTAGGCTAGAGACTTTTGAGTTTCATAACGAATTATAAAATTATATGAAAATAAAAATAAAAAAATAAGGAGAATCAATTTTAATATATAATACAGCGCATAATAAATATATAATTAAATAAATATATATTATAAAATAATTTAAGAAGTTATTTCAAATAATAACAATTATCTAATAAAGTTCAAAATTAATTAATATTTTAGTAAAGTCATTAATGGGTTTAGTGAGTGACTACAAAATATGTTGTACTTCGTGTTGTGCAAATAACACTATAGAACTTTAAGAATTGACTGTCGTTTACTTTTCAAAACATGAACAAACCTGATCAGAATAGACTAATATAATTAAGAATTTTTTTTTTCGTATATATTAATTTTTTCCCTATTATCAACGGACGTTCGATTATCAGGCTATTAATGGTCTGTGCTCAAATTTCCCGTGTTCAATAATTTTCCGCGCTCGATTGTCAGGACACCATTGTTGTTGGCGTAAACATTTGATTTCGAAACGCACGCGTGTACACAATAGGAATTACCGATCAGGCGCTTAAAACCGAAAGAATAGTATACATATACACGAAGAATACTCGAATAATTAATCGGATCGAACGGAAACCATTTACGGAGAAAAGTTACTAAAAATATTATTCCGTTCGTTAACATAACGTTTGTGCACGGTGTTGGTAAACGCGCGAGTTGGTAAGAAGTGCGTACTTATCGGGAGTGTACAGATAATTCATATTAACGAGGCACTCGACGACGACGTGGGCGCGCGGCGCGCATTGTCGGAGAAAATCCGCACTCGTGCAGCACCGATCGATACAGCCATTCGATCAATACAAGGATTTACACTATGGTTCGTGCAGCGTGTGCGTGCCCATATGTTTTGCACACGATTAACCGCGATAAACGGGATCGAAACCACAGTAATTGTGCAGCGCGAGCTTGAAAACGATTACGCGGCATCGTGTTCGGACGAATCAGAGGAGACGCGCACCGCGCGCTTCACATGTGGGGGGGGGGGGGGCAAACGGGGTGGAAACCAAAAGTGACACAACGGTTTCAACGATAGTGCGAAAAGTGTTTATGATAATAAATACTTACGATTCGTATAACAATATAATGTTGCGATTAAGACTTCCGAAATAATAATATTACCAGCAGTTGCGTAAACGCAGGATTTCCGTTTGGGGAGGGGTTTAGTCAATGATTAATATTATATCATTCCGTAGATGGTTTCGATCCGGCCGACCGTTACCCGAAATCTCCATTAACGACGAGAAGTGTTAAGATATTAACAACTTCAAGGTTTTATTTTCTGTACGCGTGATTAGTCTTTGATGTACATGTATACAAAGAACACTCTAAATGAAAAAATAAAACTATTTCCTAAACGCATGCATTGATATCAAATATTATTTGCTTGTATAAGCAACTAATAGCAATAATTTTGATTCAGAACGGTTCATTAGTGTTCCATTTAAAACATTTAAAAAATAATAGTAGTCATACATCTGCAAAAGGGGTTCTAATTCCAGAACTCTCCTTCCGCGTACGCCACAGATTATACTGGGTTTTGTTATTAGTGGTTAATATGCTTATACAATTATTATATTAAAACCAGGAATATTTTTCGAAATTCTATTTAAATTAATGGTAAAAAAAAACAGATATAAGTATATAATCCTAATTGATTTTAACCAAATACGAATATTATTGTTATGTTCCACTGCACTGAAAAATAAATTATTTGTACAACAGACAGTGAAATAAATTTGTATACAATAACATAACTATTGAAATACCTATAACTTAGACAGACTTTCGAAAGTTTAAAAGTATATCTGAGATGTTACTGAGATGAATATTTAATTGTTTTGGTTCATGGCCATTAATGTCCAGCGAAAGTGGATAGATAACCAAAGAGGTATGTTCTTTCAACTTTAATATTTTTATTACCTTTTTATTCTTGCAGTCCGTAAATTGGAACTAAACTTATGTAATTGTTTATGTGTGAGCATTTTTTTCATTTGTAGTTTAATATACATATTATATAGTAGTCTCACCTTTAAATTTCTCTTTTTTCATTTAATGACTAATAAATATTTTCAAATTCCAATTTTGGAATATTCATATTAATATAAAAAACGTAATACACATAATATTAATAGTTTTATTTTTATTCTTCAAAAGGAATGTCAACAACTACTAATTGAGAATAGTATTTACATAATACATACTGTATTTAATTAAAAATGTTGTTTTAACAATGGACATCGATTGAATTATATTATTATTCACCAAAATATTTTAGAAATAACTATAATCTTTAACGTATTTTAATAACCATGAGTGTTTTAAGCATGTCAAATGATCGTAACCTGTAATATACTTATTTATATTTAATTATATTTAATTATATATATATTCAATATATTTATTGTACAATAACATCAATAGATTTGATATATTATCGTAAAACATAGAATCATAATTGTAAAATATCTATACTTTATAAATATTGCAAGATAATTAAAGAACTTAGAACCTCCATTTGGCTTAACGATAAATTTGGAAATTGCAATACTTGTGATTAGATAAATTCAGTATTCCTACTTAGTAAAGATTAAAACACAAAAACTAATATGAGTATAGCAAGTATAAATTAAAGGAAAAAAGTAAAAATAATTACACTCATATTACCCGGAAGAGTAATCCCGAGGTACTGGATATTAATGAAGCCGTACTTTTTCATGGCCGGTTAGAAACTATTGCTTCAATGAGTATGATGGGGAGAGGAACAAAAGTCCCAGGTCTCACAAGGGACAATGATTACAGTCATAACGAAAAATCCGTATACGCCTCATAAGCAAACGGGTAGAAAGACCTTATTTGTATTATCCCTTTTAATCATGTACAAATATCACGTAGGTACTCATATCTTACCGATGAACATCTAAATTTATTTGAAATGACGTAAAGAAATAACTTTATTCAGATATTGGTCCAGATAAAGTACGTGTTGCCCTGATGTTTTGTTTATTATTATTTTATATATATATAAAAAAAAAATCTAAAACTATCAAATCACAAAAGAAAGTTCCTTTTATTTCTTGTCGAATAATTACAATTGAATCAAATTAACTATTATGTCATCCACTAGATAATTAAAAACCAAGAAAAAATCTTAGTTACTTAAAAAAAAAATATAAATATTTATCTGAATTTAAATTGCTTAGTACGTTTCATTACAAGTTATTTCATCGAACAAATACATATTTTTACTCATCATTAATATAACTGTTATCATAATAATTGTCTACCCTGTCCAAATATATTTGATCCACTCTTGATTGAATCAATAATTAAAATAGTCGGTTTGTTTGTTGGATAAATCATACATTTAATTAACTTTCGATTCTATTGTTTGAAAACGTTTATTCTATTTATTATTAAATATCCACTTTGGCATTTTTATATATCAGATTAAATGATACATCATTGCATAATGAGACGCGAATCTTGTTATTATAAAATTATTTAAATATGTACTGTCTAACGTTATATTGCGTTATAGAAAGACTTCTGTTAAATGTATCTATGTATATATGTTTTTTTCTTTTACACGTATCAACTGGTTGTCATCGTTTTACATTGTAATTTGAGCCATCCGGTTTCGATGATTTATTATTTTTGAGCATGAGAACTGCAAGGTAAGTGTATGCGTACGCCTATACTCCCGGGGGACGGAATAATACGACTACGTAAACCGTAAAGTATTAAAAACGGCTCGTGAATTTTAATAAAAATAAAAAAATAAACACGAAATTATGACAATGGTCCCGGCGGTGGTAGCTGCTGTATACGCACGATCGCGCGATTAGGCAAAACTTTGTCGCATGTAGCGAGCATGAATCCACGTGTATACACCATACGAATAAAAATAACAAAAAAATAAATAAAATATAACCGAAATGGAAAATGTATCTATAAGATATTTATCGACACGATGTTCGGAAATCGACAGTTTTCAGGTTCGTCAAATAATGAGGAAAAGTGACTGCACACTGCAAACGTTTGAAGCGGTTAAACGAAAACTTGTGTTTACTCGTATATAAAAGCTATAGTTTTGTCGAGACTGGCGCCGCACGAACGGAAACGCGCCCCCTTACTCTCTACATTTCTCCTCCGTTTTAGCTGTTCCATGCAAAACCACCGCCGCCGACGATGATTTCCATCGTTGATTCTATTCTTGAAAACAAATAATAACGGCCTAAGGTTTTTCTATATAGAAGTACCGCTCGTTCGGGTGCTTTTTCAGCTCTCGAAATGCAATTATGACAGTCGCTGCTGCCGGAAACAAACGATGGGGTTTTTATTTTTTTTTCTATACGAAACGAACATAAATATATTGACAAACAATCTACGTGAAACCCAATTGTAAAATTAAAATATCATGTGTTCTACATCCGACAACTATTGCATCTACTGTTATAATAATGATTCGTTTATCATAGTTACCGACTTTGATGTGACGACGATGTTTATGATTTATTACGTACTTTTATGTATACGATTTGCGTTCTAGTTGTTCCTGCATGTTGTTTGGACAAGTCAGTTGAACATGAATACCCGATATTGATCGTATGATAAAATTTGTTAATAAACTATGATAATTACACTTTCATGTGTATCTTTTAAAAATATTAATTTCTCTGAATCTCCTAGAATGAAACTGTAATACAATATTATATGTTATTAAACCTAAGTAGTTCTTCTTTGTACAAGTATTCAAGACATATATTGAATATTAATATTTGAACTTGTATTTTTTTCCTCCAAAATCTCCGAAATTATATACTAGCAATGTTTATTTTATTTTATTATATCTCGTTAACATTAAGATAATACATTACATTTTATATACATTATTATGATTAATTTGATTAATTTTCCAATTTAAAGGTTACAAAAAATTACCTTTCTTTAGACATTCCTTTTTTATTTTACACATATCCACAGAAAATTACATTATTTTAAGTGTATTTTTTTTTAGTTTTTCGGTCATTACATTTTAAAATACTTATAGTAAATAACCTTATTATTTTTATTCATTCTGAAAAAATATTATGGTAACCTTCACACCATTTTTATTATATTGGAGAATATAGTTTCACAGTAAAATGCTACAGTTAAATATATTATAAACAAAGATTTAAAAAAAAAAATTATTGAATAAGTATAAAAAGAAGTAGTGCTTAACGAAATGTATGTCAATAATTAGTTTTTGGATTACTCATTTCTATTGGAATTTCCATTGTATAATGTTCAACAACTTTTCAAACAAACCAATGAACTAAATAGAAGAGCAGGATCGCATAGGTTATTCAGATTTGTGAACTCAATCCATTTATATATTTCATTACATTTACAACTGAATGAAAAAATATACTTGACAAATATTATTTCTGAAACTTATGAACATGATAAAATGTATAAATTATATTTAATATATTTTGTGAACATTAATTAAAAGTTTAAGGCTATAAATGTAAACGTTTATAAAATTGTTTAGGATAAATAAAATTACAATACAAATATTTTTAAATTGTTTTAATTACAAATTTTACCGTTTATTAATTACGCCTTTCCATAATTCATTATAGGTATAATATGAAGTATAAAAATAACATATATTAAACTATAAGCACTTATAAAAATAAGTTGAACCAATATTAAGTTAGTAAATAAACTGTAAATTTGATTTGTGGTCTGCAATTGTGAAAAATGGAATTGCACATGCTTTTTCAGAAGTAACTGAATATATTATTAAATGTGGTCATTACATATAAATGGTAAAAACATGGGTTGTATTAAAGTAGATTAATACTTTAATGTAGAATCATCGATGTAAAAATAGGGAATAATATAATAGTCTATATAACGTGACATAGAGTAACGACGTACTTAATACTACTATAATGTGTAGTAAACATTGTACAGTAATAAAATTTATAATTATTAAATGGTTTCATTCTTTTACTCATATTAACTTGATATTTGCTTATAAATATAACTTATGGAAAATGTTCGTCAATATCAGATTTTGTAAGTTCATAGTTTAGCTTAGTGCTAATTATTTATTCGGACATTATTCTGTCTGTTGTTACTATAATTTGGTATTTTTTCTCAGACGTTTTATATTTTAAACCCACTGGCTATTATTTCTCAGGAATTTTTCTGTAGGTACATTTTTTCTATTATCCATAATATACCTTCAAATGATTAAATTCCACTTCCATTATTTTAAAAATGAAAAAAAAAAATTATATTTTCGACCGGCTTATATCTATTATTATACTATAATTTAAATGTAATATATATACATGCATAAATACTACATGCTAATTTTTTGAAAATTCCCGTTTATTTTTTTTCAACTATCAACTTTTCTAACATTAAAATTTTAACAAATGTATGTAGTTAAAGGATCAATAAATAAACTGGATCATCCTAAAAAGGAAAACAATTTCAAGTATTAGAAAATATAATATTTTAGTATAGGACAAGTTCTGATTCATACACAGCAAAAATCTACCATCGTATATTGTGTTATGTGCGCACGATAGTGTGTGTGTGTGTGTGTGTGTGAGCGTACTCCGTTGCATATTCCGTTATATTTATTTACTTTATTTTTCAAGTTTTCGGTTGACGGTCGGCAGGCCTTAACCACGCACCAGTAAAAAACACTAGGGGACCCCGTTTATTATTATGAAAATTTCATTAAGAAGTTTTCGTGGTTGCACGCGAAACGCGATCAAATTGAATGTGGTGGGACATCTGTTGCCCCGTGTTTTAAAACCACGGCATAGCCAACGAGTATGCTATTCATATTGCGAAACTTAATCGTCAGTGAAACGTTTTCCAGACGTTGCGCCCCGGACAGTATAGTGTAGTGTAGTGTAGTGTAGTGTAGTATAGCGGCAGTGCATATATAAAATAGTCCTTTGAAAGCGCGTGCCCTCGCGTGCTGTATACAGAGGGAAAGCGTATGGGGTGAGAGGAGAAGTATTTAGTAACATTTGTTTCCTTCTTCTCTCGTCATCGTCTCTCGCGTTCCTTCTCCTACCCTCGTCGACCGTTCCCTGTGCACGGTTCCTGTCCTCCCATCCACTGCCGTTCTACATCTGCCACACCTCCGGTCGTCTCCAGCCTTGGGTGGCGCTCGTTTGCGAGAAAACCGAAAGTTTTCCCTATCAAGGCGTATAATCGACGCCATTTTATTATGAAAGTTAAAAGTCTCGATTTCATTATCGCCAAAAATCTCTCGTTCAAGCAGTGGAGCGCGCGCGGAGATAAAAAAAAAAAAAAAAAAATGGTGATTTACTAAATATTATATGCTTACGAACGGTTATGTATCACTGTATCGGTGCGGTTCAAAGGGTGACTGAAGTTCCAAAAAATTATGGTCGTCTTTGAAAAAAAGAGAGGTATGGAAGGAGTGAGAGAGAATGAGAGGGAAAATAAGTCGTAATAGCGAACATTTTCAATTTGATTTTCCAACACTGTGTATCTTAAAGTCAGAAGTATAGAATCAAAGATTTTAGCTCTTGCACAATTTTAAAACGCCTAAGCCTTTATTCTATCACGATATTGAACAGTTTTACAAAATATGGAACATTTTTATAATATTTATAATAATTTATGCTTGATAATTGTACAATGATTAATGTTCAAGTGTTAATCTGATTTAGGTATAAATACTCTCATAATGAAATACTCAAAATTCAAATATGTAAAAATAATGCACCAACTTAACCTCAACACTAACTTTATGTTTGTTGCATATAAAATGTGGGAGTATAAGTATTTAGCTATATAAACTGTATGTTTTTTTTTTTTTTTTTACTGACTTCCGTCACCAATACGAAAACATGTATTACGTAAAAGTCAATTTTACTAATTAAAAGATTCATAAGCACTGGGTAATTTTTTTTTAAAATTAATAAATAATATATTTATTGTTTTCATAATTTAAATAGTTATTGGTTTTCAATAAATTATACGATTCATACATTTAAATTCGTTGTACTTATGTCATATATTAGTAATATGTATTGTTTAAGGAATAAGGTACACGACGATGACAAAGCAGTGTTTTGCGCGCGCTACAAGTGATGGTTACTATGTGAAATATAATAATAATAATAATTATAATAATAATAATAATAATAATAATAATAATAATAATAATAATATTAATAATAATATAATAATATAAATATAAAATATATTGTGGTCGCGTTTCTAGACGACTCTTGTAACGATGTACTAATATAATGATTATTATTTCTTGAGTGCAATACTATATTGTGCTGCCACGCTTTTCTTACGTTCTCCTCTCAATTCTTGTACCGTAACGCGCTTGCAATGATAATAGTCGTATTATAACGCGACAAGGATGACACATGTACCTTTTAATAACGACTGTTTCTCTTAAATTATAAATACATTTATACGTAAATACGAGTACACAAACAATGAGCATCTCATTTATTAATAGGCATTGACATGTATACAATTGTCTGTGATTCAATTAAATTAAAAAAATAATAAAAATTTTTTTCTACTTTTGAGAATGAGAGAAAATAATTTTAGACAATAAAAATCGATGATTGTGGTATTATTTTTGAATCTCGGACATCCGGTATACTATAGAATATTGACTTGTATCGTTTGGTGAAATTCAAACGCAATTATGAGTCTTAAGTGACTATTTTTTGTTTCTACTGTTTATTACAATTGAAACAACGACGCCTTGAGCCGAAGCATCCCACAAATTATGTTCCAACCTAAACACGGGACAGGTCGCTACCATGGGTGGCGGGAGCCCTACTCGACATGCCCTACAAGCGGAAACCCCTGGCTGAGTATCCTCCTAGAAGCTTAGGGTTCGTGGTGGCTGCTGCGGGAGCAACTATATGGTTAAAAACAAACTTGTCCAAGCAAAAATCCAAGGTGATGGCTACCGTCGGTGCGGTGCACGGTTGCGAGGGGTGAAAAATCCCCGAGTGAACGTTGCGTGGTGCAGGCAAGTGGCAAATCTCCCGGAGGATCCAACCACTTTATCGGACGAAGTTAGAACACCGTAGGTTATATGTAACTATAAACAGATAGAGGGAGGATAGCCATTTACCTGATAGAAGTGACAGTTGGAAGCAAGAAATCCACTGTCGTTAGTACGGAATGCACGAGAAAGAGAGAGAGAGCTCTGTGTGGTCTCTACGACGTGTTGTCCCGGCTTGCCATGGCGACGCGTTCCGCTCCTCTGCGGTTCGTGAATAGCTCTCAGAGCTAATATGCGGTCCGTAGTTGTAGGTGTAGCGCGAAAGTGTGAAAACAGAAAGCTAGGGTAGCAGAGTTCATTATAAATATGCTCTGCAGATATTCACGATCTTGTTGTATTATCAACCGACATTGACAGAAATAATACATTTCTAGAATTACGAGTTCTGCTGTTTTGTCTAAACTGTTAATATTATTATTTTGTCCAAAGTTTCATTCAAGTCGTTTCGCATAGTCGCTTTTATAAAGCCTATCAGACATCCATTTGCTTAATAAATGATTCGATCACCGATTAGAAAGCTCACAAAAGGGTGTATTGTGCATGCATGGAATTGAAACCATTACAAAGGACGTCAGTTCCAGATTCTGATAAACAATATTTACATGACGACACAAAGGTAGATGTGGTGCTCTAAATAAACTTCTAGTTCAACACGGGACGATATAAAATATCAACCATACAAATATCCCGGATGAGCGGGCAAATATTTGTTTCGAATAGTGAAATATTCAACCATGTATGTTGGTTGTACAATTTGAAATCGGTTAACCTATCAAAAACTCGCGTCACACTACAATGTTTGAGTTCCAAGTTCATATACTGGGAATAAGTGTGAAAATTGTTTTATAAACCTACAAGCCAAACATATGCACAGAGAATCATTGTATGATTACGAAAAAAAAAAAATAATCATAATAATAATAAATCGATTAGTTAGGAATTCCGAGAATATGTTTTCACCATTATTTAAAGCTATCTGAATCAATTTGAATGATATAAAGCAGGTATTGAAAAATAAAGCAGGCAACTGACGGTCTACGGTCTTTTTTTATCATCCCACATTTTAAAATTACGTTGATCGTAAGATATTATATTTTTATTTAGTATTGAACTACAGATAAATAATTAAATGCCTAAGTATAACATACATTCATATTGACATAGCTATACTAATATAATGTTAGGTATTTATTTTATTTTAATGATTCAGTCGTGAAATTAAATTATAAATGCTAATTGAAAAAATTAACAGACAATTTTTTTTAATTCTTTCTTTACTCTGGCCCACCTGATTTTAAAGTTCTATGCATTAGATATCTAATTACTTATTGTTTATTTAATTACTTATTGTTGCCCATCCATGATATAAATAAATAACAAAATAGAACAAAATATATTCATGGACGGGATTTCGAGCAAACATCTGCTTGACACCTTAACACTAATATACCATATAGCAATACATTTTTCATCAAATATACTTATTTATTACCCGAAAGTTTAATCACAAAAAATAAAAATATACTATATTGTAAGACCACTAGCATGTGACATCTAATCATCGATTTGTAATATATTAGAGACATATCAAATCGAAATAATGTTTATCGATTAAATCAAAGCGAACTTGCATAGTTTAAATGATATACGATCACCATAGTAACCGTTTACACTCATTGATATACGTTAAATACAATTCATATATATTTGTATTCTATGGGATATATATTATTATATACGTAATTATATAATGTAATCTATACGACTATAATACCTATTAATTGTATTTTATTTGTTTGTCTTTTTGTTTTTTCACTTTTAAAACCAGATTAGATAAATTATTATTAAAGTTGAAAAAAATAACTTAATTAAATATGTTGTTTTATACTTTACCGTTAAATTATTATAAAAAATTTTTTGATTTGATTAACGTCTCTAAATTTGCGTTTAATTTTGCGTGAAGGGCAGCATATTGTTTTAACGAAACTAATAATTAAAATTCCATAAGCCCTTATTATTTATGTTTCAGTATAAATATTTGTTGATTTTAAGTTTCAACGAACGTTTTTTAAACAAGTAAATCAATTTAATATTTAACTTGAAATTAGTTTTATGTTTAGGTAATTTTTTTGTAAATCGTAAGACTATAATGCATTGAGACGTATAACGCTTTTCTCGAAAAAAACGCACCAAATATTATACAAGTTATTGGACAATAATATATTTAAATCAATTGTAGAAATATATATAAGTTCAATAACATTTTATTTTACTCCAAGGTTTATAACATAAAAGTACACATATAACGAGCTATTATTACTGTTTGTATCACATTATTATTAGCTTGCACATTTTTCTGATAATAATAATTTATGCACGAAGTGCTTCCGTTAATTTGTAATTTAATAAATAAATAATGTCTAATTAAATTTTTAATCGTATAAACATATAGTTCTATTAAATTGTACATCGTGTATGCACATAGAAGCTCAATTAAGACAGGTTTTGAGAACAGAGTGATTATAGTGGTCATGTTCGGTAGGATGTCACTTGGATGTCGACTTTTATTAAGACATTTTATTGGAGCGGACATAACTGTACCGAAAATGTCGAGTTCAATCAAATATCGACAGCACAAAAGATTACCTTCGATAATTCAACGTCCAACCATGCTTATGAAGTTACAATAAATTTCTAGAAGGGCAATATAATACACGTATACAATATAATATAAAATAAATTGAATATATATTTTTGTAGATGAGAAAGGACAGAGAGACTATGGATTGATCACTATAAATAAGAAAACGATTTCGATGTGTTTAAACAGCTGTTCTGTCAACAAAGTATATTATACATAGATGTACGGAGAAAAGCATTTTTTTATTTGAAATGCGAAGAGTCTCATCTAATAAAAGCATGTGCTATAAAATGTATTTATTTATTTTTTTAAATATAAAACTTTAAATAATCATATTAAAAAAAGAAAAAGATTGAACAATTAAGTAAAATAAGTTTAAATATGTTAATATCTAGTAAGAGATAGTTGAGACGTTACAATGGAGTTCTATACTTATATCATATATTACGTAAGTATAGATGTATAATTTGCAAAAGTATTAATTTTCTGATTAAAGCAGTCATTTCATATACGAATCATGATATAAATAATATATATAAATAATAACGGACTTAATAAATATATAAGTATACTTAAAAATTGATGAACTTGATTATTCATCGAGCACGTAATAGACAAATTATTGTCAGTTAATTATTCATCAAATTGGAAATTTATTATTCATGTAACGGTTACGAATCCGAATTCCCTGAGTGGTTTTTAAAAACCGTTCAAAAACAATTATATCGATTGAATTTTTTTAATGATACGGTGTCAGATATGAGAAAAATCACATGTATTGAATTTTAAAAACTTTTCCAGCCTGGTTGAAAAGTTATAAACGCACCATTTTAAAGCCACGAAAACTACACAATTATGAATTCGGCAGTATTATACGAGTAGAATTGTTTTGGAACATGGCAGCATTATGGAGTGATTGATTGTTCGTCAGCAAGCTGGTTAAGGCATTCCAGCGGACTTCAGTCATTATAACAACGTGCTCCTATAACTAACATGAAATTCAACCTTAAAAAATATTAATCAAAGAATAATAGTTTCGTAATGTCTGAAATATTTTACCAGCATGTACTCGTCTATGTAATATTATCAAATTAAAAAGTTTCATAATACATGAATATAAAAAATACTTGGCTTTCAAATACATGAAAACTTTTATTCGATGTACAAAAATATACGGGAAAAATAAGAATGTACAGTAATTTAAAACGCATTTCGAATATATTTTCTTCTTTTAGTAGAAAATTATTAAAGAATTATCGAACAAATGAGTTTTATACTATTTTAAAGTTCTAGTACTAGTACTTAAATAATACAAATTACATTTTTCGTCAAGATAACCGTTGACTGTCAAAATGTTTCTTAACATCAAATCTATAAGGAAATAAAAATAAAAAAGAACCGGATGGGCCTCGCTCTGCTGTACACTTGGGGTTGAAGTGCGACTCTTCATAGGATAGGTCATTATAATGTATTTGTTAAATTTGAATTCAATGATAGGTATCATCTTTGAAAACTTAACCATGTATAGAGAACGTCAACATAAAGATTTGGTGAAAATTTCAAGTTGTTGCGGTTTTTCGTTTTTGAGTTAGAGCATTTTAAAAAAACCGATATCATTTGTCAGTCTAGAATATTATACATTATATTATATTTTACATGTAATTTTATGTCAATATTCGCTGTTCAAACGCTTATAAAAAAAAATTGTGCATATGGATTTTAATAATTTTTGAATGATATTAAGAAATACTTCTGTGGAATCTTTTATTAAGTTTTCAAATATTTTGTACGAGCCAAATTTTTTTTATCATCGATTATAAAAATAAAATGTAAAAAAATCGAATATTTTAAATGCCTATAAGTGGCTTAAAAATCAATATTATATTTTGAAAAAAATATGTCATAAAGGAAATGCCAATCTTAACAGCTGGTAAAAATTTCAAAAATCTGCGACTCATACTTTTTGAATTATAACAAATATTAAAAATCGTTTGAGAATAAATCGCTATTTAATGCAATTTCGTAAATATTTCAATTTCAAATAGTCATAAAATTAAGATAATTGAAGATTTCATCTAAGATAAAAAAAAAATAAAATAAGATGACCAGTAGATCTATACATTTTAATCTACATAAGATAATGGATAATATAACTTACATATGGATAATTGTCTAGTAAATTTTATCTAGATAGGTCCCAACATTGTTACTCAACTTCAAAAAACTGCCAATACGACAGCGAACTATCGTCAATATGTAATGTATATATTGTCGGCAAAAATTTAAAGAATGAAAAAAGAGATTTCTGCATGTTAGATTTTTGTATTGTTACATGACTGAAAAAAACCATCATCGTCGCGTGCGACGAACGAATTACGCGTTAGCGAGCGCAAGCACTTCGGGGAAACTGTTTTCGAAGCTAATATTTTAACGTAACTGCCGTCGTCAATGTGTGACGATGAAATAAATTGTGTCCCTCAGGAACACTTGGAATTGTTCATTGCGAACTCTCACGGTGTACATATACATATTACCACTGCGGAGCATGTGTTCACGGGATTAGGAAGTGATTCTTGTACACATCCGGTACGAAACACGTGCGATAAATAAAAAAAAAAAATAAAAATAAAATTATACACTATATAATATAGCAGAGTATAATATAGCTATATAGTATATATAGCTGTTAAATCAGACTCGCGTTAATTGACATTATTCAGCACGAGTGTGAATGGACAAATCGTCGAAAATTTAACTGTCCAGTCACGATGATGATTAAATAATTAAATAATAAATTAGTTATGCGAATAGAAACTTGCGCTGTTTTAGGTGCAGTTCAACAATTCTTTTTAGGTTCTGAAATTTGTGAAATTATGAACACGCACAAAAGTTAAAAAACCATAATAAGTATAATAAACTGATTTTAGTCAACTCGAAATATATTTAATTATATCAATTCGAGTTTTAAAAACGTCGATTTCATTATTTTATTATAAAAAGTTTTTGCCCACCCATTTATCTTGAACAGTTATGTTGTTCAAGTATCATTATATCTTTTGTTCAGCAAACTACTGCTGAATTAATCAAATTAATACATTTTATTAACATTTATGTAATTTATTTAATATTTATTGAAATTAAAATGTCATTCAAAATAATTTATAATTGAAATGGTTCTTGCCATTATTGGAGGTAATTTTAAACATATATGATTATAACTACAGTTTACGCTCGAATCGATAGTTAAACCAACTCACCTATCCTCTTATCGTAAAAAGCAACAAAACTAGAATATTTTCTTATAGTTCATAAAATCACTAACATTAATTGACGATATACTTATTAAAGATTAGTAAAGAATTTTTAGGTTGGATGTTGAAACAACATATTCAAGTTTTTTATAAATAAAAATTCCGTGTACACAATCGATCAGCACATTCCATTGGCACATAACTTTTTTAATTTTAAAAAACCGTCCGTGGCGATCATACGTCGTCAACAGTTATAGTCAGTAGATTTAAGATAATTTTCCAGAAAAATTAAGTGCGAGACAACAGAGCACACACAGACAGTAATGTGAAAGATAATAATTATCTATTATCTATAATTATCAATTATTGATCCCAAGGAAAATTATGTGTGAGACTTATGAACACAGCATTGCAATCGAATCGAAATAAATAATGAATCGAATAAAATAAAAGAAAACGCATTTCTATTGCATTATAACAAATACAACATTTTGATCAAATCCTATAACCATAATAAAATGAAATGTAATTTGTATTTTTACGACGAGTGAATAATTACAAAAAGTGATATACAGTTATGCAAATACGTATAAACTAACCTATAAATATTGATTCACGTTAACTTACCGAGAACCGATTTGATCCGAATCAATTAATCCAGTTGTATAATTTTTATAATACTTGTTCAACCATCGGGTGTTCATCATGTCTGTCACTCAATTCTCAAGCACTTAAGTGTTTGTGCCCAACTGTCGAAACACCATAGTCAGTTCGTCCAGCTTGCTTTTATTTGTTTTATCCAGTTAGTTGTACAATTTTTTTTTTTTTTTTTTATATACGCTCTTTACTACTACACGCGTAGTGTTTTGGTGCTAAGCACTTTCGTTATTACAATTTTTGTCTCGTCTGCGTTGTCCCCGCCGAACGTACAATTAACAAAGGCAAATATAAACGCGTCGTTTTCCACGCACGTCACGTACGACATCGTATTTAACGCATTTTCGCAGCGTTCAAATTCCTCGTTCCGCGTAATAATCAATAAATCTCTTTTTTATACATAAATTAATAAAGTATCGTTGCCGGACAACTTTGCGCCGCTATCCAGAAAAATCACTGGGGGTATAACTAAAGAAGAATTGGAGTATACATTATGATATCGTATATACCTACAATGTGCACGGATAGAAAAGCGTGATAGGTGTGGAAAATAATGCAATAACACGAGTACTA
The DNA here is from genome assembly GCA_034509805.1 of Sipha maydis. Lineage (NCBI taxonomy): Eukaryota > Metazoa > Arthropoda > Insecta > Hemiptera > Aphididae > Sipha > Sipha maydis. The sequence continues at coordinate 176,852 of JASXSY010000148.1, forward strand.
TTTTTCAACCATAATCGATGTATTAATAATATTAACACTTATCTCTAAAACCATGAACCGATACTAAAGCATGCAAAGACCGTTGCCACCATTATCGGTTCTATAATCGGTCAATACCTTAATAATACATCAAAAATATATATATTATAATTACGATTGTTTTCCAGCAGATATATGAAGATTTCCGTCGAAAAAATTTACGTTAAAATGCACGAGACCAAATTCATATTTCATATTTGCATACGTTTACCTTTGTAGCTACTGAGCTTACACCTTCATCGATTTCACTTCATCTCCGTTTTGCCAGAAACCTGTAGACTTTAGAAAATTAATGAAGTGTACGTCATTTGATCGTCAAACGTGCGACCGATTGAACCGCTCCCCATCACCAAACGAATTCCCATCCACCCTCCTCGAATTATTATTGTTATCATCGTCGTTGTATAATAATAATAATAACTCTCGTTCAAATACAAAACACCATGTACAGTACCGCAAAAACTGAGTTGTAAAAAAAAAAAGAAAAGTTTTCCAACAACCGTTTTATTACATTCACCCTTTTCTCAGCCGATTTCCTTGTCATCATTGTAATTATTTTGTTATGTACGCCATGCACACACACCACCGTTGACATTTGGCGTTCATAGCCTGTACCAACACTCCAAATTTAGTTATGGAATGAGTCGAAAATTGTTTTAATTTATATTTATAACTTGCGTACCGGTATTTGGAGGCAAATACTAGTATGGTATTGTAATATCAATAGTTAATCATATTACTGTTAAATTTTTACTTTGATAATCATTTTTTGGTTTTTCTCCCATATTTGGACGCTGGTAAACTCACATTTTTGATGCTGGAATTCATCCTATTAACCGATATTTATAAATGTTATATTACAATGTTTTGTATTATTACCCATATCAATAAAATTAACTCGGATTAGATTCACCATTTATAACTGAAGAACGGCAGGACCGATTTTAATTATCTCTGATTATTTTGGATTCGTCTCCGCTCTGAATAGAAGAATAACTATTAAAATGTATCAGAAAAATGTACGTAAAAAAAATATATTTAAACAAAAAATTAATTTAGAAAGGTGTAATTTGAATGGTTTAATAATCATATTCAAGTTCCGTAATAATATTATTTTTCCCGTTCACCGAGTACCACTCAATAACGGGTCGTTGTGTGTTATTCGAAAACAAAAAACGATGGCGAATAGCGACGGGATTCCCTATAGGAAACGAGCGAGAACAGTTGCAAATTAACGTAGACAATAATAATTCGAATTGGCTTTATATGAAAATTATTTTGAAATCATGTGAACGTTGTCGTTGTAGAGTACATTACCGAAATATCGTGTAACGATAATATTATTTGGAGAAAAATAGTAATAATAATGCGAAGAAACTTCATGTGTCAATAAACATTTGACAATTGCTAAACGATCCATTTGCTGATGATTTTTCCAAGTAATTTCTGATCAGTGGCGTAGCCAGTAAGGGAGTAAACGGATTATAATCCTCTCCTAAAAATTTCTCTCTTATTTTGTAAAATATACTATAATTTTAAGATACGTTATATTACGTCATCATTAAACAGTTTTCATAATTTCAGTAAACTAAATAACATATTTTACATTATAACTTATGTTTAATCGACTTATTTAAATAAAAAATTTGATACTTATGTAGGAGAAAATTGGAAATTTAAACAGCCTCCCCCAAATATATATTGTTCTCTCTACGCCACTGTTGCCAACTATCAGTAATGGCATTATTCCTGTCAACGAATCGAGTGGATTGATTTAATTTCCTCCAAATTTTTACAATTTTCTTTCTTTGAAATAACCTCATCAATAAAGTATTTCACATCATCATTGCTAACTAAAAAAATAACGAATTTTTGAGTGGGCGAGCAATTTTAGCGGAAAAGAATAAAGATGTGGATGACATAAACTCTGTAATTCAGAGTTGAACTGTTGGTATACTGCATTCATTCGAATGCACTGAATGTATAACAAACAAAGATGAAGCTATCAAATATCTAACTCAACTTTTAAATTCCTTGAGTGTACCTGGCTTACCCCCGTACAATTTAACTAAAAATAGACTAGATATTCCTCATGATTCGAAATGGAAATGAACCAAAACCATGCAATGGAACGCCTTTGGTGATAAAAAAACTGATGATCAATGTGATTCATACGACGATATTCAAAGAAAAATATAATGGTGAGGCAGTTCTTATTTCAAGGATTACGATGATTCGAACCGATATGACCTTTGAGTTTAAATTAATTCAATTTCTGATTCTTCTTGCTTTCACCATGATAATTAACGAATCCTTGGAACGAAGGACAATCCTTGAATACTTGTAGTCTGAATTTAGAAAATGCATATTTTACCCATGGCTGATTATACCTGGCATGCTCACGTGTCAGAAAACTATCCGTTTTTATTTATTCTTGCACCAGTTAACAAAACGAATAATGTTATATATCACAAAATGCTACACTGAAAAGAATCAATCCAACTGTAATCCTTGCAGTTAAATACAAAGGTTTATCAAAGGAAATGTCTTGCCAACCTGCAATTTAAATACACGATTTTTCTGGTTTTATTAAATATTTATTTTCTTTATATATCATTCTAATATACTATTGAACTTTATAAATTATTTGTATTAATTTTATTACATTAATTAAAATCATAAATTAAGTTTAGTTTAATGGTATCATTACAATAATTTACTGTTAGGCGGTACGAAGTTCGCCGAGTCAGCTAGTTCATCATTCAATTATTGTTAGTGACAGCATATGATTTATTTTTAAAATATACAATTTATACTTAATTTTCTTAACTAAATTAATTTAAATTTCATAGTTCTTCCGGGAAATTAATTACTTCTTTATCACTTTTTTTTTTTTTTTTAAACTTACGATCTAGGGAACAAAATAGACTCCTGAAAAAATAGCACACATTACCAAGTAATATGTGACTATAAAATGTTAATGTATCATATTCCGAACCAGTATACTTAGGCTCTTTATTTATATCTTAATCCCGTATGAGACTCATTTCTCTTGCATTTTACTACAAATCAGCATTGTTTTATCGTTTGTTAATTTGATTTTCATACTTAACATTAATATATGTTACTTTCAACTGAACAAATGTCTGTACGCTCGTTCAACATGACATCATCGCTCTTGATATGTATTCGAAACATCGATGACTCGACTAAAAAAAAAAACCGAGGATTTGATGGGCGTTTGCCAGATTGTAACAAAATGAGTTTGGCGACATTACTATCGTCCGTGATACCGGCTCGGTAACTAATAGCATCGGATCGCCTTTGTTGTGGATCTACGAGTGAAAACCAAGAAATTACCGAAGGCCATTCGCAATGCATCAACCCAGACCGAAAAAATGGAAGACGAATTCACTCGAAAGCATTTTTCTACGCAAACAGATCGAGTGCATTTGATCACGGACATTTGGTGTTAAGTCGAAGATGAGCAGCCAACAAATAAGACCGTAGAAATTATAGACATGGAGATAAAAAAAAGAAGACTAAATTTCTATAATAGAAGTCGTAACGCCACAACCACTGAACCCTGCAGTGAAGTGATCCTGCGACAGTCGATTCTCAAGTGCACTATTGAGGTAATCACGAAATAATCATCAACTTACTAAAAATCTATTTTTCATGCGAGATAAATGATTGAGGTGGAAATAAATATAAATCGAGAAATATTCTACGAAGATAAATTAAAAATTAGATAGTGGATAACTTATGATCAATCTTGATAAAATCAAACAAAAAAAAAATTATATAGTTTAATGTTGAAAATAAAACTCTTGGAAAAAATGTGTCGAAATCCAAAAGTGTAAATCACTTTTATTTGAAGTACTTAACGTGAGAAATAAATATTTAAAAATATTTCAAACATTATTTATTGGAATATGTTCAATTTTTATAAAGTTGTATGAAGTAACTTCATCTAATTTCAGTTAAATGTATGTATTTCAATTTCAGATAATTTAGTTATTTTATTAATTAATAGAGAAATTAAATAATTTTACATGATCCAGTTATTTAATGTACTTAAAAAATACATATTTATGGTTTATCCTGTTCGATTGAGGAGGAATGTTAAATGAAGGTGTATAAGAAAAAAATTAATATTTCCATCAAATTTTTAATCTGATATATCAAAAATGATTCTCATGACATATTCTTCGTCCAGTCAATTACGTTTTAAATGGCTGTATATGTAGACTGTAGTGAGTCCGCTGAATATGCTAACTAGATTAATTAAATAAAATAACACAACGAAGATTTGAATTAAAATATAATACTTTAATCCTTTTTATGCAAGAAAAGTTTGGACTGCAGTTCTTCACATACGGATTACTTTAGTCTTTACAAGATACAAGTGATAATTAAGGCCCCGAGTAACAGATCGGTTCTCCTTATATACTAATGTTTTATTACTAGATCAGCACAATTCGTATCTTAGACTAATTGCGTAATGTGTTTAATCTATGACAAGTTTGTTTTAACTATTATCTAATTTATGTACAACATTCTTAATTAACATAATTTATAAAAATATATCACGTGGTACTACGTTCCTCCATTCGTAAGTTAATTATTATATTTTGAAAATGTGATCATTCACATGGAAGAAACATAGTATTACTTGATATATATATATTTAAAATTATTTTGTTACTAAATTATGCGGTCTTATTACATTCAATAATATATTAAAAACGCATTTTTTATATATAACCTCCAGTAACAGGATCATATGCGTACCTTATTATTATTATTTTTTATATTACCTACCCTATAAATAATTTATAAATTGTTACATCTATTTTCATATTAATTATTTTTATGTCGTATTTATTATCTAAGTCGACTAAATACATTGTTATAATTGAAAACGTGTGTACATTATTTATTTTTAATATTTTATTTATTTTTTTTTTATCCATTATACCATTCCACATAAGTTATGTGACATAACTATTATGGGTACTTTTTGCTCTATATAAATATATTCCATTATATTAACTGTACTTAATATATTGTTTTTAGTTGTTAATGACAACTCCAATTATTTTTGTAATGGTATAAATGTTTTCGGTTTTTTATTTTTCAAATGTTTTATCAAGCATTTCAAATCAGTAATTTTATTTTTAATTGTAACTGTTAATTTATTATTTATTAATTTTAATGATCTACCCTCTAATTATAGTGGTTTGAACTTATTTCAAATATTACTTATTGACCCTAATATAAAAGTATCATCTCTTTTTTATTTATCATAAATTCAAAATCTACTATAAAAATTTGAATTTCTCCCTATAAATAATAAACAGTTATTTAATTAAAATCTTCTGTTATAGAATAATTGTCTCGTTACATTTGTGGATAAATCATATAATTATCTCCCCTACTGATCTCGATGGTTCAATATTTCTTTTTTCTGTCGTAATGTTTTTGATATGCTCTTTATACGGTTTTTTTTTTATTAATTTTATTAATTTGTGTGTTAATATTAAAATTTAAATTATTTAATGACGTATTAACATCGATATATATTTCCTATATAGTGGAAGGGAATGTTTATTTTTATATTTGGCGTTGTTAACGTGTTTTATAAGCTTACCCAATTCATCCAGAACTGAGGAAATGTCGGTAATTAAGGTAGAAGAATGTACATTTTTGATGGACATCCTATAAAGGCGTCAGAAACGAGGTGAAAAAATATGAAACTGGGCATCAGTTTCATTTAAGTGATTAACAATTTTGTTGAAACTATTACGACCTGAGGGTTGAATGATGAGATGATAAGGAGAAGACTTGCAAGTAAAACCGTTTGGGTTAGTAATATTTATCAAAATAGAGTTGAAGGCGGAGTAACTTACATTGTTCTTTATGTAAATCGGTGAAGCCGGAGGGTCAATATCCTAGATGGTGTGAGGTGACTTAGTGAGATCATCTATAGAGTTGATTGAAGGAGTGGATATATTATTATTTTCACATGTATCATTATTGACGAGAAGGGCGAACTTGTTTGGTGAAACGGAAAATTTCGATTTTCTTATCATCCTAGGTAATATAGATGAATTTGCTAAATGACGTTTTAAGGTGCTGCGTATACTTGGCGATTCAGTAGCAATATTTTGAGATTTATTTTTTGACGACATTCTTGATTGGAAACAATCGATGTACATAATGATTATTTAATCGTATTGTAATTATTGAACCTGTGCTTATCGTTTGTTTATAGATTTCTGCAATATTGAAAAATGTATTCAATATATTCATAATATTATTATAAGTAACTATTCATGTTTTATATTGGAATTATTAAATTTTGATTGTCTGGTGCGTTTATTATTTTATAATTTGGATCTATTATGTTATTATTAATTATTACGTTTGTTTTTATATTTTCCATAAATGTTTCATACGTTTCATAGATGTTTTCTATTTTTTGAAGTATTTTATTATCATAATTTATTTTTACTTAATTTGTTTGAATTTAATTTACCTGCCATGTATTTATTCGTATAATCATATTCTTTTAATTTAAGCCCCCATCTAATTAATTTCGAGATTACTTTTTTATATTAAATTAGTATTCTAAAGGTTTATGGTCTGTAAAAATTAAAAATTGTTTGGCCCATAAATATGGTCTAAAATGCTTAATCCAATGTACAAATGGTAATGCTTCTTTCTCGATAGACGAATACAGAGTTTCTGTTTCATTTGTGATGCTTGACATATTGGTAAATCTTTTCCGATCCCCCCCTGATTAAGTATGCCGCTGATTGCGAAATTAAAAGCATCTGTGGTCAATATGGAAGGTTTGGAAAAATATGGGTACTGTATAATTGGTTCGCTAATTAATATCTCTTTGAATTTAATAAAGGCGTGTTCACAAAGGTCATTTAAATTTATTTATTTTTAGTCTATGACAAACCTTGTTGTTATAAATATTATTTAATTTACTATATTTATCACGTGATACTACAAAACTTTCTCTGAATGTATCCGTGTTGTTAAGTACTTATTTTGGAATTTATTTATCCTGGAAGAAGTTCACATATGAAACGTTCATAAATTTTATTTATTAAAACTAATAAACTAATTGGTTTATATGATTTCAGCGAGTAAAGATCATTTCAGTATTATAATTATTTCTGATTTTTCCATGGACCCGGAAATATTACTTTCTTCAATAATTTATTATTAATGGTAATTAGATCGTCAGCTAATTATTTCCATGATTTCCTAAGGATTTTTTCAAATATTTTTCCTGATGCATTATCTGGGTTCATTCACCAGAAAAAAGTTTTTATTCGAATACTTTGATGACGAGTGGGCATCATAGATTTGAATATTTTGAATGAAAAAATATGTGACTGTCGGGTTGTGGACTTTACACAACTCTTCGCGTTAATATTCGACACGCAATTACTGGACAACCCGGCTTATCGTTTCACTCGTTATTTTATACTTAAAAATGCGTTGGATGGTATCTACGATATACGGCTGAGATAACGTATCGCCTCAAGTGTTCTCTCACCTAAGTCGAACGTGACGAGGCAGGACCTGTAGGTTTTGGCAAAATCGCAATTAAGGACGCGATAGTGTTTCAAACTATTCGGACTGTGGAGTACGTCCACCCGAAATGCATCAGCTAAACAAACCATTAGTGACGGAGATTAAGAGTGATCTCAAGGACACGGTAAATGCGGCTGATCACATCCGACCTACTCTAAACTACATTCATGCTCAAGTCCCGATTGGAAGTCCCCTGTAGTATAAGAACGATACGTATTTTGTTATATGTTTTTTATTTATATTTCAAATTATCAGAATAATGCTTAAAATTCAAAAAAATGATAAGTGTAGTATGCAGAAAATATAACCATTGCTTATGTATGAGTATTATCAATAAAAAAATGATTAAATACTAAGGCTAGATTTAGTGCTCTAAATATATATTATTTATAATATATAATCCATTTACAGTACGTAATGCACTGATCATCGGTCGTTACCGAACATTTTGTGGTTAGTCGACAGCAAATTCGGTCGGTTGTGTTTGTTGTATGGTATATTATTTTGTAATTTGTTAATTTTATTGATTTTTGAAATACTTTAACTTTAATTTTTTAGATGAATCCATTCATTGTAAATTCATTAATATCGACGGAACATAAAAAAAAAGAGAAAAACTGAGAAGATATATCTTTTCAGTTTTTCTCTTTTTTTTTTGATAAATATAAGTGGTATATCACGTCCACCCAATATTATAATTATAATTGATATAATATAAAATTTACAATACAATGATATGTAATAATTATTTTTGTATAATTAATTATTTTAATAGTAAAAATATCATATATACATTTGTATATATGGTAGTATATAACGGTTGGTCGTCAAACAAAGTTAAAGATTTAGGCATTATTTTATCTAGTGATCTTTCTTTTACCGAAAATATAAACGCTATATCTAATAAAGCTTTACGTGTTTTTGGATTTTTAAGTCGAAACTGCTGGGAGTTAAATGATCCAATGTGCTTATGCACTTTATACGTTTCCCTTATTCGATCAATTTTAAAATATGGATCAATAATTTGGAGTCCATACCAGGATTACCGGGTACAAAAATTGGAACGAATTCAGAACCGATTTCTACGTATAGCTCACTCACAAAACAAACAATACCGATAAAACACTAAAATTACTATCAACAGAATTTAATATTGAAACACTGGAATTTAAAAGGCAATATAATGACTTGATTTGGCTTTATAACTTAATTAATTCTAAAATTGACTGCCCAGAGATACTTTTTCAAGTCCTTTTAAATGTTCCAAAATTCTCATTAAGGTCCACTTACACATTCCATGTTCCTACACATCTTGTATAATATGATATATGTTTATTCCTTATATTTATATTTTTAACCGTTTGTACTGCATTTACTTTTATTGTAATTATTTACTAGAGTATTCAATCTATACTCTATTCTCAACGGGCGTTTATTTTTCAAATAAAAATAAATAAAAATAAAAAAATAAACAAATAATATGATTACAATTATGAAGGATACAATTAATTCCGAGAAATCTGAAACAGTCAGGTGAATCAAATATCTTAAAATAAGTATTTTAATTCCATCTTAAAAGTAATCAGGTGGACATACCTAATTAACCACCTTATAAAGTCGTGTTACATAATTTTTTTTTATTGTTTATGTTTTCCGCGCACAATACACACTTAACAATCGATGAGGGTTGGAGAAAAAACGACTTAATCGTTATTGTGTTTCAATAAATCAGAATAGATAACAGGGGTAATGGATATCTGTGTTAACCGCGATACGTAGCATGTACGTACCTATACGGTTGCCACCGGTTGCTGTGTGAAAGTGAAACCAACGGGTAGGTCAGGGTTATTAGGAGCGTGCGGTCGTGCATTAAAGTTGCCCTCGGCTCGAATACACGAGGGAATGTAACGATCATATTATATAATTACCCGCTGTTGTTCGAGCTGACCACGGGGCGAGAAAATGTGCGTAAGATTCCGCTCCGAAATCAATTTTGTTATTTGTAAGTTGTTTCTATTCGGCAGTTATTATCATCATACGGAAAAAATGTTCAAATAAATTTTGGTTTTTAACCGATTAATCTATTTTTGACTTATAGTGAGTATGTATTTCAAGCACCTAATCTCGTATTATTCATTTTTTATCATCAAATAAATGTACTCTACCTTAACGATTCCAATGAGTGAGAATAAACATTTTTGTTTCTGTGCAAAATCCACTTTTTGTTCCCTTCTTCGTTGTTAACAGCAAACCTATACAAAAAACACATTAATGAATTTTATACAAGCTGTATAAAATATGCTTAAATGTATTTCTTTTGTAATAAATAATAAAAATTAAATTAAAATTATAAATTATTAAAAGGTTAGTAATCATAATTTAAAATAAAAATAAATAAATAAAAGTTCAGTCTGGATTTTTATTATAAATGTGAAGTACGACCAGTTTCGAATTAAAAACGCATCGTTAGATATATTTAATAAACTTTATAAGATAAACTTTTATTTATTTATTTCTATACATAAAATATTTGTTTATTTGTTTATATGTTACATGTTTTGTATTTTTGTATTGATAGTTATGAGTAAACCATTGGTAAGTTCTGAACTATTCTAAACCTATCTGAACTATTGGTGTATCTAACTAAGTAAGCAAATTGGTATATCTGTATGCAGCCCATGATACTGGCTTTAAAAATGAAATTTGACAGTACATTAAAACTGTCAATTACATTACATAGCAAGTGCATATATCACACGTAAACGTTTTGCCAACCGATACTTCATATTACAATGCTAGTACCGTATTCATCTATAGTACATAATTCTGTGCTACATATACGTGACATCACCGTTCATTGAGCAGGAAAATATGATCCTTTGTTCATCTCGAGTGGTCCGTGTTCGTATGTTCGGCCGTCAACATCTTTCTCGGAATCCCCGAGTACGTTTTGACGATTCGTGTGTGTTTTTTCTTTTTGCTTAAGTTAAAAGTGTTGTACTGTTTCCGACGGATACCAATGCTCCTGCATATCATCTCCTCTGGATTCGTTTTGAATAAACACAACTATAAATATTATTATACTTTGCTTGTACCTAACGCCTTTTCATATATTATTCGGTGTACGATTGTCCGAACACGTATATATGATTTGTCCTCAATATGTAAATTCGTAAATCAAAATGTTATATGGATTTCTACTACTGGTTGTGATGCGTAGAAAATATTATTTCTCAATAAGTTACACATCATACTATGAGTTTCGTCGTTAAAATTCTAACTTTTTTCTTTGATTTATCATTCGTCGGGAATTTAAAATAATTGTCAAACATTTTTTTCCGCCATAACCTAGTAAATGCTAAAACCGTATATCAATCGGTTTTTTTATTGATATCCTTGATGTGATAATACCGTGTTGTCCACGGTTTTCTTGCCGTTCAACAACCGATGCGTTTTAGACGTTCGGTGAAGCGAGTAATGCATTGGTCTCTGACCCACACGATGCGCTTTTTCAACATTTTTCTCGACGGAACGCCAAACAAACGATTTTTACGATACGGTCATTTTGAAAGTATCGGCCGCAGCGACGTCGGCACCGACGCGACATAGGCGCATCGTTAACGAACAGTAGCGCTGCGCGTGCGAGGGAGCTACGGTAACGTCCATCGGGAAAAGATCGCGATCGCGCGTTCACCGTGCTCCGGCTTCGTTCCTGACTCGTGTCGTACGATCGTCGATCGGCACGCGCGCTAGATCATCGGCGACGGCGGGCTCGCGACACTTCGGACGGCGCGGGAGGCGGTAAGATACGCGCGCGGCAGAGCGGTCCGAAGGCGTTTTTAAGCAGCCGATAATTGGCGAGCGAGCCGCGCAAGCGCCGAATCCACGGGGCCGCCGCCGACTACGGCGACGCTCCGCGGCATCGCCGTCGCCACCGCCGCCGCCGCCGCCGCAACCAGCACCACCACCACGGTCGCGCGACGGGCCAGCAGCTTGCCGGCGTCCGTCCCGAGTTTCCGTTGTGCGTCGCGTGTGAACCGCGTTCGCGACCGTTCATCGTCTAGCCGCCTGTGTGTGTGTGTGTTCGTGTGCCGCGTTACCGTTGCCGTGTGCGTCGTCTCGAGCGAAGGATCTAGACCGTGTGTGGATAAACGACACCGTGTGCACACCGCCGGTTCGTTCGCGGTGCCGAGCGGGACGCGCACTGATAGCCGCGTGTGCGTCGACCGGTACGACCCGAAAACCGGATTGTCCGCGTACCCGACCGAAGAGCGGCCGAGTGTTCCGCGTTCCGGCGCGGCGAGACGTCCAAGTGCCCCGGAGTGATATGCGCCCACGTCCGCGAACCCGCCGCCGCTGACCACTGGCCCCCCCGTCGTCTCATCCGGTTCGCCCCGGCGAAGTCGTGTTCTTGTTTCCGTTTCCGCCCCCTCCCGTGTTTTCCACCCCCGTTTCCCGTGACGTCACCGCCGTGATCGGCGGCGCGATCGTGCGGACGCGTGGTGCTGCGGTCTCTCCGGCCCGAGGATCTCCGTCCTGAAGCCGTTCGCCGTCGGAGGCGAGAAACCTTACCCGGTAAACAGCGCGATCGCTTGCAACGATGCGACCACTCACCGCGGCAACGTGGCTAGGAGTACGCGGGTACCCGATGACCGTCCGCCGGTCGCTTTGCACCGGGTGGGCACGGTCGACGGTTAGGCTTAGGTGCCAGATAGTCTTTGCGGTTCGTGTGCACACCGTGCGCAGTGCGCGACGAGTGACGCGCGCGAATATTTCGCCGTACCCGAGAACGGAGAGAGTTCAACCGTCCCGACGCCCGTTTTCGCATAATAATAATAATAATAAATTGTTTATTCGTATTTTTCGTCTTGCGTATTGCATACGTGACAGTTGCAGTGACGTGACATTCACCCGTGTAGTTCTTAGACGTATACAAGGAGTGGCCGTGTCCGGTACCAATGAGTACCGAGGGCTTAGACAAGGTCCCATAAAAATAATGAGAAAAATATTCTACTGGAATTGTCAATATATTTATTTTTTATAGCTATTATTTTGTTCTTTTAAATACACTTCGTTTGTGATAGTTTTTTTTTTTCCAACAAAAATTGTGGAACTTGCCTCTAGTGCCATTCCCCCAGGATTCGTTGGATTACGATGAGTGTATCGATGTAGATGCATATTTTATCGTCGTGTATTCAATCACGTTTTTGTTTCCATTGCATTACTCGCATATAGGTTTGAGCGGGCTAAACAAATTTAAATTGATATTCAAGTGTTATGTATGTGCGTCGAAAAAATAAACCTCAACCCGCGAAACATTTAGAAACGCACGGAGAGACGACAGCGTAAATCGGCTTCCAGTTTTATTGCTTTTAATTTATTTCGCGTAAGGTTATTACACACGTATAACCGTTTACACAATTTATAAAATTATTACTACTACCGTGGCGCAGAGGTGGGTACATAAAAATGAAAATTTAATTGACGAAAATACGCTGCGTCTGGTTAGTAACTATCATATTAAACGACATTAAAAACATACCAACATGCACCATACGCAGGACGTTTGTCAAGTTAATTAATAAATATTATGGCGTCGTAGAGTTTTTAGAAAAACAGATAAATAATTTTGTTTGTTTTGAAATATTATACAACATTATTATTCTTGAGAATCGATGTGAAATTAAATTAAGACACCAAACTTGAAATATTGAAATATATGTATATATATATATATATTATTTATACTTATATATTGTTATCCAAATCACTTATTTATATATAGAATTCTATTTTCTAACTAAACTAATATTGCTATAGCTTCGTATACGAAGAAATCAATTCGTTTTTATCAACAAAGTTCTCATATCAAGTTCAAACATTGGTGAATATTTATTTAAATGAATATATTCGTCGAATTTTTAAACAATATCAGAAAGTTTATATATCAATGCGTATGTAAATAAAGTTATTTGTACTCTGTATCACAGATATTTAGGTATATTACTTCATTTGAGCCCTATACATTTTTATACCTTGCAAAATGATGATGTAATAATAAGCAAATTCCTTTATTTTTAATTTTATACTATTTTACGATTCATTGATATCTATAAACGATATGTTTTAAATAAAAATAAATAATTGTAGTATAATATTAGGTAATATAGATAGTCTATATTTAAATATAATTGCAGTATGATTCAAATATAATTGAAGCATTACAATCATGTTAACTTGTATGTCACTTAACATCGATTGACTGTTTTTTATTATTATTATAGTGACATTTTTACAGTGTCTAAACAAATTAACGACAGAGTAACGGGAAAAAAGTTATTTAGATAACTTTAACCGTCAATATCGGAAATTATTATATTTTAATGTAGTTTGTGAGCAAGCTGTTTATATAAAAAATATATTTTTAAATATATTATTACTAGGATAGAAGAATATTTGATTTTTTTGCAAAAGTGCCTACGTATACTATCTAGGTATATGTATTTATAAAAAAGTTAGCACGTGATTTATACTTGTTTTAATTCTAAACTTGGCAAGAATAAAAAAATCACTTAAAAATTCTACACTGTTATTATTTTTAAAAGTTAATACTTGTGGGAAAAATTTTTGACAGATTTTTTTTTTGCTTCAGGGAATTATTTTTGAAATATTTCGTGTATCTTAAAGAACATATTACTTAAGTGTAGCTAATTTAATGAACATGTCTTTAAAAAATACACTATCTTATCCATAATAATTCAAAACTGTAATTATTGACAACTTAAAAAATCAGTATTATTTATAATGATATAATTCAAAAATAATTAAGGTTACTTTAATAAAGAATAATTTTTAATATCTTAAATAAATAAAAACTATAAAAAAAAAAAAAATTAAATAAATTCTTTTCATTTTATAAACCACTCATAATTTGAGTTAATAAGTGCAGTTAACCTGGTATAAGATACACAACGATTTTTTTTTTTATACATTCGATTTGTAGTAATAATAATTTATTTTGCTTTGTAAATATTCAACAGCGCATTTACAATACTCCAAGTACGACATTTTTTTAAATATTTTTCCTTTGATTTTCTTTTATATTATTAAGTATATTTTATAATGTTAACTAAATTCTTTATACATATTATACGTCATTACTTTCTTGCTTTATATTATTGGGCATTCTAATTTTATTGATACAACAATGAAAATAAAATATTAAGTTGATGTATTTTTTGGATCAATAATGTAAATAAAAGATTAGGGTAATGTATTTTTTTAGATATAGTCGTTGATTCCGGAGTACGCGACACAGTGTCTTTTTGAATACATGATATTTTATACGAAAATAACTAAATAAATACCTAGTTAAATGTTTGACTTAATTCAAGTATGAATAATAAGAAGAAAAATATGAATTAATTGTATTAGTTATTTTGTATATTTACTACTATATAATCATCGATTTTGTACCTTAAAATTGGTTGAAATGGTATAATGCTATGAAAATTTACAACATTGTTACAGATACAACATGACATGTTTTAAGGTACGAAATATATATATAAAGAAGTTGATTTAAGATTCTATTTTTCTATTTAAATTAGTAAATTGTTATTATTATTGTCATGAATTTCATATTTTTTACTCGTAATCTAAAGGAAATTGAAAATTTTTACTAAAGTATTTTATTTATAACTAAACTAACGTTATTTAAATTTATTAAACTATGTAAACATCAAATTTTATTTACAATGTTTACGGTAACTATAATACCTGTATAATTAAAAATATACAATCAAATATAAGTTTCGCTCATGTTAAATATTATCTAGCCACGTTACAGAAATATATTTTAACAATACGCACTCAATATGCTGTAAATATTTTTTTTAAAGTTTTATGATTTATAATAAATAACTGAAATCATTATACCAAATAAAAATTGAATTAATTTAGTTTATCAAATACCTATTTGTAAAAATCTGTATAACTGCCAATATTCTTCAAAACTTTGAAAACTATCATCTGAATATTAATTGAAATATGATAAAAAATATTATTTATGTTTGATCTATAACAAAACCAAATTAATTATAAATCAAAAATAAACGGAATGGGAACATTTTTAATGAGATAAATAAATAAAACTATTACTGTATTAATATTTACCGAAACTGTAATAATAAATATTTTCAATTTAATAATTTGTATATTCTATTGAATTTGTATAAAAAAGGCAGTACATACATTTCTTCTTTTACTGTACATATATTTTTAATTTTTATCTTTTCTTTATCTATAAAATAAAAACAATATAAAGCGGGAAAAAATATTTAATACAGAAAAATATTATTACAGCCGCACCTAAAAGAATAAGCCTAGAGATAATACATTCTCTATGTATTCTTATCTATTACTATTTTCTAACTAGTTTTATGAGAATACATATAGAATATTTTCTAAATAAATTGTGATAAAATTAAAAACATTAATCAAAATACAGTTAATCAAAAACACATTGTACTTTATTGTTTTGAAAAATGATACATTCCATTGCATTTTGTAAAATATTACGATTATTTAAATTATTACCATTGTATAATAATACAATTATTATTATTAACAATTTTACCTATGATTAGTCATGTAATGACTCAAAAAATAGAAAAAATAAAGAAAAATATAATAATGTGAGATAAAAGTATGATTTTCTTTTCAATATTTTCTGAAGGTATTAAATCGCGTTATGATTTCAGTTCTCGTTAAACGACTTTGGCTATTAGATATTGGGCTAGATGACAAAAGCGAGGTACATGTACGTAGAATTTTATACGTCTTATATTATACGTCGAGTATAAAACGAGAATAAAAATATCTATTGCCGAGTGTTTGAAGGATATATTTTCAAATACCTTTTATTTTGATGTCTTTGTAAAATATTGTCTGATCGCAATTTTATAGTGTTTCAACAAATGTAGTCTTAAGCTATTTTAAGTTATTCTTCTCATCACAGACGTATTTTTACTTTTATTTTTTTTTTATGTGACATTATTTTTCACTGGAAAGTAAATGTTATTATTCGGCTAAAACATTATTTATTTGCATATACTTCTTATTTCAACCCATAAGCTACAATTTAGATATAGAAGACCTATAGTGTATATAGATTATACCACCGTATTATGATATACATAAGATAGATAGAAGGGAGTGAATGGGGGATAGTAAGTACAAATAAATTGCAACGGAAAAGATTGTTTTACCTGAATAGTTTCATATTATGAAAATCTTAGCAATTTTTTAATGGTTATTAATTTGTTTACATTATATATAATATTATATTATATATAAATGTTGTCACCTCAAATGTTTAAGAAAAATTATGTTTTGACGCCAAAGAATTTCGTCGAAATCAGCCAAGATTGTTTTTA
This sequence comes from Sipha maydis, assembly GCA_034509805.1. Classification (NCBI taxonomy): domain Eukaryota; kingdom Metazoa; phylum Arthropoda; class Insecta; order Hemiptera; family Aphididae; genus Sipha; species Sipha maydis. Next base: position 193,945 of record JASXSY010000148.1, read on the forward strand.
ACTTTTGTCGGGATTAATTTATTTGTTAAATATGCTAATCGGACATATATAATTTGTTGGGTTGTTTGTTCATAAAATCCCTAACAATACAAAATTACTCAATTTTAACTATCATTATTCAGAAAAGGGTCATGGCGACGACAATAGTTGTTCGTATTTCAACACTACCTGCACCGAGGTATAATATTTTACTGTTAAACTAAAGGAAATAAATAATGTAAATATGAAGTCAAGAATTTGAAATATTATCCTTAGTTGCATGAAATCAGAGTTTCTATTTGTATATCTACGTCACACTATACACAACAAAAATTGTTACCTGAAAATATTCAATTTCAAAAGTTTGATCTTTCATTTTCATACATACTTTTTAGTCTATAGTGAATTTAAATAAATGCTGAATAAATACGTATATTAGCTTATAGAGTAGGTAATTATTTAAATTGTAAATATAAAATTAATATAATCAAATTAAAATGATTATAATTGTATGTGATTATTTTTCGTAAAAGTCTGTATAATCAACTTGATTATGAATTCATTAACCATTAATATAGCAATGAAAACTATTTTTAGACATAAAGAAGCTGATTTTTTCGCACTCTTTCGCTTAGTATCGAAAACAATAATATATAATTATTTAAAATATTTAAGAATAATTATTCTATACTTGTGACTTGTATCCCAACGGATTCATATATCCCACTCGATCCTTTTATTTCTTACATTTTTTAATTTTTAATTTTCATATAAAATAAAAATGTTATTGAAATATTTCTACAGAAATTTCATCACTACATAAAATTCACTCAAACACGCAAATTATGTTACATAAAATATGAATCAAAATTGAATTAATTTAAAGAAAACGAACACGTTGTACCGCACCGACGATATATTTTATCATGCGCAATAAGGTTGGTTTTGAACGATACACCCGAACACTAATACCATTATACCGACGTATAAATCGAATTAAAGTTTAGAATATATATTTTTAATGTGCAACCGTGACGAATTATTGCTGCCGAAACTCGAAATTGCGGCGGTCCGCAAGGGAGTGATACGTGATTACGTGCGATTCGTACCTATAACTATTGTGTTTAGACGTACTCCCCGCGGTAGTCGAATTTATTCATTTACACTCACACGCACACACGTACGCACACGTGGCCAAATAATAGCTCTATTCTGTCTATAGGGTAGCGGACGGATTCCTCTACCTACTTCGCCATTGTCCGAGTAAAAATAACCCGAAAATCGATAATCCTAGACCAGTAGACGGAGACTCCGAGAGTAATATATAGTGCATGCTAGTGTCCTTCCACATCACTTAGGATTTAATATTATATTATTACTGTCGAATTTATTACGTTTCAAACTTCATCCAGCCACTCGCTTCAGCACTAACATTTCTCGTAACAGGATTTGCCATTTGGCTATCCCTCTAAAATATTTACATAACGCACTGATAGAACAATAATACGGGTCTATTGAGTTCGATATACATTTTATTCAGTGATTATTTACGCTACAACGTCTTTTAAAGTAAAATGCAAACTTTTCGTGATAAAAGCTCAGCTGATTATGATATGATTAGACAAAAAAAAACAGAATAATTTATTAATTTAGATTCTTAATTGATACCGAGTAACTTTCAAACTATATTAGTTTTCATTTTGGCAGTACAGTTTAATAGAACAGAAGTAATACATAAGACATAAGTTTTGCTGTAATGTATATAACAAAGGCAAAAAAAAAAAAATTAAAAAAAAAAGACATAAGTATATATATGTATACATAAATCAGCATTGTATGAAATATCAATATTATTTCACAGTTTAGGTAAAAACTGTTTTCACAAAGCATTGCAGTACTTTATGCAATGTCATTCGCTTATTGTTTATCTCCATTCTTTTTTTATTTTTTTTATAGATAAATACTCTTGCTCTGTGATACAAGATTTGAGCTCAGTAACAACCATTTACTAGCAATATTTTGCTAAATTTGTACTTTGTATCTTTCTCGTTGTAACTAGAAATTAAAAAAAAAAAAATAATGGATTGAATAAATTGTACAAAAACTAAAAACTCAAAAGCAATCCGAAGAATTGTTCTCTTATTCTCAGATTTACGCAACAGTCAATAATTGTTTGGGTTCAATATTCTTGAATAATAATTTAATCTCTAGTTCTGCTTAAAGAAAAAAAAACACAAATTTTAAGGGCCGATGTTGATTTGACTGTCTGGTGACAAAATTATAAAAACCGAAAACGTTTTGAAGGTTAAGGCACGGCTGACACGTCGAAAATGACCCTTTTTATTATTGGTGCATGCGTAGTTACTTTGCCCCCAAACATCTCTCTCGTACACACATATACACACTAACATGCAAACGTTTTTTTTTCTGTCCTGTCGTACTGACTGACGGCATTGATAGCGGTTGTCTTGGCCCGTTGCGTGAAAACGTTCTTTGAATATCCTTAATGATGATCGATTAAGTTCAGCCGATGACAGTTCGGAGGCAGCGGAATTGTCTCTCCGTGAGCACTTCTTCGCCCTTTCCTCCTCACGCCATCCAATATACGTTCACACACGCACATGCAAGCGTATACTTATACAATCACACGTGCGTATAGTCTCGAGGGAATATGCAAATCGTAAAACCTAACTTTTGCGCGATTCAATTACCCTGACGGCCGTGTCACCACCACCAATGATACCGGCGAACAGCAATACAGTAGCATCATCGTAGCATATACATGCGCAGTCCTTTTTTTCTTTTTTTTTTCCCCCTGTTCATCCTAGGCGGGTGAATCTATCCCGTTTCCGTTATCCCCGACGTCCATTATCCTGATAAAAGAGAAAAATAACACAGAATATCGTTGTCGTCGAGAACTCATGCATGTACACGAACACGCGGCCTCTTACGATCGTTTTACCTAAAAACATTTTTTATTTTTTTTTTCCACGTCTGTCGTTGCACACAACACATCGTTTCAACTATTAATACTTTTTCGTCCAGTTGTGTAACGTAGGTATATTATACTTTCTCGCTCTTTTACGCGCAATACGATCAACAGATTTTTTTGGTTGTAATTTTAAATGACATTCGTTATGTTTTCTTTACATCGATTGCACCACAATTTCACTAAATCATAAACACATTTGTTGTACAATCTATAGATTAAAAATGATATTTATACATTTTTTCGTTGTAATAGTATTCGCTTTTTCGTTAGTGCGTACATCGTGTGAAGCTCATTTCAATGCAACTTTAACCGTGACGCGTGTACCCCTTAAGCACTGATATTGTTGCAGTCATCGCTCATCGCCCCTGCGACCTCGTCGTCGTCCTTACCTACACGGATAAACGTTTTTCGGGCGAGTTTTTTTTTCGTACAAAATACACACACATACACACACTCAGAAACATACAGTAGAATATTTATATATTTATATATAGGTACTCACATGGCGGTAACACCATGTAATCGATGAAATTAATTACTATGTTCGCGGAATTGTTCAAACACACGCGCTGTATATATGCATAAACGTCAATTAAAGGTAATTATTGGGCGTTTTTTCCACATCATACGTTCAACGTGACCACTTTTTGGAAAATGCGTCTGTTTTGTTATGTTCGACATGAAAACAAATACGATTTGTTTAAAGTCGACATTTTTTTTTTTTTTTTTGATTTTGAAACATTTGTATTTACATAAATTTCATAAAAGTTATGGCAAACAACGTTCTCAAATGTGTGTATTATCATAAAACGTATTTATTTATTTTTTAAATCAAACAAATTGACCGAACCCAACTTTCAAAAAATCAAATTATTTCATATGAGTTCATGATACGACTTCAAATAATTTAATCTGACCATTAAATGTTTTGATGATTTGTGGTTTTATTTTTTTCAACAAATTGTTAACAATTATAATATAATTATATATTATCATATTATGACAGTCAGATATTAAGCATGTTAGCACGACGTAAGTTAAATAAATTAGTACATTTTTATTTTTACCGATATTTCTTCTGAATCATTTTTATGTCAACATTTCTAAAAATGTTTTTTGATGCATTTTTCTACGCAGGTAAATATTAAATTCAGGTTTATTAATCACAAAAAATATTTTGAGAGGACGCCACATCCGATTGTGTTATCTTCGTTTAATATACGTACAATATAGAAAATTTGCGTTAAGAAATTCAAATTTAGTTATTCAGTTTACTTTAATTAAACTTTAAAAATTAAGTGTGATTTTGTAGGATCTTTTTTTTAATCGTAATATTTTACATACTCATAAACCACTTATCAATTTAAATATCGGATGAAATCAATCAAAAAACACAAATGATGTTCTTCCCTTAAAATCTGACTATAGGTCAGTTTACTCTAAAATTAAATAAAATTTGCTATGTTGTACGATTGTCAAAAAGAGTCTTGTTCTCATAACTTTATATTCATTTTAATAACCTATGTTTAGAAAATAATAAATAATTGAATTTATTATATTAAATGATTTTTATTTTTTGAGAAGCGATGTTGTGAACATTGAGGCAAGTCATACAAAAATGATATAATGTCTTCTTCTTCTTCTTCTTCTACTTCGCCTTCCTCCCAACTATTTGGGGTCGGCCACCCTTGTCCTACACCTCCACTTTACTCGGTCAATCACATCTCCTCTGCACACACCGATATAATGTGCAACACTTGAAACTGTAAGAATAGATAAAATTCATTGGGTGTTTAACGATATTCTAATGATTTGATGAAATTACTAGGTACAAATTTTAGAAATATTGCAAAATACAAATGTAACTTTGGTTCTTATTAAGTGGATAAATTTCTAAATCAATATTAAAAGTCAACTAAATACGTAGGGTAATACGAATTCAATATTAATGTGTACTTAATGTAGATATAATAATATATTATACATTATTTTAAAGTAAAGTTGTACTTAAAATTTGACTGTTTCTTAAAATAAGTACCATTTTTTTAATTTTACTGAAAATATAACTGCATTACAATATATACGTAAAATTACTTTTATATTGAGTTACATTTGTGTTATAAATGCAAGACTTTTTAAAGTTTAACTGTATGTTTAATATTAATTATATAGGGTTTTTTAAAAGTAAAAAGGATTTATTTTGCTTAAGGAAAATTAATATTTTTGAACTCGTGTTTAAATAAAATTCACTATACATTTTAAATGTCAAAAAAAGTAAAAGCGTATTCATTTATTTCACTTCACGATATAATTTTGACTTTTAAAGTTATGTTGTTTGTTATTTTATGATTGTTAGGCGTGCTATAATAATTGAAAAATAAAGTATTTGATTGTATATTATAATAAGTATTATACCTTCTATCAAAATTGTCTCCAATGATAATCTACAAATCAAATTTTACATTTGATACATGTTACATGCTCACACACACACACACACACACACACATACACACGCAAGTACGCATTTTGTGATTTATAATGTTGGTGTATTGTTTATCTTTATTTGTTGATATTGAGTATTCATAAATATCACATAGTACGTAAAATATACAAAATAAAAGTTAGAAAAAAAAGGAACAAAACTATACACATGTTTAAAACTACGTAGGTAAAAGGAGTGATAACAATTTTTTGTCACGCAATTTGCGTATATCCAAGGAAAATAATAATTTTAGATTATTTTACTTCATAAGATTTCCTTATCATAAATTATTCTGTGTTAATTAAACCGTTGTAATACGAAATTATGATCATCCTGTAAATACATATATATAAGCGTGTATGTGTGTGTGACGTGAGATGTGTACATACATAATGTACATAATATTAAATAATCAGACTATAAGTGTAGTATAATACAAGTATACATACGTGCATGGATGCGAAATAATTAATACTAATTAAAATCAACCATCCCGTGATGGCACGAGTACAGTTTACATTGATCAAAGTGATTTCAGCATACTATTATGTTTAAATACAATTAAACAACTCAAAGTGAATATCACCGTTCTATTAATAATTACAAATATTATGTACGCTGCGCGTGCATTCCTCGGATGCCTATCGGGTTGCGATCTACGCGTCTTCATCAATCTAATGACAAAAAATATAACGCAATAATATGATTCCTATTAGCTCACCGTAAACGCACCTGTAACATATCTAACTCAAAGGGACGCATATTTCGTGCACCTCGTCCACGAGTGTTTGTAGATAGTTTTGATGGTACCACCTCTTAATGAATATTCGCATTTCTCGCGTTTGATTCCTTCGGTATGAATAATATGCCTGAGTTTATTTTTGTACATTTAAACACATTTATGTACACTGACACAGTGTATCATATAATCATAGGCATGCGCACGGGAATTTGCACGAGTACCTTCTAAAATGTTATAAATGTGGTCCTACGATTTGAGTCTAAAGGGCCCGTGTGTTAACTGATGTTGTTTTATACATTAAATACAATTTATTCTAGAAAATTTGATAAACAATAAATTATGTTTCGGGAATTGACAAAATATAACTAAATTTTCTAACATTTTGTGCAAAAACTTATTGCGATAATATAACAGATAATATATATTCAGCACTGATGCACCACTATTTAATTAGCCGTAACACGATTTTATCTTGAAATTATCGGATTATTAAATAATTAACAAGTTTAACAGTCATTCAATATTTTAATTTTTAGAAGCTTCTTGAGGGATATAATTTTTATATATATATTTACATATTCTTTTATAGTTATTAAAAGTTTCATGGAAAATGTAAAACATATAATACTAAATCTCACTATTTTGCTTTGATAACTATACAAGTATAAAGACAATAATTAATTAATATTATTGAATGAATAAAAAAAAAGAAAAAGAAGTATTTTATTAGAATTTTACCATTTAGATTTTAGGTAATAATAATAAGTCTGTGCATTATTAAGGGAACTTATTAAGTGCTTGTTTGAAATTACCAACAAAAAGCAAGCAATTCACCTCAAATTACGTTCCTAAAAATTCACTAATATTAATTTATACTAACGTATGAATTATTCATAATATGTTAAAACGTATTGTTTGTGATTTAATTTAAATTTTTTTTAGTGAATTAGATAATTATTTCTATTAAAAGATTTAACAATTTTATAGTATTTCAGTCATTAAAAAAAAAAAAAAAATAATAATAATAATCAATCTATTTGAATTCAAAGACGTAATAAAATAATAAGTAAATATAATAAATATTAGTAAACGATTAATACTCGTAAATAAATATAAAAACAATTATATATACAGTGAAACCTCCTTAACGGATACCTCTAAATAGCGGATACCTACAATAAATAGCAGACGTTTTTATGGGTACGGGGACATTTTCACATTTTCACCACAGGAAAACCCCTAAATTCCGGATACTCTAAATAACGGACACTTTTATGGCAATTTAATTTTTGATATTAATAATTTTTATCGTAAATATAGAATAATATTGTAGAATAGCTTAAGAAATATCTAATCTAATGTTACTACAATACATTATTATACCATATACAATTATAGATTATCTTATCCGTCCATTATCGCGTCAATGAAACATTTTTATTGTTTATATTCTGTAATGTTATCCTACTCGTACATTTTTTGTACGTATTTAGTTGTATTTGTGATTAAAATACATACGAACGTATTTGTAAACGTATTGTAGTACGTACCTAATGGCTAGTAAATCATAAAGATTAAGTCTGAAAGGAAAAAAATTGAGATTCTTGAATTTTGAGTGTGTAATATGCTATTTAATTCTTCTTCTTCTTCTTCTTAGAAATCTTCTTATTTAATTACGATCATTAATTTTCTCATATATAATATCATAATTTTAAATATAAATATGTACAACTAATATTTATTTATTATAAAAATTATATAAATACAAAACATTCCTATATCATTATTATACGTATGTACATATAATATAAATGTTGTATATTTTATTATGTAGTTATTATTTCTCTGAATTATTTACGAATTTTTTCCCCTCTGAATAGCGAACACCTCTAAATAACGGACAACATTACGGCGACCGAGAGTATCCGGTACTTAGAGGTTTCAATATATATATATATATATATATATAGAAACAAATAAATAAATGCTAAGCCTTGAGTATTTTTATTTCAATTGATTATATGTTTGATTAAATTATTATTAATTTTAAAATCATCTATTATATTATTTGTATTATTGTCTTGGACTTTGACGAATTTTTTAGATATATAAGATAAATTCAGATATATTATTTTGATATTTATACTATAATAGTTAACGATGTTATTTGGTGAGTTGTGTTTTATTTTTTCTTTAATATGCTAATGAATTTTTTTTATCAAAATTTAAATTTAAATTATTTTTATAGTCTAAATTACAGATAAAATTAAACTCGTGTTAATAATTATGTTTATTTATTAGAATATGTTCACTTTTATAGAATATTGAATTAAAAAATAATATTTTTTAAGAATAAGAATTATAAGAATCATAAGGAATAATAAAAACGTTTGTGTAGTTTTCCTGCAAATTGTTATCTATTATGGAAACTATAAGATCTTAAAAATTGAATTTATTATAAATTTGTATTTTTAGTGTAAGGTGAATATTTTTATATATTTTATTCAAATAATTAACTAAATTTTTTAAAATTGTATAAACTATACCTATTTGAACCTTTAAGTTAATTGAAAGTGTCATCAACATATCTATAGAAGGTTTTTTTTTTTATATGTACTGTATATTTTGTATATTATATATTATTTGTTAATAATATTACTGGTTTCATAATTTTACACATAAATTTCAGAACAAAGAACAATTAAATATCTACCAACAACTAACCTTTATTTTGCGAGCATAATTTATTATTATGTTGGAAATAGTTTTTATTAATTTTAGATAAGTTTAGTTTTTAAAATATTTTCTCTACCACGTTTAGGAATGGATATAAATAAATTTTTCCTAGTTTTACTTACATAAGTACGTCTAATAAGTATTGGAAAACGTATGTCCATTTTTGAAATATAATAATGTGATACGTATTTTAGAGTATCGTTTAATTTAGAATGAGTGGTTTTGGACCAACATGGGAAAATAGGTCCTATATACAAGTAATTAGTTTTAGTTTTAAAGACTTGAGATAATTTTAATGCACGAATATTTAAAATGTTTGTACTACACGTTATAGATGAAGTTACAATTATATAAATTAAGATATTCAACACCAAAAGTATATCTAAGATAAATAACCCTTGGGTGTCTTTAAATTTACGACCCTAACTTTATATTAAATCATTTACCAGATTTTTTGTCATTATTAACTAATGAGCAATAGAGTATGAGTAGTACATTCTTTTTTAGTCTTATCTTATGTTTTTCAAATTTCTTGTACTCATTTGTGTTAATATTTTCTTACTTTAAAAAAAATTTTAATTGCATAAAAATATACATTATGTATTTCACACCGTGAAAAGCGATTAACTTTCTCTACCTCAACTCATGAAGTTTTATAAATTGATGGCCACTCAACCATATGTTTACAGCCAAAATATGAAATAATAATTACATTAAATAATAATATACATTTTACCTTATTATTCAATATTGTTTTAATGTTAAAACTATTATATATACTTATCGTAAGAGTTTGAAGTATGAAATATTTCTTGTGAATTATTTCACAAAAACGTAAAACAATGAAATGTTATATAATACATGTAATAATAATGGTTATTTATCAATTGAAATTATATAATCTAATAGTTTCTAGTTAAGGTATAATCATTGATATTAATAGAATGAGTACCATGGTTAACATATAATTAATATTGAGTTTTGTCTTCAACTACATATTTATAGCATTATAGTAAAACTTGGTTTTTTATAAATGTTTAATATTGAATCATTATGTTTTTCTGTCAATAAAAAGAATATTCAATATAATTTTAAATTTTTAATACCAAAGAAAACCATTACTAATGAGTAGTTAATCATTTTTTTACCTTATATTATACATTTTAAAGTTAATTTATGATATTTATACGTAAAAATAAAACTCATTAAAAAAAAATATGTATTTATAACTGAAATATTTCACAATTTTAAATTTCATGAAATGTTCAAACACTTATTTTATACAAATGTATTATCTATAAAAAAATTGTTAAATTCAATATAAAAATAATATATGTGTATGTATAATTAATTATATGTATTATACCTATAGATAAAAAAATTTCAACCTGTAAATTGCGGTAAAATAGTCGAATTGTGCTCGACCTTTAGATGAATATAAGTCAATCATAACAAAAATTAATTTTACTATTATAAGTACACATACATATTCAATGATATTTTTTATTATAATAAAATTTAATAATATTATTTTTTCTATGAATACACTTTGATATGATAATATAAGCAAATAGGTGTGAATCGCGATAAAACTAAAACTTTGAATGTAGCTCACTAGTTGAGAAATATTAATATATATATAATATAATATAATATATTGTTATATATTAATATATATTAAATATATAACAAGATGCTTGTTATAGCCTATATAAAATACTTTTTTCAATTAACTTTCTCTCTCTCTCTCTCTTTACTCGTAAATCATATGGTAAAGTGGCACTCGCTAGTTGGCTAGCCTCGATCCAACAGAGTATGAAGAAGGAGACAGCAAAGTGTCGGGGGTTCTCGACGACCCTGCGACGTATCGCGTATACGATCACTCGACTTTTCTTCTCTCGGATCCTCGCGCAACCATTGAAGGCACGTCTTGTTTGGCTTACGCATTAACCTTATGCCTAGTGCACACGTCACCACCGTGGTGTTTGTTTTTTTCTCGCTCTGATGGCGTTATTCATTGACGTATGTTTAGCTATATATATATTTATATATACATATTATTCTATTACACTCCGTAGATGCAAAAAGACCATGCGCGCTCGTTAACCCGGAGAGCGCATATCTATACTATATCGTCAAATCGAGCGATTCGCGTTTTGCGCTTATACAAGTATATATATACATATTTTTTATATACTTTTTCCGTTTCTTTTTTCCATTGTCTCGGTAGATCTATCGTCGAACAATCGGTAAACGTATTATAATGCATGTCACTAATAACATGCACCTACATTCGTCTCGTGAAACATTCCAGTATCACCCATCATTGTGTGGCTACCACGCATCGAAGCCACGTTTCCGCTCCATACGTCGTGGAAACTGCGACATTGGCCAAGGGACCTCGTGATTCCTCTGGGATCTTCGTTTCGTTTGTGACCTATTATGCGACTTAAAAACATGGTCTATACTAAAATATAACACAAGAACACGTGTATAATGATTGGGGGGGGGGTTGTGTGGTCACCGAGTGGGATTGGGTGAATGTGTCTGAACGTACAGTCGTCGGTTCAAACCCGGTCATCGGGGTATTCACTTTCTGGACGGGACCAGAAAGAAGAAATCATACAAATAAAAAAACTTCACTCACAAACCATCGCAAAACTGTTGTACCAAAAACATAAAACATCCAACATCTAACGCTGCGGATCAAAATACAAAATAAAAAAAATTGTTTCTTTTCTTCACGGGGTATTATTATTGTTATACCGAAAGGATACATTTTCAATGGAAAAATATAATCTGGTAATTGGTATGTTGTGTATACCAAAATCATGTAGAAGTTTTTTTTGATAAATGAGTTAATGTGGGCTTTTTATACGAATAGTTTGTTCCAAATCATAATCCTTTATAATATCACAGAAATAATGTGGTTTATCATAAATATCCACTGTGTTATAAAAAAAAAAAAAATCTTTCAAATTCATTAAATGCAAATCATATTTTCAACCTTCCAACGATATCATATTCAATTAAATGAGAGTAAATATTTTATGTGCCAATTTTTAATTTTTGGAAAAGAAAACAGATATTTGTTTATATATATTAAAAATATTTGTCATCGATTCTTTAATTTTAGTATTTTGTTGATAGAATTTGGTGTTTTTTTGTATGAGTATCAACGTTTATAGGGATAATGTATGATGGAAAATATAGAAAAGCCGACCATATACATCGATACCTTATATTTTGAATAGAGATGCTATCAGTATACATATATGGCTTGTACGTAGAAATTCAATACACATATTTTAGTCTGTGGATAATATTTTTTTCTCAACTTTTAATTTCTCGAGAGAAATTTCTTTTTCGAAACTTTTTCGAACGGGTGCCGTGGTGTAGAAGGATATGTAAAACATGTTTGGTACGCTTAACAAAAATATGAATCGTGAAGTCAAAATTTTTCTGTTGAAATATCGTTTCAAAACAACTGTACGACGTACCTTATTCCCATAAATGATTTACGTATTTTATTTGACGTACATAAATTAATACAAGATCATTGAAATTTTACCAGTTTATCGCAATGCTCGTCCTTGTTCAAGTTTAATTATTCTTCGTCTGATAACCTAACTTGACGTTGCGCTGTAAAATATAATGCAATGACTAATGAATAATGAGTTATATGTATATTATTCATAAGTACATATGAATGTATAACATAGTGTCACCGTTTGTCAAAACACTACCGCATGAGTGTTATTAAAATACACACGTGTGATTATAATACATCAGGAAAAAAAAACAATTGTTTTCGTATACGGTTTGAATTTCAAACGAGTAATTTGGCACCCTCGGGAAAACAATTGTTCCTTTAACCGACAGGATATGATATTATAAATATTTTGAATATTCTTGTGCTATAGCATTAAAATTGTAATGTTAATAATTTTTGGGTCAACAACACTTGCAATTTCTGTGTGTTTTTTGTATCTGCATCCCTAAAAATCTATTTTTAAATCTATTTCACGTCGTCCTTTGTAACGTTTTGGGTGTAATTTAGGTTAGTATTTTTTTAAATAAATGTAATGTATAATTTTAAAATACTGGAATTAGAGTTTTATTATAAATATACATATTTACAATATCTTTATTGTAAGCTATAACAAAAAAAAAAAAAAAATAAATAAATAATTAAATTACATTTCCATTATACCGTCTATAAATTTATAAGTTTATACTATGGTTTTTAAACGAAACTATAACAATACAAATATAGTTTTCAAATTGTTTTGTTAAGGAACCTATATTTATAAAAGTTTTTCCTAAAATTGTTAATAATTTATTTTAGTTCAAGTTTGTATACACAAACACACAGTACACACACACACACTCACTAGCACGACATATGGAATGTATATATATATATTATTCTTATTTTTGTATAAGTTTTATAGGTTTAAAGAAAAATAAGATTTATAAATCATGAATAACTCAAATAATTACGCATTGAACTTATAATATAACGTTTATGTTAACCATTTCCTTTTTAAATTCTAAGTGAAACAATGTAAAACAAATTGATTTATGTATTATATATTTGTTGTCAATCATTTTTGAGACGTCATAAAAATACTGAAATTATATTAAATATTTACATATAAAATATATATTTAATTAATTGCTCATTTAGTTTACTTATAAGAAACCAATTCCTTGCTAGCACTAGTGAAATAAATAAAATAAATAATGAGATTTTAGAATGTGCGTATTTAATCGCACGCATCGTAATTATATAGTCCCGATATGTATTTTGAACATTAAACTAATAAAACGAGTTGCAATATTTCTAAAAGCTTTTAGTCTTTCGGTAAAAGTCATTTGACAACTTGAATAAAATGTTTTTACTGACGGTTGAACGTGTCTGTACGACTTGTTTTAACTATTCTATAAACAGTACTAGTTTTAATATAAAATTATCATTAAAGTTTTATTTTAGTTATACGTATATATGTTATACAACGTGTTACAAACATTTTTCAAAACTTAAAAACAATTTCCTCGCCTCAAAACTTATACAATAATTGTGCAGCGATACAAATGTAACTAATAGTAATCTGGAACATAATATTTTTTTATCAATATCCTGCATTTACTCATTATAGAAATAGAAATATTGAGGTCTGGAAAAAAAATTATTTTCGCCTTGTATGTATTTTTTTTTTCAATCTAAAACAACGGTACGTTTACATATTATTGAATTTATGACTGTATGTATGAATGCAGCTTACGTCACAGTAGCATGCGGTTCTCGTAAGTACTACTATAATATGCATAATGATTTCATAAAACAGAACATTATAGATTTTATAAAAAATAACCCCTCCTACAAAATCGACAAACTTATCGACTATGATTACTTTTTTCTCTCTTAAATATTTCATATTTTTTAGTGTGGTTTATAAGTTCCCTGATTCTGTCATTCTTAACATATTAATATTATCGGGTCGATTGTGAACGAACGGATTATTTTACACTAAAATATACGCGTAAACGATGACATTGACGTTTTGTAATTGCATAGGATTAATAATGAATTTTCAATCGGTAATTTTGTTTCACGATTTCACAGAGACGAATTAATAATAGCCGAATAATAATGTGCATAAAAAAATAAAAATAAAATATTATGATTAATTGTAATATAGTTTGTGTTTCGATTGAATGGTTCTTTTTTAAGTATATTTTCAAAAATGTCGACTGTAAAAATTTGATCAAATTAAATATTTGTTTTCTCGTTTTATTTCAAAAAAAACCTCTCTGGTAAATGATTTAAGATATTCTTTAAGTATTTCTGCATAAAATAAATCACAAAATTAATAAAATAAAATAATACTTTAAGAATCATCCATCCCACGTAAACCCTTTAATTTTCCAACTTTCTGCTGTCAATCTTCCTGATAACCCAAACCATCGATTAAACCTTAAATATAATTGAGATCTTCTGTAAGAAATAAACAAATAAATTAAAATAATGTTAAGTGTACAATGTACACTGTACGTATATAAATGCATAAATCCTGTCACAGAGGGTTGTATCACCTAATGGCTTCCTTCTTCTGATATTTACATGTGTTCTTAAAATATTTTATTATATTATCTTATAGTTCAATATCATAGATTGTTAATATTCTCAATAAATATAGAAAAATAAAAGAATATTCCATTAGTATATATCATTTGATTATTATGATCTTATAGTTTCTCAGTAACAAATAATATTATGCAATAGAAATTTCAATGACAATGAAGAATATATAAAAAAAAAAAACACAATATTTTATCGAAATGATTAAAATTGTTTTGCATAATTTAACCACGTTTTTCCCCTAGCGCTCTTAAATTTATTACAAGTATTTAAATAGTAATGTGTGCTCATGTTTATTCATGTTATTATTTTATATTAAATAAATAACGATAGGGATAATTATTTATTTACCGAAAGTGTACAGGTAAATATTTGTGGGTGAAAGGCAGGTGTTTACCCGATAGTTATCCGTCTATTCAAATATTTGAAAAGTTTTTAGACATATTTTTTAGATACAAGTATAGGTGCTTTATGGTATTTATAGTGTTTGCAGATGTTTTGGATACCGAATGAATGATGGTTATCAATGGCAACTTACGTTAATGATGAAATTCTATTACTATTTTTAGTGTTTTTCGGGTAGACCCGATTCAATCGAGTTAGTTGGTGTTTTTTTGTTTTTTATTAAAGTATTGCGTTAAATTATATTAATTATAATGTAAAGTTACTAGATAATATGTAATAATAAATAAATATATATGTTGTAGAAGCCTTTATTTAAAAAAAATGATAAATTGTTGAACTTTTAACTAAACATATTTACACTTACTTTAAGTATACCAGCGTGATAATACATTTCGAATGGGAATATATTATTTATTAGCGAATGTAACACCGTTTATCAAATAGAATATTACTTATATCCTACGATCACGAATAACTGTTTTATAGTCAAATATAATTCAAAAAATTAGTTTACCATCGAATACTTATTTAATATGTCTATTATATTGTAATGTCAAATCGAAATTAACTTTTTTAGAAATAATTTTTCATAATTTTTATTCTATTTTCATAATCTCAAACAGTTTTTACTATTGTATAGAATTTAAAAAATATTATAGATTATTAATATTTAAATCAATACTATTAAAACCGTACAAATAAAAATGCTTATGATAGAATTTAGTGTGCAGAAATATTTAAATTTATATTACATTAAAAAAAAAAAAAAAAAAACAAAAAATAAAGAAAATGTTGTCCACATACAAATAGATGGTTTGGGTATAATAATATAATTACATAATTATTTTTGGAATTATAAAAATGTTAATCACGTTAATGATATAATAATGTTGATTCACCGTATATGTATATGTGTGTGTGTGTATGTGCTCATTATATATTTCGACCCATTGTTTTCCCTAGGTAACGTTTGTGTCGGAAGGCTTTAGAGGTCTCCATTTACTGAAATCCCCTGAAATGTATAGTTGTACGTGTGTACTTATTCAAGTACCTACGTTTAAATCATGTTTTCTGGCCCATTGGAGACCGTTTATTGGCCAACAAATACTGTATTGTAATTATTTCAACTCGAGAGACCATACGTTTACGTTGAACGTGCTCAATTGATTATAGTAAATTGACCTACGATACCGAATCATTAGGAAAAAAAGAACAAATTAAAAAAAAAAAGGTTCAGTATAATCAAATTCCCCTCGTTGTACTTGAAATATTTATAAATGCATCGCTTTATGGGTACTCATATATTGACACCATTGTTTGTAGAAAAAAATGTAAAATAAAACCTAAAACCTATGAGTATGTGCATATATAAATATATAAGTATACGATAATAATATACCTACATAATATATTGTGTATAAATGAATACGTGCGGCTCTTGTTGACCAATTTATTTTTATTTTTTTCTTGTCCTCATTAAATAATATAAAGTAAAACACTTTGAATAGAAAACGCATAAGACTCATTCACTTAAATTATTATTTATAAGACTTTGGAAAAATTGTATACGATTACTATCAAACGTTGTTGACCTCTCCGAATATTAAGTAAGTATTTCTTCGTTTTATTTCCTTATTGATTTCCATGTAAAATGTATTTGTTGACAATCTTTTTGAGTGCACTTAAGTGTTTATATAGAAAATAAATTCATAAAATCTAGATTATATACGATTGAACGAAAAATTATGCTTAAATATACGAGTATTGTTAAAATACTTTTTAAAATTGATTGAACTTTCAAATCCAATTCGATCGTAGCGTTGCTTCATTGTGATATTTTTAAACAATAGTATTACATTTTTAATTTAATTATGAACAGCTAAATAACTATATTATATAAACATTTTTTTCCTAAAAGATGTCTTATTATAATTTAAAAAATTATTGGAAATCTATTGTTTATATGTATTTAGTCGTTAGCTTCATGTCCGTCAAAGTACATTTTTAAGCTTATTATTCATATTAAATATTACTATAAGTTGTTAACTTCAATCAAAAAATTAGTTTTTGATGCAGCTAATATAGTGTAGCAATTTAATTAAAAATGAATGTATTATAAATCGTAACTAAAAGAAAAACAAATGTTTAATATTGAAATGTAAAAAAAATACCTTTAAAAAAAATACAAGTATGGCATTTCCAATATATCTTTCTTGGTGCACAAAATAATTTTAAAGTAAAAATTATTAAAATGAGTTTTCTGTAAAATGTGTAACATTTTGTTATCAAAAAGCTTTAAAAGCTCACTGAATTGAAAATATACTTAGAATTTCAAAGTTATTTTATAAGTGTGCCAAACTATAAACTTTCAAATAAATTTTTAGTTTCTATTTCAGAAATACTAAAAAACCATTGAAAATATTATACATTTTTTTCACCATAGAAATTATTTTTTAGAGAATAATTTAAAACGAAATAATTTTATTTTTAAATCAAAAGTGTAAAATTTACATACGTAACTACACGGAAGACTCAATCTGACAATATTAATAAAGTCTATAAATTATATCTTCAGTTTACAGAATATCTCATTATTTGTACAGTAGGTATTAATTGACCATAATTAATTATGTTCATGTTTAATTAAACTTTTATAAAAAAAAAAAAAAAAAAAAATTCTAAATTCTAAATTTATTGGATAAAATTCAGTATACTCGTATTGTAGTTTAATAAGATTCATTTTAAGATTTATTTTAGGTTATTTAACTGTCTTTATAGTCTCTATGATTTGCAAGTCAAAAATGCATTATTAAAATCTAAGGATGTGTATTAATATTTTCGTTCAAAATAAAAATCCAAATAAACATTATGAAGTATAAAAAATATTAGATTTTTAGTCAAATGTCTAAATGTCTTTTAGAATTCTATAATTTTTGTTTATGTACCAAACAACGATTTTCTAAAACATTTTGTATAAACGACAAATTAGTATAATAGTTTTGCAACGGTTTCAAAAATATTAGAGGAACTTAAAGCCTAAGTTATTTTCTAGGCACCACTCGGTCTCTACGGTTATGGCTATATTTGTGCAACATGCATATTTTTTATGAATATACTCCACTTCGAACGAACATAGACGGTTGCGTTTTTCAGTTAACGTTAATAGATCAAATGAACAAATCACGCATTATGAGCGAACAAAAAACAAAAAAAAAAAAAACATTTTAAACGAAAATAATATTATTTATTTAGACAATCACGAGGAAGATTTCTTTAAGATGATCTGGCGTTTATAATTGTCAGGAGTGAGGACGTAAAAAATCTGAAAGAGCGGAAAATCGTTTGTTACAGTGATAAATCATTGTTATTGCTTAAGGTAAAACGAAAACCCATTCTTGTTCTTATCTCGCGTTATTCGGTTTTTAAAAGTGTGTATGTCGTACATAAACGATAAAAGACATCGTTACCATCTTATAACATTGGTTCTGTACATGCATTGTACGTAGATTTATGATTTCGTTTTTGCTATCACGTTTTTCCGGTCAAAAAAAAAAAAATAATAATAATAATAATAAAAATTAAATATATAAAAAAATCTAGTGGCATATTTTATTTGGAAATAATCCAAAAGCAATGATGGGGATTAATAGACGATAAGATATATTTTAATTTAATTTATGTTTTTCTTTAATGTTTTTATACACCCTATACTTATAAAAAATATAAATCAATAATGGAGTATATAATAGTAGTTCAGTACTATTCGATACTACTATATACTATAATAAAAATGAATCTTATTTTTGTTTAAATTTTTACAAATTAAAAGATCCTAAGTGTAATTAATATATTTAAAATATGCATGTTTATTACATAGTTTCTATTAATTATAACAAAACACCACCACGTAGAATGGTAATCAACTTTGATTAAGTCCAGAGGTAAAACTTGGGTTCTAGATTAGTTTGCGGAAGTTAAAAGTAATATTTTTTTCTAGCAAATTATTCGATAATCGAATATATTATATATTTCTTTTTTCTCTTAGCATTTACAACATAGATTTAAATTTTATGTTATCCCATCAATAGGTTTCAAACTTCAATGTGAGGTGCAATTTTCATATGAATTCAAATTTATGTACAAAAAAATAGTTTTTGTCATGTAGTATTTTTTTACATTTAAAATATCACTAATAATTTCTATGTTTCAAATCTATTGACTACGTGAGTTTTAGTTTAGTCAGTAGTTTTGGAAATGAACTCCGCCTATTTAAATCAGGCTATTTAAATATCTTGTTTGTAGTGACATAGATATTTTGTTCGAAGATTATTGAGACTGAATTACAGATTATCATCTTTGGTTTACATAACGATGAAACTATATAAGTTTTCAAAATTTTCACCGCATCAATAAACTGATCAGTGCGTTAGAAATTATATACCCGTCTATGACGTTTATGTGATGAACAGGGATGAGAAATAACCGTTTTCAATCCCTTAAACTGATAATATCTATACCTTCCCCTTCCTAAAATTAAATTCGGCAACTACAGTTACGCGGCCGCGTTCGAGGTTGACACCATACGGGCCATGCAATATAATACCTATTAGTTTATTTAATAAACCCTGATTATACCGTCACTTTTAAAATAGCATTTCTTTGGATAACATACCTTAAATACTTAAGCTCTACAGTCTATTCGCGTCGAATATCCCTCTTAGGCGTACAGATGTGTCCTGAAATTATTTTTAAGCACATCGCGATCAATTTATAAACTCTGCTAAGTATGATAAAACGATACTTCGTGCGGTGCATGGTTATCAGTATTTCTATGAACGGTACCCTAAGATACGTGATTAACTATGAACTAGTGACATAGTTCGACATTATAACAAAATCGTGTAATGTTTGTGTAGTTATATACTATATTCACATACCTATTGTTTATTATACAATCATTAACAAGGTGTACGATTAACCTTTAATGTACGACTATTTTTGCTCACCTTTGAAAGCCCGATTGGACAAGTGTCATTTAATGGCTGTAAAGTCATTATTACCGTCTGAATATGATCATTTTGTTTGAAAAAAAAAAAAAAACTTTGAATAATGATAAATAATTTAAATAAACACACATCAGTAGTAATCATATTGTTTTTGGACTTGAAAATAATTTGTTTGTCGCTACGTGTCTTCCGCTTTCCACTCTTCCCAAAAATTCGTGACGTTCAATCGATTATTTATCAGATATTCCACATTTGGTCAGGATTCAACCAAACCTGAATCTATAGAGTACTCATTTCATACTCATTTACACAACTTGTACATATTGTAATCAATTACTAGATCGGTGGTTTTAATTTTCAAATGTAAATGATCGAAAACAATATTGTTGACCCCAATCAATTAATGTTAATTTTTTTTTCGTCGTAATTTCCATCTTCACGTTAAAAGTATTCCAACATCGGGTGTTACGCAAAATATCTTACAGGACATGAATAATATTGTCTTGTGCTCAAATTGATATTTTCTTATGCTTTGGATTATGATGTAGTATGTATTAATGATGATGATGAATGAATGATGATTGAACTCAGTTCAGCAAGAGAATAGGACTGCAACACGCATGTAATAATGGAAAATTATCGAAAATCGGATGGGCGAATAGATGTTCGTGGTAAGGTGGTGTGCGTATTGTTTTTTGTGCAGTCCTTTCCTCCTTCAAATCAATCATTGTGATGTAATTTCGCCTTGAAAGTAAGCGCAGATGTGTAGCATAGAAATGGATTGCTTGTAGAGCGCAAATTCGATGATAACATCGATGATTAATACATATACATATAAAACAATGTTTATAATTGTTTAAAGAATGAAAAAAAATATATATAAATAAAAAAATATGATATACCTATATCTAAAATTTAATTATCAAATTTTAACAGTATACGGTCTTAGATATATTTCCTTCCTCACTCAAGCATCAAACCTTAAATTTACTCAACTAAGCCAATATAAATCGTTTTATAATATTTAAATCCCAATAGAGTATTTGTAATTTTTTGGTAAATGCAGGTAATCGTGTGTAAAAAACGATTTTTTATTAATGTCCTTCATATATGGAAATGTTGATGAATATAAAGCTAATACTTAAAAATATGAGTTCTTTCGATAAAACCGATAACAACTATAGAGTATGAGATGTTTGATGGAAGAGAAGAGTAGACGTACAATAGTTGTTGTATAACTTATATTATGAATAATTATGGGAACTTGTACATTTTTGATCGTTTAAAGCACAAAACAAAGGTATAATCCACTATAATAATTTAAAAGGTTGAAAATCATATTCTAAATGATCCCGAACTATGTAATTATGTATGTTAAAAAAAAAATTTATATATATATATATGTACAAAAGGACTTTCCTGAATAACTGGGGTGGCTTTGGAAAAGGTTGAAGAGAAGAATGAAAGGAGAGCTTAAAAACTGGCGATAAAAATATTTTTGCAAAAGACCAAAGGCTCAAATAGACTTCGAAATTGTATGTTAATTCCTACTGTAATCAACAGCACACGTATGCATACGCACTCAGAGTATAAATTATTTTTTAATACACGTGTAACTAAAAATATGTATTTATGTGCTTACTATTATATTATAATACTGTATACAAGTTGAATAGTTACTTAAATCTTTTTTTTTTTACATAGCAATAATAATAATTAAAACATAAGTCATCCAACTGCTACTACTACAGAAAATATCAAAAAATTCAAACATATTATCTTATTTATAATAATTTAGAAACGAAAAAACAAATACTATTTTAAAAAAAAAGTAATTAACGAAAAATTAAAAATTAGAAAATGTTATGTGATTTTAACCGATGGTAGTAAATATAATAAAAAAAGTAATTATTTACACTAATGATTCATAAAAATCATTGTAAATTGAAATGTAGCTTTTTTTTTTTAATTTTACAAGTACTTTTATAGGTTTTTTTGTTTGCATAATTTTTTTCAGAATTTATTTATTCACTTTTTATGGCCTTTTATTTGTAATAAATATTATAGTTCAACAGTCAACGGCAATACTAAATAACTTTATTTATTATATAATTATAAAGAAAATCAAGAAAATAAGAAAGAAATGTTTAGTTTATATTTGTATTTTTTGTCTTTGTACTTTAAATTAAATATTTTAATTGTTTTAACTACGTATAAGATGATAAGTGTGCACCAATACTCTTATACTCGTAGCTTCAACAAATTACTTTTATATTCATGCTTATATCACGGTACAGACGTTTCTGTATTTATAAAAGTAAAAAAAAAAATGTATTTCTCTCGTTCTCTTTCTAAACTCTCTCTATATTAATGATGAAATACGAATGTTTCCAGGACGTATATACGAGGTGCTTAGAAATAAGTTGACATAATCAGTTATTTATGTTTGATAGCCAAAAGGTAATGTGTTCCCGTTAGGATATAAAAACACATATTTCTTTAAAAAGTATTTTCGATATAAATCTTTACTACCGCTCCATATTTCAATAGCTTTCACAGGCTGTGTCACAAGTATTCACATTGGTAGTTACGTACATATTGTGTTTTTACAGCGTGAATTCTCGATTACACTGTATACTTTTCCAAGTGTTTTTGCTGTGCGCGATGAATGTACATATCAAACATTTCGGTATTTGTCCGTGCCGTTTAAACATATATGTGCAATACACGGAGTAAGGTTCGCCCCAATGAAATAATATACTGTAGTATTCACATGTTTCAGTTCGTCACAAAAACAGTGGTCCGTTTCCGACGGCGATCGGAATCGACAGGTTTTTTTTTTTAATATTCATTCTCCCAATGTGTGCATAAATATATTAAGGTTGGTCGAGACGAGCTGATGGCTGAATCGATAAACGATAAAAACATGTGCAGTAAATAACAATATCTGTGTTGAGGCTATTCCATTATTTCCGGAACTCATGGCAGGTATAAATAAGTACCTCTGTAATTTTGTTTTGTATGCCTGCAGTATAACTTGGCCATATATAATCCTACAATAAGCCTGTACGATTACAAAAAACGTAAACCTATAATATGTAGAATACATTCGAAACACGTCATGCTTCTTTAAATGTTGTATTCTATAATTTGATTTATATTGGGTGTACTTTGGAATTAATGTAATGAACACGTAATCATGTATCACAAGACTATATAACCTTAACTTGAATCGTAACGAAACTACCATATCGGATGCCGTAGATGTATATGAATCTTATAAGACCCATAGATTACACTAGTTTCGAAGAATTTCGCTTTCGTACTGAAATTAATACATTTTATAAAATTATGTTTTAACCGACCAACAAAAAAAATATTAAAACATGAATATTTCAAACAACGTCATGTACGGGTTGTACATCTTTTATAAGATTCGTTAAATTATCCAAATATTTATTAGAACTTAGACGAACTTAGAACGTAGACTATTGGACTATAAACCGTATACTAATATAAGAGTTAAATAAATATTACTACAATAATTTGAACTATTACTGTTGAACTAATGAAATCCAAAGGTTATACTCGTAGTTGATTTTTTTCTTCCGTAAAAATTGATTTAACAAAGAGGTATTGGTAGTATTGATAAAGGATCTTTAAGTTCCTACGAACACTCTAACGCCAATTGAATTTCACATCGTTGATGGTGTTTTTTTTTTTTTTTTTTTTAAGAGCATTCATTCCCAGAGAGTTCTAATCAATGAGATCGATTCCGTACGTGCTTTCCCAAAATACATTAGAAATATATTCCATGTCAGTAGATAGAACACCGTATTGTACAAGTCACTACCTGCAGATAGGTTCCTATAAGGATGTTGCGTAATCGTAATTTAACACACTTCACTCACTACATATGGCTGTATATTCATGTACGCACATGATACGGAGAATAAAAGTCAAGGTTATCGTGTGTGTACGATTCGCTTTTACCTCTAAAACACTATGGAAATTTGAATTGTATAAAATGTATTCCGCGGAAACACGGTTGTGTTAAAATGATTTGTGTCGCATGGTTTTCTTTTTCTTATTTTTTTCTGGTTTTTTTTTTTTCCATCATTTTACGTGGCGTCGTTTAGCGGTGCGTTCTCTTGTTACGACATTACGATATCATAAAAACTTTTATTTTGCTTATGAATTGTGAGTTAAAAGTCAACTTTGTCTTTGGTTGTTACAACGATGACGAATAAAAAATGAAAACTCCGTTGTTACGTTACTCGAGATCGGGTTCTTTGATACCATATTATTACTATTATTATTATTATTGTACTACACAACGGTATTTTATTTTAATGTAACTTATATTTGCGTACATATTATATGACTACGGCTCGGAAGGCTGGAGGTGTGGCGTGCATTGTTATGACATTAAATAATAATTATTTCCAAGAATTTTACTTTTGTACAATTCGAAAACTACGGCTTGACACAAGGAATGATTTTTGGATGCCGAGACGTTTTCGTCAATTAATAGCTGCTCGTTAA
The DNA here is from genome assembly GCA_034509805.1 of Sipha maydis. NCBI lineage: Eukaryota > Metazoa > Arthropoda > Insecta > Hemiptera > Aphididae > Sipha > Sipha maydis. The sequence goes on from JASXSY010000148.1 coordinate 218,980, forward strand.
TAACGTGTTCAATAATGATATTACAAACTTCAACGAAACACTGTTTATCGGTCGATAAGAACTTTTCCAACGTATAATTGATCATCAAACTTTGGGTACACAATATAATGCAGTAAGTACGTCATCTCACGTTTTTAAATCTGATTACCGCTGTACGAGAGAATTGTTGTTACATTGTACAATTGTACGAATGTATGCACAACATGAATCAATTATTCATTAAATCCCCGCGCTCGCACGAGTTTCGATTGGTGTTCTGGTGAAATGTACTGAACATATTCGTGGTGAAACTTTCTCGGTATGGATGAAATTAACGACGAGAAAAATGTGCGCTCTAACGACGTTAATAGGTATATTTGTTCGAGTTTAATAAAAAGCGTGAAATAAAAATTCTGAGAAATGTTTGAATTATTATTTTATTTTTTATTTTTATCAATATTAAACCGCGCCGGATAATGAAATAAATACTACAAAACTTTAGTTTATTTCAACTCCATCCTATAAAAATAATGTTTGGACATAAATAGGATTTAAAAATTTGAATCCTGAATTGTTTACTTATATTTATACTTAGCTATTTTAATTTAATTTTTTTATTTTTATATAAAACAATAATAATTGTTGCAATTATTGCACTATGGGAAACTTTTAATTTCTGCACAAAGCAGAATAAACGTTAATATATATTTTAATTTTCAAGTTTAAATTGAAATAATTATATTGTATTTGAAAGTACCTAGTTCAATAATTTGTTTTTTTTCAGCATACGATGTAGTTTATTTTTCTTTGCATTATTTCTGTAAGCCCACAAATACATTTCGTAGAATAATATTAAATGTGATATTCCAACAGAACTCCAACTATCCAGACTAATTATTGTCAAGAATGGTGCGGATAACCAAATTTCCAGATAATATGCTTCAAAATGAGACGATCCATATTCATTTTCAGTCAAATTATCATCGGTTAATTTCCCTCTCCTTTGGTATCACCATTTCTAACTAAGCTATGAACTATTTCATCATCAAGTATATGGTATCCTAGATGAAATGTGCCAATAAGCAATCACTCAGTTGTATTATATATATATATATATATATTAATCACTAATGAAATACGAATAGGACCAACGAGTTATTTAAAGAAATAAAATTTTTTTTGCTTGTCTGGATAATTGGATGTTCAGTAGATGGACGTTCGGATAATTGGAGTTCTGCTGTAATTCGTAAATATTTAGAAAAATTACAATCTAATAGACTTAATCATGCTATAATATCGTAAAGATAAATGAAAAAAAAAAAAATTAACTCAATTAATTAATCTATATAACCATTCATTATTAAAATCGATGCAACTTTATCCATAAAAGGTGTTAAAAGAATAAAAACATATTCTATTACGAATAAAATAAACCCATTATAAAATGCGCATTAATTAATTTTTATGATCTAGCTATAAAATGTAAAGGATATATAGAAAAAAAATTTATACAGCAATTACAAGTATTGGTTCTCTATTATCATTCATGATTTTGTGTTTGTATTTGATATATTTAATATCATAACGTTTCAAGTTCCACACTTTTTTATTGAAATCTTTTTAAATTTTACCATTAATTAGAACTCTCGTCAAAGAGTAAGAACTTACCATGGTAGGTATATTGAAATGACTTTTGAATATATTATATTTATAAATGTATCATTAATTCTTTTAGTAAAGAGTAAATAAAAATCAACTTAAAGTACAGTATACAAGGACATTAAAACTAATAAAAATGTATTATCAGTATAACCTAGAGCAGCGATTTCCATACCGCGTTCCGTGGAACCTAAGAGTTATCTTAAATGTTCTGCAAAATGTACGTGAGTATTGAGAATAATAATGGAAATAAAAAATAATCATGAACTATCTTTAAAATTTTTTTTTTTGTAATGGTTTTTCAACAAATAATTTAAAACTCGGAGTTAAGCTGGAGTTCGAAACATTGGGGTTCAACATAATTCAAAATATTTCTTAATATTTCCGTGGTTATAAATGTTTGGGAACCACTGGTATAGAGTAATATATAATAATGAAGTTCGTTCTATAGGTATACACATTTATGCGAAGTGCTAGTTATATGTGATAATATGTAGTGATGAACCATAACGATCACCAATGATGCTTTAGTAAATTATGATTAGTGTCAAAGTAAACTTATGGTAATTGAATACATTTGACCATTATAACCGTTGAGTGTGATCGTAATAATATGACTCTAATACAAACGAAGAAGGGTTGTTTCGGAATTTTCCATAGAGGCTCAGGTATAACACAAGTACGAATTAATTATTTGTCATGTAGTTCTATATTTATGTATATACACAATATGTTCTCTTTGGTTATTTATATTTTCCGGCGATATATTGGATGCATAGACCGTCATTCGTATTTTTTGCTTATCCGATTATATTTCATCAAATTAGAGTTGCAATAAAACCGCTGAAATAATTCGTGCAAAAATAAACGTATGACGTCACGTTCAGTATACTATTTAGTAAGCTATTATATAGTGTAGCTAATAGGTTTTTTGCTGTCTTCAGTACAGCGAAGAATAAATATTATAATGATGGTTAAACAAATAATAATAAAACAATGGATAAGTTTATGACTTGAAATTAGCTAGGAAGTAAAATAAGACTAAAGTTGCTTGTTTTATATGCATCATAAACAGTTTTTTTTATGTCCATGGGTTTTTTTTATTATTATATTTAACCGACGGTTAGTCAATAAAAAAAAAAGAAGTAATAAATAAAAATAAAAAATACAGGCACGTTAATTAAAACATGCACTGAAACATTTGAACGACGTCATTCATTGCAGGTTACGGTTTGCTTTTAACAATTTAGATATTCAGGTGCGTATACGTATGTAAAATTTCAGAGAGATAATGATGTTCGAACAGATAAACGTCACAATTGATAAGTCAAGTGAAAACACGGATTAAAAAAGATCAACGTTTTAAGTAAAACGCTTTTTTATTTTCGATAGTAGTCACATTTATCACTAATTAAAAAACAGAATTGTTTATATTGATTACATTCTGAACTCTGGCGAGAGTTCTAAGTTAATTGATGGAAAAATTTAAAAAGATTTCAATAGAAACTCGTGAGACAAATTATGATATCGAAAACAAACACAAAAATATGAACGATAATGGAGAACCGAGTGAAACGTGAATAATCAATTCCGGACCATGTAATAATATTTACACAATAGTATTATACGTTCATCTACAAAGATCGATCGTCTACGACAAAAGCCATGATCATTAAGTGACGGTGTTATCGATTTTTTGATTTCCTCTAATTATAGTCGAAACCCCATTAATTAATTTCATTCACGTCACCGTATATTGTTCATTTTTTACGTATCCCCAAAAATATTTGGACTAAATATATCATCGTTACATACGATACCATGCATTTTTAAGGACCCGGAAAAAATTCGATAAGGATGACTTAAATAATGATTGACAGATGTTTAGAAAGGTTTATAAATGTATTAGAGAAGAAAAGAAGCTCATCGTTTTTATTTATTTTTTTTTCATTTTTACGTTTAAAAATATTAGATTGTCAAATTAGTAAATTAATAAGAAAATTAAAACGAAAAAAGAACCGGATGGGCCTCGCTCTGCTGTACACTTGGGGGTGGAGTGCGACTCTTCATAGGATAAGTCATTATAATGGATTTGTTAAATTTGAATTCAATGATAGGTATCATTGTATACGAAAAACGATTCTGAACGGAGATGATATGTTAGTCTAGAATATAATACATTGTTATTTATAAATATTGTAATAAGTATATTTTATTTTGAAACGAATAATTTAGAAAAATTGTCTATAAATAAGTCAAAATATGTCAAAATACATTGAAAACTTAACCATGTATAAAAAACGTCAATATAAAGATTTGGTGATAATTTCAAGTTGTTGCGGTTTTAGAGTTAGAACATTTTAAAAAAAATCGATATCTATGTCAGTCTAGAATATTATACATTATATTATATTTTACATGTAATTTTATGTCAATATTCGCTGTTCAAACGCTTATAAAAAAAATTGTGCCTATGACTTTAAGAACTACTTCTGTGGAATCTTCTATTAAATTTTCAAGTATTTTGTACGAGCCAAATTTTTTTTATCACCGATTATAAAAAAAAAATGTAAAAAAATGGAATATTTTAAATGCCTATAAGTGGCTTAAAAATCAATATAATATTTTGAAAAAAATATGACATAAAGGAAATATCAATCTTAACAACTGGTAGAAATTTCAAAAATCTGCGACTTATACTTTTTGAATTATAAAAAATATTTAAAATCGTTTGAGAATAAATCGCTATTTTATGCAATTTCGTAAATATTTAAATTTCAAACAGTCATAAAATTTTTTCCTCTAATTCCGGTAGAAATTTTTTTAAAGATTTTTGAAGAGTAGCTTATAGCTAACCTCGTGTTAAAATTTTGAACCTTAAGTATGAACAGAAAAAATTTTATGAATTTTTATCTACAAAATAACTTGCAAATTATCGTGATTTTTACATATTTCGTATAAATTGGAACTTTGAGCACTTATAAAAAAAAATTGTGACTTACGATTTTAGATTTTTTTTTATCAGTTAAGGAACAACTTATAAGAAACCTTGTATTAAATTTTCAAGATTTTCTAGGCAGCCAAAAAAATTTTATCGTTATTTAAAAAAAAAATACTTAAAAAAATTGAAAATTTCAATTGTCTATAAATAGCTTAATAAAAGTCAAAATACTTTGAAAATTTAATGGTGTATAGAGAACGCTAATCTAAACATTTGGTGAAAATTTCAAGTATTTACATTGATTAGTTTTTGAGTTATAGCAAAATAAAAAATTTGATTACTGGTTTTGCGTAAAAACTCCCGTTTTTCCCAAAATTTTTTAGGGTTTTTCCCGTCACATTTAAAAAATATTGGAAATTTTTAACTTTTGACCCCCCAAAGTACCAAATAGATTCACTTTCCTTTCAGAAAAGTTGCTATATAAGGCAATCGAAGCATTTTTACTGCCCCAAAACGTGTCGACAGACACAAAAAAAAAAAAAAAAAAAAACACACATCATTGTAAAATCAATACATTCTTCACTCCGTTCAGAATCTAAAAATATTTATAATAGATCATAATGGTATATAATAAATTGTAAAAACCCGAACAATACATATTATTTACATTTAAATGGATGATTTATCTCACGGTACCTCAGATTTTGGTAATTTGTTTTGTCAATATTGCAAAATTGGGTTCTCTTAAAAGAATAATTTCTTTTCTGAATCATCATGCAGAACGCAGATATGTTTTTATTGAAATTAGGTAGTACCATCAATGTTATCACTGCCGTACATGAGTGAGATTACGCTTGTTTGTCAAAAATCAAACATAATAATACATTTCCTTAAAAAATTATTTGGAAGGTTTTGAATATTTTCGATTTAATTTTCTGATCCTTACTCTTATACTTCAGTATAGGTAAAAGTAGATATATATATGTGTATAAATATGTTTTATATTTAATTCTACGATTATTAAAGGAGTATTTTGAAAACCTAACTTTTGAAAAATAACGTTTTGAGTTAATAATCCTTATAGAAATTAGTATGTTGATTTTATTTGCATTTTTTAAGTTTATAAAAATTGTAGTAAATTGAATCAGATATAACTGATTATAAAACTATCAATGAATACCTACATAAAATATTATTAAATTTGTAAAAACTTTAAAAAGTCGCAGAAAATCATAATAAAGCTTTTTGTCAAATGTATAATGTAAAAATAAAAAAATTACAAATAAGTCTTATCCTTCAATGAGTATTACTAAAATTCATAATTGCTCTATATATTATATTGTAAATTATTACAGATCAATCCCTATGTACCTAAACAGTTGTTTAATTCCTATAATTATACTATTATAGCTTTAAATTGATTATATTTAATATTATAATTATTAAGATTATTTTATTTTCTCTAAGAATTAAAATATATTACAAATCTGGTTGTGCCATGTAATATTTATATAAATATAAGTATACAACTTATGTACTATAATAATTAGTGTTGGGGTTATTGTTTTAGGAGCAAAATTCGTCACCCATATCGTATTTCTTCATAATTACGTTTCCGGAGTGTTTTAAATTTAACATTTTTAGGGTGGAATTATTTTTTTATTTTTTTATTATTTATGTAAATTTTTATTTTGAGATTAATTTCATCACTAGCGGCACATAAAAATCATTCTTTTAATACTTTTCTTCCGTGTATTTCGAGTGAATATATTTTCGTATGAATCCGATATTCTGATAGTAATAATACGAACAATACTCGAAATCAGGGTTTATTAATATAATAATAATGTACAGTTGTGATGTGTATGGCAGCAGCACACAAAGTCGGGTTAATTAATATAAAATAAAAATTTGACAAATTTGTCACCACAGTCGGTACCACCTATAACCCGCCCAACCGAAACGTTATTTTGAAAATAAATTTTTTAGCCTCGTGCATAATATATTGAGAATTATTTATGGGAACATCCATCGCAAATAATTTTAACCACTCCGCAGTTGCCTCAAAACCGATAACATTCATGTTATAATAATATATTTATGTACGTTTGATGAAAATGATTGCGTGCACCGTGATTAATCACAACGGCCGCGACTACTGCCGCTCGAACATTCATTTTAAATTAGCGTATCTTCTGAATAATAATAATAATATCGATGCTGATTGAAACGCAAGAGCGTCACAGGCAAACGTCACCTGGGTACGAAAGTGTATAGGCATAAAGTCATATAATGTATTAAGGTGTGCACAGTACAATCTACAATGATTGGTTATCGTTAAAAGTGTATTTTTTCCCCGAGCGTATAACAAATTATACGTTATTTATGTGTTTCAAATGTGGCTGCGACGCATTAGAACTCACCGACACCCGTTGCATTATTAACCAAATCGTAAAATCGCTTCCGATAGAAAATTGCTTTGATATCGATAAAATGAGAAGGAACCGTAAACACGTTTGTTGCTGAAATTCACCAAACCTTCTGATCTCGAATATACCTATTCCTAAACCGCAGTAATACACGTGTAACCGTCGGATGAAAACGATCGTTTTATCCCATCGAATGTGCATCTTTTTATCTCGTCCAGAGAGTGAAATGCGTGGTTGCGAGTCGAGTGCTCTACACGACGGCTGTAAAGTAATGTCGTACAACATTGACCATAAGTCCGAAATCGGTAATTCGGAGCAAATGGAATTTAAATTTTGAAAGTTTTCGAAAGTCGTCGTCCTACGCTGCTCGGTGCAACTTTACGACCTACACGCACAAATAGTTTAACATGTCATCAAACAAATAACTACGAAAAAAATTTACGTTTAGTTTTCCATTCCGTTTCATGTGCGGAAACTGTTTCTATACATTTTATTATTTTAACGCGTCACAATTTTTTGTTTAGTGTAGACTGGTAAAGGCTCTGATCTTATCTAATTACGGGGGGGGGGGGGGGGGGTTCGACCGCTATGAAAAATTCTAGAAAATGTTTAAATGGAATCCGAAAAAAAACAACACTTTAAAGTTCACGATAAAATTAATTTAATACAGATATAAAATGAAAAAATAAAAGAAATGAAAAAAAAAAATAAAAGATTGTAAAAATTATGTTTCGATGCGTTTTTAAATTGGAACGAAACCAAATAAAGAAAAATATTTTAAACTTTAATAAAAATACCAATTTAAATTTTTTTTTCAGTTTTTTTCTTCCAGTAAGAGTAATTAATATTGTACATAATATTACAAGATTATGACAAAATTCCGTTAAAATTAAAAAAAAATATATATATATATATATATATAGGTACCCATAAATGGTAACGATTATTTTCAAGCTGTAATTTGAATTGTAAATTGAAGCTGAAATTTTAGCAGTACCACATATCTAATAGACATTGATGATATTCATTAGAAATTATCTTTAAAACAACATGTTTGCATTGAATTAAATGTTTTATAATATTATTAAAACACGTAGCTCCCGTAATAGAAATACAATAATGGTCGTTTTAACTGCTTTCGAAAATACAGTGTGTGATTTCATATAAGAAAAGTTATCTTTAATTGTTTTCATTCCATAATTTTTATTTGATTATAAAACTCTCTTCGTTGACGTGACAACTCGCGATAATTGTTAATGCATTTTGACACTAGACTTGCGTTAAATGTTTTGAACGCAATGTATTAGACAAATATTTTCTACATCAGTTAAAAATGTTTCACTTACAATGAAAATGTATTTTATCAAAATGATAGCGAAGTTTCAAACTTAATTTAATCCATTCTATCCTGAAAATAAATTATTTTTAAATATTACGTATTCATGATTTTATATATATAATTTAAATATATATAATATAAATATATATTTTTCTTTTTATTGATAACATTTTGATTTTTATACATATTAATCAATATTAACCAATAAGCACTTCCTTTAAATATTTTTTCTTCAATAGTTAAAATTAAAAATAAAAAATAAATATAAGATTATTACACTTTTTTATAAGTACATATTTATTTCTTTAATAAATTCGTAAATTTATTTTAAAAGAATAATTTTGATTATTATTATTTCTGTCAGTATTGCGCATGCTTTTGCATTATATTACTTATAAAAATATTTATGAGTCATCTTAAGTATTTAATTTTGTTCAAATCAATTTTTAAAATAGACATCGATAATCAATCAAACTATACGTTAAAGCGACATATTTATGGGATTGTCATTAATTTTTGTTTGGTTTTAATTATTTATATTATTTATATAAAGAGATGCATACACTCATTAAAATATCTTCAGGAATAAATTAATTCATCTCGAATGAAAATTAAATATTATATACCTAGATATTCTTAAATAAAACCTATTTTTTATTATTGAATATGAATATGGTTATTAAATATAAACAGTAACGTATATTTATTACATTTACACATAAAAAAATATACTCATATGTATATTTATAAGTATGAAATAAAACAAATCGTTATAACTTTTCTTTCGTTATCTACAATACACTTTTCTATAGTCTTAAAGTTATTTATAGTTTGTAATATTTTTATTTGAGTTAATTAATTTAAAAGTACCTAACTTTTAACTTATTTCCACGTACCTCGAGTTATAAATTGCTGACATGTATAATCATCTGTTTGTTTTTAAGTGCAGAATGTTGTGTTTTTTATTTCTTTCGGTCATTTGTACTTGTGATAGATTCGAGGTATTTTTAAAAATGCCCAGATAAATGTAAAAACAACATACGAAACGTTTACAGTCCGTAATTGGGTTAAAAATGTAAATGAAACGATTCTTAAAATTAGGGTGATGGCTGATTGAACAATTACAATAAAAAAAAGTAATAAATCCCAATTTCCCTTCAACGAGTATTGTTTTATTCAGCTGTGACACCGTAAATAAAACATATTTACGCAATATACATGAATTGCATACAGATACGTAGGCTAAATTTAAATAACGATAAAAATTGGTGTTTATTAATAAATTAATAATAATTATTTATGGTTAAATAATGATTAATGTTGTAACACAAATGTTTGTGTGAGTGTATCAGTTTCTACTAACGGCATTTCATCGATTTCAGTGCGTCAAATTACACGATATATACTGTACGTAATGTTGGTTAATGGTAAAAATTCGATTATAGGCCAATACATTAGATCGTTGTAAAATATGAGTATATGAAACAACAAATATTGACACAGCTTTAATTATTTTAATATTTTATATTTATAAATAAATAAAAACGCATCAATGGACATAGGTGTTGTTATTTATTAATCTGTCGGTAAACACAGTTTACTAGTTATGAAATATGTTTTACAAATTGAAATTTTTGATTATTTTTTGAAAACATAATCCTCTCGGAAATAAAAAAAACTATATATCTACAAGATATGATTATCTTGTAATTCATAGCTAGTTTATACAAGTTCGAAGTTTTTTCAACAACAAACAAATTTTTCCCTTTACTTCATAAGAATAATTAAATTATATCCTTCTATATACAATTTATTATTCACTATTAAATATTTATTTACTTTTATGATTTTTATGTATAATTATACTCGTGAACTATTTGAATTTTTTTTTGATTGTTTTAAGTTGGATAATTTGAAACAAAATTATACACTTTATGGCCTAGTTATAAAATATGATATAAAATATTAAAATATATTATACAATATTATTTCAATCTTAACAATATATATTTTTTTAAATTTTAAAATAAATTGAAAATATAATATAATATAAAATATAATATTTTTAACGGAAAAAGTTCAAAAATTAAATTAAATCAAAAATGTATAGATTACAAATTCAATAAACGAAAGAATATAAGATAATACAATACATTTTCTGTTTGCTTGTCATAGTATTTATATATTACAACTATTATTATAACTATATTTGTGAAATAATGAGATGCGAAACTTGATAAGGGATAGGTAAGCGAGAGGAACATTGCAAGTGAAAGATATTATTGTTAAATCAATGAAGTATATAATATTTACTTTTCATAAGTATAATACTACGGTATAGCAATACGTTTTCAATGATTATAAATAGAGAATATCAAATATGCGTGTAATTGTATTTTATAATATTTAAACTTATAGTATAATTTAACAGAGTCGTCTTTTTTTTTAAAATTGGGATGCAAAAATATGAAATACTAACACATTACAATTTACTCATTTGATACATCTCTAAGCTTAAACTCTTTTTTGTCAAATTCATAAGTTCTATAATAACAATGAAGTTTAGATTACCTAAAATAAATTATACAATTACAATAATATTTCCCTAATCACTGATGTATTACAATTTATAAAAATTTAAGTCTCGCACTAAAGAGTTCTAAATGACTCTAAATGTTAAAGTATGTATAAATTATAGTATGAGAACAATACAAATAAACTTTCACAAAACAAAGTTTTGTTATTTTCGTGAGAGCAATTTATATATAATAAAAATTATAAGTTTAATAAATCCAACGTCAGTTAAAATTTGTTAATAACATTTGACACAAAAAGTGTAGTACTCTCGGAAATTAAGTCACATAGCTGATATAAATATTAACGACTAGATGTCTACAACAAGATAAATCTAAATCGATATGTACAACAAATTCAACGATTAGTGGTAAATGTATTTGTTGATGTTTATTTGCGTTTTTTCTTGTTTAATACTTTTGGATTGTATTAGCATTCGATCCTAAATGCTAAAATAGAGAGAGAGAGAGATAAAGAGAGGAAACTATTTGGAAAAAACAAGTGCTGGACGTTTCAAACCATATCTGCTTAAAAATAAACAAGATTTTTTCACGTGTCCGAAAACATTACAGCACAATAATGTTTCCACATAAAAACGTACGTCTCTAAAAAATGTTGTCGGCTTTTTATTTTTTTCCTATCCATGCGATATCATTCAGTTCTCTGATGAACGCTATTTAAAGCGCGCCCGTTAACACGACTGGCGCGCGGGTTCCGCGCATGCTGACAATATTTATGTATCCAATTTAAAAAGAGTAGAACTGGAATCCGACCCAAATGCGAATCACTTATGAGAGACAAAAAAAAAAAAAAAACCTTCTGCGCGCACATTCTCACCTCTAAGGTTGTTTGGGTGCACGCCAACGTGCGCGGGCGAACTCGCGGATTTTCCCAATAGATATCCGAATTATTTTGTCAGCGAACGAAGTACAATAAATATACACGGGACTTTTCTGACTGCACGATTTCAATACAATACGCGTTCAGATCGAACAATGCGTATCCGTCGCGCGTTGTTTTGTTTTCGGTTCTTTTTTTTTATATTATTTTTTTTTTTCGTTTTTCGTTTGTTCGTTCTACCCCGCTAACGTCCAACTTTGAAATGCGCGCCGCCAGAACGGTGATTATACGGGCAACGTTACTAATGCGCGATTAAGTTTTACGTGACGTAGAGTATTTTCGCACAACCGCATAACGTTTTATCACCGACACGAACAAGACGCCACCAGTAAGATCGCTTTTTTGGTGGTACTTGTTGTCGTGCCCGATGTCCTCCACCGAGACTTGGCAGCCCCACTCGGTAAAGGTTAACGGTCGTCGACTTAAAGATATTGTGCACACACCAAGGGTTTCGGGTCTCGTCCGCTCGAACGAACGTAAACGTTTCGAAAACCCTATCCGTCCGGGAACGCGTGCACGAAACGGTATGTCCGTGGCTGGTTGAAATTCAGAAGGTGGTAGGGACCCGGTTCAACATTCTCAGCCGATTAAATATTAAAACAATGTTTCCGGACGTTTATTTTAGATTGCTAAATCGAAAATCACGATCCGCCCGATCCAATACAATCGTCTCATCATGTCATTGCTAAAACTATACCGCCTACGTGTTATAATTATTATATTTAAGAATTTAATTGTAATTTTTTTTTATTGTTTTGTTGTTTTCAACTCCTTCGCTGATCGCGTACGATTTACAATGTTTAATGCTAGGGTGTATAGCTGTAATTTTGTCAAAACTTGTTAGCGGTCGCCTTACAACATTTTATAGTTACATTGTAAAGCATTCGTAAGAAAATTAAAACTAAAGTGAAATTGTTGACTGTGTGGACAGTGACTATTTTTGTGTGCCGTAAATTCAACGGTTCTCGTGTTGAATATAGAGTGGAAGGTATTTAAAATAATACTCAGTTTTTTGTTAAATACTATTCATCGTAAAATACGATAAGTCCAAAACATTTAATTTATTAAGTAAGTATACTGGCGTGAAGGTACTTGCTACGATCGGAATAAAACACATCGAGTACTGGTCTATTCGGGACCGCCCTATGTGCCCCGTTCTTGTATATAATACTGCAGTCCTCTTAAGAGATTAATACGGTTGACCCGGACATGGTCTGAGTTATGATTTACGCAAATGTCGTAATTACCATATATTGTACATTTTATACTTAATTCCCCGACCCGCCAAAATACGTTTTAATTTAATTACCTATTGTTCTAATTTAAGTACCTATTATATTTTTATACTATTATATGCTTGAACGGTTGACGTGACTTCTGCGAATCTCATAACTAACCCACCATATGTTATTATTGCGTGACTTGTATTCGCGTATCATTATAATACTTTTGTAGTAATAGTTATTTTATTACTGTTTGTGTGGTTCCTCCGTGTAACAATTATCGTAAGGGCGTACATTTACGTATGTCCGTTACACTACATACTAAATGGTGTGCGTAAGCATGCTGAAGTTTGGCAAAATAATCGAGATGCAGTCGCGTTTAGATGCACTTAATAGGTGTTTTTCGTTGTTTATAAAATGTCGTTCATTAATTTTTTCACATATGTATGTTTTCCGAATTCATTTATGCGAGACTAAACTCACGTGAAATCGCGATTATTTCAGTGTAAACGTTATGAACGTCCCGTGGGTGCTTTGTTCATTCGACTTGAGAACATTTGATAACAATAATGTGAGTATAATTTTCGCCACATTGCCTCGTTTCGTTTTTAAACAGAAAAAAAAAAATTAAAAAAAAACTACAATAATAATAATAACCCATTAGACCGTAGTCCAACTATAGTGATGATTCGCCATTTGGAGTGTATTTACCGCGCCTCTCTCCTCCATTATGGGTCAGTTGTTTAGGATCTAAAAACAGCTGATCACGGTTATCAGCTGGAGCGTGTCCAGTGAAAGTTTGCAACTTTTGTTTTTTGCATATTGTAGTTAGGAATCACTTGTGCTCACGCACTAACAACGTTCTATTCGCCGTAAGCTTAAATTAATTTATCCCTATTCACAATATTATGTATTATTCTATACACCATAAACTATAATATATATTAATGATTTAAAATGAAACAGTTTCAATTATAAAAGTATCGAAAGGTTTTTAGAAAATTAAACCATTTGTTTATTTATTTTTTGATTCGTAAATTATAAAAATCAACTTATCAAATGAGATACAGAGAACGAAATATTTCTGATCCTTAGAAAAAAACTCTTTTGAGAATGAGAAAAAATGCATACCATAGTAAGCTGCTTTTCTTATAATTACAGTTGTTTTATTGATGATATTTTTTTGCATATTATTTTTTTTCTTGTTTAACTTTACAGTTAATAGTTGATATTATAAAAGTTAAAATAATAAATAATATATATATATATATGTATGTATTTTACCTACTCTAATCAAATTATATTCATACACGATACTCGTCAGACCAACGGGTTTTATATGAACTACTAAACCACTATTTAAATATAATATTGACATTTTTTATAGTTGTTTAACAAAAAGTTATCCAAAAATATTTCTGTTGGATATGCTTTTTAATTTTTATTTGTTACGAATTTTGTCCTAGGAAAAGTTAACAGAAATATTTACGTCAGTATAGTGCATATCTTTTACAAATCCAATGTAACTTATTTAATGTACTTTCACAGTGTTAGTATAGCTAGATAATTAATTTTACACGGTTATAAAATTAAAACGAAAAAATCTTTTTCGCGTGGTCAAAAGTTTTCAAAAATCACTTTTTTCAAATTAGTCATACTGCCTTGGTATGACTTGGTATAATTGAATAACTATATTTAATTATGTCATGACATTTTATAAATCCTTGTCAATTGTAAATAGTTTCAAAACATTTTTATTCCACATGAAATTTAACCAATAGTTCATTAATATTTTTCAATCATTCATAATATATAGTTATACACTGTTCATCAGTTTTCAATTAGTTACATTTAACACTTGATGTTATTCTATGGTAACTGTCAGTATAAAATCTAAAATATACTGTTAAAATTAAACGAATACCTACTTAAGTATAATGTAAATTTCTTTTAGATACTACAACTTTTAATTTTTCTAAAAATTTTTACCAAAATCATTATATTTTTAAACCTTTATGTATTTCTAGTTTTCCCGAATCTCCTTCGTTTCTAATAACTTTACTATAAGAACAATATAAAAAAATTCATAATTTTCACCCGATTTCAGTGAAAATTAAGAATTAATTTCTGGATCCAAAATAAATATATTTTCTAAAGAAACTTAAACAACATGTATCATTTTGTATTTTTGGTATTGCGCAGCAAATATTAACAAACTAAATAACATGAAAATGCTATTCAACTGTTACTCAATACGCAATATATATATTTATATTTGAAAAGTCCGATGTTAGATTGACAAGAAATTATTTACTTCATAATAAATGTTCAAATTTAATGGGTGGGGTGTAAACGTCTTGAAGATTTTTGAGATTTTTCGTCGGTCTAACGACTCCCAATTTTATTTTGTTATTATAATTATTAATATAATACATGTTACAGTTTCAATAATAATTATATTATGTATGAACGATATTCAGGGCGACTGATCAGACGTACAAGTCAAAATGATTTAAATTCTTGTTTCCAATCATAGACGACACCCAAGACACTTTGATATACTTCGCCATTTACTCTAGACGTAATACGGTTCTTTTAGGTACAGGTGGCAAGTTTCATGTTTTTTGTATTTTAAACATATTTTTTTTTCACAAGAACTCAGTTTTAATGACACTTTCATGTATCAAGGGGCTCGAGCCGTTTATAAACAATTGAATTGAACAAAGAAATAAAATTGTCGAAATATGCCCGTTCATTGACCCACATTTACAAACAAAAACTGTGTCCGTTTTATTTTATAGCATTTTCAATGAAGTCATTAGGTCTTGAGATTGTATTTAACTAACGATTATGCAGAAAATCAACATTTTGTTTGATCGTATATTAATTTTTATTTAGAGCTTTTTTTTTTTTTTCATCCTAGGATTTTCATATTTAGAGAAAATACTGAAACCCCAAAAAATATAATGATAATTGCACCAACATTTTTCAAACAATAGAGACAAACGACAGCAAACAATGAGTGGCGTTTAGTCTTTTCTATGGCGATAAAAGGACCCAAGTTAAAATATTTATTTATTTTTTTTCACCTTGCTCTCTTCTTCACCAGCTCATCCATCACCGTTGTGGTATCAGCCAAAGAGAGGGATTTTAATTTTTGTTTTGATCTTGTTTAAAAATAAACGTATACATAACATCCATAAATAGTATATTTCTCTTGTACCCTCTTTGACCACTGCAACCCTGTTTTTAATTATGAACGGGTTTGTAATTAAAACGTTTCTCACTTACGCCATCTCAAAATATTATAAACTCAAAAAAAAATAAATAAATAAATAAATAAATAAAAATAAATCGCTTATTCGCAGTTAAATAATTTCACTCGGCTGTGTATACTGTGCAGTCGTTTCACTTCGAATTCGCATTTAGTGTATATGAATATGAATGTGTATTTATATGAACCCAATGTGAATACCACATTCATAGGATTAAAAACGTGCAGTCACTAGTTGAAGCAGATTTTTTTTTTTTAATCCAATGTTTTAAGTACTTGCTTTTTGTACGCGAGAAAATTTTTTATTAAAATAAATATAGTTTAGTGAAAATGAATGATAATGACTGATAATATATAATTAAATACTTATTGTATTTGTTTTGTAGCATAAAAATTATACTTTTTTTTTTCCATATGAATGTATTTATTCAATCTTATATTTATAATTAACACACTTGTCACCTGAACTGCTGAGTTATAAATAATAATGTTTATATAACAACGAATAGGTACATATATTTTACGTAGGTGGCAATTTAAAACATGTGAACAGGTCAACTGCGAGTCACCTCCGGGTGCTACGCGTTAAAATGGCATTTTTCGTCATAGTTTTTCAAAAATTTTCGAAATAATCTATATAAAGTACCACCAGCTGTGCCGAATGTATGTGTAGATCATGAGAGTTATAAATGAAACTTTCGGAGCACTACCCGTAAAAGCGTTTACGGCAATATTAGAGAAAATACATTATATCATTGCAGAACCAATAGATTCTGAGATTTCCACAATATCCAAAACCATATTTAGTTTTTAATATAATATTTCGTCGTCTTTCATAAATCTGGGTCAAATACCTAGTTCAATAACTATACACCGCACACGTGTATAATGTTATAATGTCATTTTAGATATTTTAACGATGTTGCGTAGAAAATACTTACCGCTGGGTAAAATATTTCACGTTGACTGTACGCGTAATAACACTGTAAAAGGTGTTGCGAAAACGGTGTCTTTATTTTATGAAAAACAAAAATGTAAATATGCTATACAACACTGTCTTTCGTGAAGTTCAATCAAATGCAGGCATCTCTATGTTGCAGCGTGCTCACATGTTTTAATGTTATTTTTTCTGCTTTAAGCTTAAGCTAACTTTGTTACACTTTGAAAATACGTATGAAGAATTTAAAATATTCGTAAAATCTATTATTTTCTAAGCATTTGGATGTGGGAATAAAGAAAAATAATGCATTCCATTGCGTACGGGTCTATGCACCATTAGCGAATACTTCAACTAACGCTAACTCAACTCCGAACATGGTCTGGGAATCCTCAAGACGTTTATAAAACTTATTATTTCTTCTTCCTTCTTTTGTTTCTGTCAAAACTAGTCCATTCGGAGGGGGGGGGGTAACAATCGAAATTTCCGGTGGCTCGATACTTTAACATCGATGGTCGTATGTACGTAAATATTATACAAATATATACTTAAAAAGTTGTTTATATAGATGTATTTGTATTTACCTGTTCATGTTTCTAATACTGGCCGACGGGCCGTATAGCACAACCAATTTCTGTGTGGTTTATATACGTGCATGTGTGCGCGTTCTGTACAAAATAGCATTTGTTGGATGTAACCTAATTTGTATGTTGTTGTATTGTTTTAGGACTGTCAACAGAACCGGAGAGTGGGGAAAAAGGAAAGAAAAAAAAATAAACGCACCCCTTCTAAATTGTCTCCGCTTTATTGTTTGTTTTATGCATTTTCTCTACGCTATATAGTTCGATCGATTCGCGTCGCTATGTTGACGTTAACGGGGTTAGAAGGAGACTTAATGCCTTAGAGCGGTTATTTGTGGAGTGAGAAGGAAATAAAGAAGGAGGGAGAGATAACAATAATAATAATAAGAGGGACAGTTGGAGAGGGTAACGTGAGGAGAAAGAAAGTTAATGAAAAATAAGATTTTTGAAAATTTGTAAATTGTAAACAAGGGGCGCGTTTACTCCATTCTGAGAGGATGTACTCGACAAAAGCAACAGCCATGACGTTCCTGGTGGCCATATTCGCAGTGAGTCCACTTCAGTCTTCCGAAGGTAAGATTTTTTAAAGATTATAAGTTGCTAAGCGAGTGAAATAGATTTATGTTTTTACTTATTATTTATAATATATAAAAAAAATAATAATAAATAAATAAATAAAATATTTTGATTAAGAAATAACTATAACATTAAGTGATGAAATATTTCGTTGTGATATATGCGACCTTTATAATGCACTTAAATATCAATAAATCGAGATTTCCTTTACATAAATAATAATTCATGTCTATGTGTACTTTTAGCTTATATAATGTATATTATGTATTTTTACAAGAGATGATAACAATCGTGAATTAAAAATCATCTTATTATTATTTATAAAAATTTGATAAATATTATCAAAAATTATATTTATAAAAATTTGATAAATATTATCAAAAATTATATTTTATCAAATTTGAAATGTAATACATAATAAAATTACAATGTATTCATTCAAACATAATTGCTATGTCGATTTTAGAAAAATATTGTATCGATATTTTTCGCACCATGTTATTTTGTTGCTCACTATTTTCTTTATCACCTGAGTACATATACTCCACGTGTCTCTGATTTTATTACTGTTTCTTTAAGTTTTCTAAACAAGGCCTTGTATAAGGAGGGTGTTCATGAGATTCGGAACTCCCTCTTACCCGAAACGTCTTCGATATTTTACAAATCTTTCAATTATTCTAATTAAAATATTTTGTCGGTTGCCCAATTATACGGTCCTGACCAAAAAAAAAAATAAAAAAAATGATTATTATATTTAAAAATATTTAATAAATCTTACATTACATTTTTTAAGTTTACTAAATACTGTAGACCTTCCTCTCCGAAAAAAATCTAAATACGGTAGTAGTGCTACTAGTAATTTTTTTAACAGTTCGGTAAAATCAAGAAAATTTATTTTGACACAAATCATTCGATCGAAGCAAATTATTGTTACGTATTTTTTGGACTTCACATGCATTTTCGTTATCATGATTCCTAGTACGGAAAGTATACGAGAATTGATTCAGGCGTATCAATTAATGAAATTCTAAACCTATTATTAAATAGGTATATTAAATTAATATTACTTCATAATATAATATTCTATCCAATCTTTATCAGACACACGTTGTTCGACATTATAATACACTCTGCGTAGAGATTTAGAAGCTCATATCGTTTAAAGTGCCACTTTAGTTGACTATTGATCAACTGCTGTCAAACTTTCTGTGTTTTTTACACGCAAATTCACGTAATAAAGATTATGAGACCAAAACCACCACAATTATTTTTGTTCAAAACCATGCATGTTTCAATATCGATTTAAATGAACTCGGTTCAGTTTAGATTTCACATATCTATTTGCTTATCGATAATGTTTTTATATTTGTATTTATCATAAAGAAAATAAAAATAAGTACAATTTTTATTTCATTTAAATGAAATGGATAAATGTTTGTGTTCTTATGACATGATTTAATTGGGTTCGTCTGAGTACATGATAGTTTTCCGTATTTATTTATTGTTATTTATTATTAGTGTAACTATCGTTGTTGTTGTAATTACATTATCTTTTATTCGGTTTTGGCGGTTTAAACACCATTTTCTTCAACGTGACACTATACACACTGTCTTATTTTAAGTCTTAATTATTCGAATTACTTAGTTTTGTTCACTGAAGTACATTGCTACGGCAGATTTTGCAAAGCTGTATTATTATACGTCGTACAACAAGTAAGATGGTGCACAATCTAAATCCCATAACAATTAAATTTGAATTATCACAAGTTAATATATCACTGTTCATATTCATTATGTCACTCACTCATTTTCTCTCTTTCCCTCTCGCTGCGTGCCTCTACAAGTAACTTCACTTTTATTTTAACGCCTCATTAACAACTTAAAACAAGGGTTGGGAGTTACCACTACTTGGAAAAATAATTATCTTTAAAAGTAAAAGTTTTTGCTGTTTTATTTTTCATTTTTCGCCTTTTTTTTTCTCCTGGAATATAATTTAATATGTTTCCATAAAACGTGGTATGTATTCACGGTAATTTGTTCACTTTAATATATATATATATATTTGACATATTTTTATGATTTCAGTGGTGTTCTATCTAACTATCTAATCTTTGATTACTAAAATATTACATATATGTTAATAGTAGTCGCGAATACTTGTTGTATTAATCATCCGTATGATTTCTTGTTTCCAATAACATTAACAGTAATACATTAACAATAATAGTCCAACTATTGGATTCTTTATTGGTAGTAATTATCTTCCATTATATCACGCCATACACGTCCGAACGTATTTGATTGGTGAGGTGATAAATGTCTATTTATACTGAGTAATTCGTATTCACGGGCGACTTATTAGAGCGGTACTGAACTGCACATCTCTGAATCTGCGTTGTTTTAATATTGTAAATCATTCTAAACATGCAAATTATTATAAGTAACTGTTGGTACAGTATACACTACTGTATACATTTAAAATTCAAATTACACTCGGCTGAAACTAGGTGATGCGTCTTGAGGTGACTCGGAGACCGTTATGCGTCTTTGACAAATCCCTTGTGTGCAATGGGAGAGGAAATTTATCAAGTTCTTGATCACTATAAACACATAATAACATGCGGAAATGTTTGTTTGTTTTGTAACGCAAGTGGCGTATAAATGATTCACGTATTGTGCGAGTTTAAATACAACACGCGTAAACACGTGCGTCGCGTATTTGTATGTAGGTACGTTATTGTATCTCAATAACAGAATGATTCATTGAGTTTATTCGAGAAAAATATCATGAAACACAATAAACCAAATAAACATATTGATTATTTAGTGTATGGATATTATTTGCGAAATTCTGCTTGTGTAGGTACATACGTTGTTCTTCCTCGTTTTCCCCGATAGTTATAGTCCGTCACATTTTGTCAACTGCAGTATTCCAGAAGCTGAAACGAAAACATCACGCACCGTTTTTGGTCAACAATTTTTGATTTTCAAGTTGACAAGACGTCAAACACACGTCCTTCCGATTATTTATAATGGTATTTTGCATGGATATATATATAATACAAACGAATGCTACTATACCCTGTATGCATAAATCTCGAAATCGATCGTTCCAACAACAATATATGATATATTTTCGTCCCGAGTGTGCATCCACCTAACCGTCACCGGCTTTCAGTACTTTGGTTGATCGCCGATCACGTATTTGTATGACACGTGAATAACTAAGCAGTGCTGTACGACTGATGAATATTTCCATCATGTAGGCTTGTTCATAGGCACATATTCAGTCTAAAACTAGGGAACACTAAAATTATTCACCCCAAGGTAATCCACCTGCCTGACAACATTTTTTCGTTCAACCATTTAATTATAAATTTAGCAGTTTCATATATTATAACCAAACAGTATTAGTAAGCGTCATTATTTTTATTTTTTTTTTTTATCAATAAGTGATTATCAATAAACGGGAAACAGAAACCAAATTCTGAATAGCAGGTGTTATAGCAATAAATACAAAACATAAAATAAACTTGGCCGTTATCACAATAGCTTACGTGCGTTATAAAAAGGCAACACCAGAAACCCAAATACACAATACTCTCCTACTACGTACATAACGTAAAACGTATGCATGTACATTGCACGTCCGAGGCGTTAGTGCATAGCCAATGCGAACCGGAATGAACTCTTTCTCATAAACGCAAAATAATTTTAAACAATATGTTTATCTCCAAATAAACGGGAGGGAGGGGGTGTTATTTTAGAACTTGAGGTGCTAAATAGCCCAGCATGTGTACCGATGATCATCGCGTTTCGTCACAAACTTCTCGGTCGTAGCGCGCGGTCATTTTGGACCCGCGGAAGGTTTGGAACGTATCGGTTGCGGTAGGATTCGGATTTCCACAGCGGATCAGATGATTGCCCCGCAGAAGAAACAGATTTCCTGGTGGTGCGATTTCACAGTGAACGCGTGGGTGTCGTGGCTGGAAAAAAAACTGTCGGCAAACGGGTCGTGACTTGTACATACGAGTCGTAGCCGTAATGTGTAACGTTACGCCGCGTTCCACTGTAATAGTACTGTTAATAGCACTGAGTACTTTACGCGCGCGAACCGGTGCCGCGAACGTGCGCGATAGAAAAACGCGCCTCAAGCTTTAATTTTTGGGCACGGGCCAAGGAATTATATTTTAGATTCAAACGAAACGCGATGTTGCTATCGGATGTCGATCGATAGATTTTTTAATATAATGTTCGAAAATTATATTCACGGTAACGTGAACGATTGCTGATTGTCAAAACCGCTACTCACTACTATTCTTTCGTACCCGTGCCCCGTCCGTCAGGGTTTGAAGTCAGGTTTTATTTTTTCTTGCTCGCGCCGCTCGAGTC
Source organism: Sipha maydis (assembly GCA_034509805.1). NCBI lineage: Eukaryota > Metazoa > Arthropoda > Insecta > Hemiptera > Aphididae > Sipha > Sipha maydis. The sequence goes on from JASXSY010000148.1 coordinate 241,784, forward strand.
CTTACCAGTGAAACACAAGGGCACCGTTTGATTGGAGTGCACATAGGCACCGTGGCCACCTAGCTCTCGATCGAATGCAACCCCTCACACGAGCGCGTACAACCGCATTGATAGACGATGAGGTGGCGGACCGTCGTGGTCGCGGAGTGGATATCGGTTCGCTCGATAACCCCCGAGGATATTATTCGCGATGCAACGCACGAGGTCGGGCTGCGCTGCCACGCCGCTACGCCAGCCGGATTTGCCGGCGAATTTATTGCCGATAAGTTTGGCCTGGACCGGGAACGTTCTTGGCACAAAACGAGATTCGGCTGCCAGCAAAAGTACAAAAGTTTCATTAAAGATAAAGAACCACCCTCTCAAACTTTACACTTCACAGTAATTACCATCGAAGCGGAATTTATCTACGAAAATAATAAATGAACCCGCGAGAAACGTACGCAGCCGCCGTGCCACCCCGTACATTTATATATACGTATATATACACATTTGTGTGTGAGTGTGTATCATATATAAATATACGTTGTATGCTCTTCATATTAATGCTGCAGCCGCGGTGCAAGGATTCCTACATTTTACACTTATCGAGCCGTTATGACTTTTGGCTGCCAGAAAATTGATCTTCCGCCCGACCGCCGTTGTTCACTGCACCCCCGTCGACTGAGAAGAACAATAACGCCCCCGGAATCCTCACGCGATCATATTTCATAAAATGATTTGTGTGTCTCGCCGTCGGGGACGGAGCGACGCAAGCGCGAGGACCAAAAGCGGTCGAAAACCAAAACTACTATCCGATCGGACGCGACGAGACGGACTCATTCACCGATCGAAGGGTAATTGCGTTAGTTGTATTCTCTTACCATAGTTGCTGTCTGTAGTCGTATAGTACTTAAACGGATGCTTAAATATCACTGTACATGACTATAGCGCATATCCGTAGGAGTAATGAATCGCATACGTTCCGTTATGATGACGTTCAGTTTGAGGATGGAAATTTCTAAATTTTTCAGTAATTATTTCTATCAGTTGACAATAGTACGAATAAATGTGAAATTTGAAACGATAGCTCGTTAATACGAATCGATATTCTTGGTACTGACGAATTAAACAGACCGTAAATTTGTATAAAATGGAAACTCGTAAAAAGAGAACATAAAACATTATTGTATTTTGTCGGTCTAAACGGCCCCCGTGTTGGACACAACAGAATGGATCTGCGGCTTACTCTTTTGCATCTGTCAAGTTATTTTCACTCAAGTCACACAAGAATCACATAGATATTATTTTAGGGTATATATGAACGACTATTGGACTCGAACCGTGTTCATCTCTTCCGTAATATATTTCTTGATTACACACAAGAATACGTATGGTTTTATGTTTAAATCGAATTTTAATACATCGTAATTTAATCGTAAAAATTTACTCAAAGCAAATCAAACACATTCGAACATTTTAAATGACGTTATATTCTTCACCTGCAGCCGCATAAATGAAAGTGAAAATAAAAGTAACTATTTTAAATCAAAATCTAGTAACAGAGGTATGCAATGTTTACTTAAATAAGTTTGGATTATACCATGTATCGACATAAAAGAATTGTGTTGGTTAAATAGTCCACAATTTTATTAAAATATGGTAAAAATTATAAAACTATGTTAATTAAAATTTTGAAATTCGAATATAATCCATTAAAGCGGATACTCTCTAATTGTAAGCAATAAGTAAAATATAGTCATTGAATTGGATCACAAAATCACAAGTATATTTTGAACTTAATCCTAAAATATTGGTACTACATTATATGCATTATATTGACGTCGTATATTTGTTACTATACAATTCTATTAGGTATTATAATCGAGTAACTGTGTACGTACTGGGTAGTTTGAGAATTCTTATAAGTAATAAAATCGGTACAATGCTTATCATATCATAAAATGTCTATTTTCTTTTTATTGTTAAAATACCAAACTTGTATATAATTAATTGTGTAGAATTGATGTGTTCCACCAATCAATTGCTAATTGGTAGAACACTTATGTAATTTGGTCCGTAGTGAATAAAGTAGAAATAAAACGAAGTAATTTTCGACAAAAGTTTGATATCATAAAAAGTAAGTTTAACTTTTTGTTTTACTTCAGTTCGTTTTAATAGAAAACTTTTACAGTCCACACTAATTGAAATGCTTTAAATTTTGTATACAGGTAACTTATGTCTTTTACAGGACGTATCAAGTTCACCTACCCATCCGCAAATATTAATGATAGCAGTACCATCACTTTTTTTTTTTAAAAAACATTCCTATAAAATTGCATTTTGTTTTTTTCGTATTTTATACGTGTTTCCGAATAATTCACGTCATTCTACCGCCATACAATCCAAATGACAATAATACTACACTTAATATCGTGTAATTTACATACGTCTCGAAACTTTCTACCTAAATTTCCCTGAGGATTATGAAATGAATAATTTTTGGAACATTGATGTTCGCATGTAATATTGCTTTATGACGGTGGATAATCGAATTGATTATATGTGTATGTACCATCACGGAAAGGTGAAAATAAGAATATATATTACATTTTTTTTTTTACTCATTATACATACAGGAATATACACACTATACATTCGTTTTTATACTATTTTTTATTTTTTTACTAATAAAATATAAGATAAATTGTTATTATTTAGATTCTTAGTAATTATTGTTGTTTTGTCGGAATAGCGTAGCTATCTACGTTTACTATAGTCAGTGTCAGCGCTAGGTTTTTCGCTGCCATGTACCAATTATAATATGCCGCTCTTAAATATATTTTTTTTGTATAGTCGTCATAGGTAATCTAGTTTTTATCGCTGATAATTATCGTAAATAAGTTTTTGGGGAAATTTATAGTGATTTGATTCGGTTTACTGAAAACCATAAAGATAATCACGAACAACGATGAGCAACAAAGTAAGCAGCTAGCTCATATCATATTGTTTATTAATAGATATCTACTTATTTAATACTATATAAGCCGATAATATGATACAGTACCATTCAAAATAATATAATATGCGTTATTCTTATTTCAGATAAAGAATTTAAAAAATAACTATCAATTTATGAGTAGGTACTTAATGAATAATGGCGAAAAGTATATAATTTTTATTTATAAAAAATGCCTTCCCTAAAATTCCAAAAAATGTTGCCACCCTGTGCAGTTACACAGGTTAGGGTATACCTTCCGTCGGTAGTAATTTATCAGTTCAATGAAAAAGCATGACTACTTGATTTACTTCAAATTGATTCGGTTCATTTAACGATGTTTCTTTCCTAAACTAATTTATGTCTTTGAATTGGTAAATGAGTAATATAATACATTTTTATATAATGTCGTTTTAACTAATGAGTTTTCATTTTTAGCGTGGTATAAACTAATAATTTTTATACGGCCAACCGGTATATGGTTGGAAACTATAGTAAAACTTTTTTTTTTTCTTCTGTTGATCCACCACCACGAATATTATGATAACGTTAAACTTTTTGACGGTCAAGTGTAAACTATAATTTATGTCAAACTCAAAATACAAATTTAAATAAGCAAGAAAAAATTTAAAAAAAAAAATAAAACATTCGAGTTTATTGGTATTGGGAATGCCAACATTTGCGTGTGTTCAGTTCACACGCGAACTATGTACATGAGGCACAAGTAATTTGTCATTTTTATATCCGTTTCGAGATTAAGTCTTATGCACCCTAAAGGTAATATTATAATTATTTAATTTATGTATAGCTTATGGATTATTTTTTTAACGTTGATGATCATTAAATGTTACGTATGTATACAAATAATAAAAAAGCAAAACACAGTATTGGCTTCGGAATAAGATTAATACGATCATTTCATAGTCATTAAACCGATAGCCGATAATCGGTACACAATTTACACATAGTATGTACGTTAATTGCAATTTGTTTTCGATACAGTCGTGTTTAATCAAGTCATCAGTCATAAAATTCAAATGTAAATTATCGTTATTCGTTTCTAGTTTGTTCGATTGAAACGGAAAACGATAATCGCGTTGCATTTTGCAATAATTCGGAACAAAATAATGAGATTAAATTATTACTGATGAAAACAATGCACAGAGCTGATTTTAGGGAACAATTCGCCTTTTTTAGTTCAGATTAAATATTTTCTACTGAGAAGTCAGAAAGTCAGAGAAAAACAAATTATTTTATTTAATTTTCATCGCTGAAATAAATTTAAAGTAAAGTAATTTTTATTATAATTTATATATTATCAAATTAAGATTTTTCACAATATAATTTTCAATGGATATGATTGCAAGTCATGAGAATCTTTTATCACCCATAGTTGACCTTACATATGTTTCAATTATCTAAAATTTAAAAAAACTACGATCTCTAGGAGCAAGTTTAACAGCTATTGACAAAAGAATCCTAAGTGCGAACCATACATTTGAAAAAATGTATTTGGTATAAGTATTCATTGTTCTTTTAATGTATTATTTAAATATTTCCAATCATTAGATTCCAATTTATTAAGTGAAGACGAAAATCCGATTATTTCACAGCAAAAACAAAATGCTTTATCTTTACTATACGAAGATAACGTCTAGTTTACGTCTAGTTTATATAACGTTCGAGCCGACGTCTAGTTTTTTTTTTGTTGATTATTTCAAGTTCTTCGGGTAAAACTAAATAAAGAATGAACTTTATCCAAGGAAAAATTAATATTTATTATTTTAACTGAATTCAGTATTTGTTGATACTTTGCATTCAAAATACTAGGCCACAATGTAGGATCAGAAAGACAATTTTTTGTAACTTGGAGTCTTCTTCAATAATTTCATCACAATTGTTTTTTAATAATAATGATTAATTGTTATTATTATCAGACTCTGTAGATTCATCATCAATGCATACACATAAAGTATTGTCATATGTAATAACGTTTGTTTGATTGTTATCGTTGATCTGATATGATGCAGAAGGGTGTTGATTAATTTAGTCAATGGCAGGTAAGATAAATGTATTCATAAAGCTTTGCATTGTTTTCAAATCACATTATTTTTGTGCTTTCTGTTTTCTATTTCAAGCACCAGAAAGTTTTTTTGGTACTATTGTCTAAAAATTAATTTCATCTATGAAAGAAATTTTCGAAAAATATAATCTAGAAATATAAGGAATGATAATAATATGATATGTAAGGAAAAAAAAAATATATTTCTACAATAATAAATAACGATTATTTAAATCGATTTTTATTTGATAATATTATAATTAGTTATTAAGTCTAGCTACGTATGTGTGCGATTATTATAATGATAAAGTAAACATGGGTTATTCAAATAGCAAAACTTAAAATCAAAAACAATATTTTTGTTTCTTCGGGTCTAATACAATCTAACATGATATCCTATAAGACAAAAACATTAAATATATTTTCGAATGTAGAGCACGTGATAGTAAAGTACTTGAATAATTGATTCGACCATCTATTTTCTTTGGTCTGTGATAGCTTTGTTTTATTAATATATATTTTAATTTTTCCATACATAATTTTTGATAGCTTTATTCATTATTAAAAAAAAATAAAAATTGAATTTAAAAAACTATTATAAAAAAAACTAATACCTAAACTCTGAAAGTGCTCTTGAAACATTAGCGCCCTGAGCATTCAGCCAGCATGCCCACCTTTAAAATGGGCCCTGAAATGCATGTATATACATTGCATATATGAATTGTGTTTCTATTTTAGTTTTAAGGTTTATTTCTAACTCTAAAATAGTACTCGATCTAAATATATTCATAATATATTGTGTATTATTAATCGTGTATCGTAATTAGTATACATAACGCATAAGGCCACCAGATGTTAGTTACGACTGTCCATAAAAATATTTCAACAGCTGGGAAAAAACTTATTTTCCGATCACTTGAGTCTTAACGTCAATTTACGGATTATTGTTTTTTTTTTTTTTTTTTTTTTTTTTATCCACAAACTTGTTCGCCGGTCATGTGCAAAAATATACCATTAACCGAATTTTGATTCCTATTTATTTTTAACAATATAATCAAAATTATAATTTCAATTTTTTATCGATTTAGCGTTTAATTATATTCTTGGGTTATTTATCAAAATATTTTTGAAGAATCTTATTGCTTATAAATATGGTTTGTATCACATTTTTCAGAACGCGTTTAAATTGAAATAACTACGAATATAAATAGTTTACGCATTAAAAACATTTCTATTACGACGTTAAATAATCTGCCTACCATTAACTTTCATAACGATTATATTGTAAAAGTGTTTGCCTTCTATAACGATCGTGGCTGTTACCATTCACCGTCTATTAAATATTTTGATTTCACGCGTTATGTAGCGCGAGTATTAAAAAGAGAGTCGCGATATTTTTAAATTTTGTTATTCATTAATAATACTTGTTTAAGGTACAGTATCCGAAAAAAACCACTCTGTAAACACTCTAAAATGTATTAATGTAATACTGTTTATGTGCATTATCTCCTGCCCAGCGCGTCATCGTACTTATAGCATTCTGCAGGCTTCTAATGGATTTTCCAACTTACGCGGATTTATGTCCAATCGAAAGGCGTTTGAAGTTAATTGCACGTGGTATTACATGTGTGTTTACTTGTTATATGCCTGCAAAATTATACGCTTCGTTTGATGTACTTCTATACTTAAGGTATCCGTGGTATCCCTGTTGCACTCATTTCGGCACGGACGAGATCGAATTTTTTAATTTCGAAAACAAAACGGGAAAAAAAGGTCGAACCGAATACTTTCGATATATGTCCCTTTTCCACGAGGACACTGTATGGTGTAAATGAGGAGTTTCATTTTTTTTTTTTTTATATATATATATATATATATATATATATATTTCCTCTTTAATTCCGGCAGTGTCGACTCCACGGGGACTACGTGTGTACAAGTTGTTATTGGTAGCAAAATGTTAGAATCCGCGCAACGAACGCCACAACGGTAGTAAATACTAATAATACGCATGATATAAAAACCTAAAAAAATTACCGCAAAACGGGAAAAAAACTAGTCTGCGTTATTTCGTTAAAAAAATAAGTTCGGTGATAATACACATCGGTACAAAGCAAGTTGTGTAGAAAACACACACGCGCTTGCCATCTGCGAGAAACGTAAATAATATACGCTTTTCTAATACGTGTAGATCAACGGTATGCTGCAAGTGGTCGATTGTTGACTACTTTGATGTAGTTCTGTACTTGATGTACTTCAGTAGTTCTTGTTCACATTTTTTAAATCCGTGTATTGTAAAATCATTTTTTGTTGTTACAACCGACCAAAATATCCTTGATAGATAGTTGTCGATAGAACACACATAATATTAATTTAATTTTCTCGGGTTTCCTAGATAATAATAGATTTAATATTTCATTCATACAATTATTTATCATTAGTTTAACACACGGTGTTAGTATGAACTATGCGCCAAACCTAATCTAGCCACTTGAGTTTTAAGACGCAGTGCCGAGCAGAAGTGGTTTTGATTATAGTGAAAGCAACCGAAATTTACTTAAAACCGTTATTATTCGTAATCCTATTCTCGAGTTTTTCCTTAAGCTTTGAAAATCTACAGAGAAAATCAACTTCTCTGAAATATTACTACCTATATGTCAATTTGTCCAAAAAGTTCTCGCGTTAAACTTTTGGTTTAGATTTACTTTGCGCGAAAAAGTGAAAGGAAAGAAAAACATCATTGTAAAACCAATGGTCGTCTCGCTTGAAATCTCAAAAGCTATTGTATTGTTCCAGGTGCCAAGTCCCCTCTCCCATAGCGAAACCGCATTACCGCTGCGTTACTGCTCAACTTTGTCAAATGGTTGTTCTCGTGTGTTGTTAGTATATCGATAAAAAAACAAAACGTGACTGACGTCCTCCTCCAATTCAATAATCATTTACGCACAACTGATGGTATCACATTATATGCCATTATTATAATTATAACAGTGAACGCGCGTTATTTGTGGGACGTTATTGACGTCGACGGCAACGGCTTCCGTAGGTAATCTGGCTCGGGCACCTAATTGGGTCGTAAATTGTCACAATAACGGGTAAATTGAAATTAATCAAACGCGATTATAATTAATGAAATTAATAGTATTTGTCAAAACGTTTGTCAATCCGACGCGGACGCACACCTACAACTCAGATTTATACTGTCCGAATATCGCTGCTCGAGCACATACAAAATCACAAATTTATAATATTATATTATCAATATAAATATATTTTTAATGTACATATTACAGCTGTACGTCTCGAAATCATTCCGCCTATCTGGTAGACAGCTTCATTAAATTACTGTTATTGCAATACGTTGCGAAGGACGACCAGTGACCCGTTCCGTTATTGGATTATCGAAACACAGTACAGTTTCAACTCTCGATACGTAACGATGATTCGAGTAGGCACGAGATAGTTTTACCGTTTTGGGTGATATTTTTAGGACAATCAAATCGTGCATACTGTTTGAGAAATAACAATAAATAAGAGACCAGTCACAAAGATATGTATTTTTAAAATAAAACAATAACCGCACAATATATTAACAATTTTTAATAATAATAATAATACCGGCGAAGCCGCTAATGAGCTCAACGGCCATTCGAACGCGTATACACGTAAACACATACAATAATAGTACCCAAACACTTACCACAATTTACAGAAATATAATTTTCATTCGTTTTGGACGTTTTGAAAATGAATTATTCAAATCGTATTTCATTTTCGGTATGCGTCATATATGAATGTTTACGGAATAACAATGTTTAATGTTGAATACTATGTGGCATGTTTTATTTATTTATTGATATATTTTTTTTTTTTTTTTTAATATTTAAAGAGTTAATACTTTTTGGTGGGCACATAAAGTTTTCATTCACGTGTGAACATCGCTTCAATGATAAGTATTATAACATCGTATCTTGTGATTAGATGTAGAATATAGGATTCGTACGCTGTAACTGATTGATCCTCCAATGTATCGCAGAATAATATTATGTTTTGTAGTTAAGTGCGGACCGAGAGGTTTTGTCCACGTACACACGGTATACATTTTATTATATTTTATATACGATTCAGTGTGTAGGTACCGTATCAATCGCTACTGTTTTGTCGATGAAAGCAAATAGAAACGATTAATATCGTACATAAACTCTATGTTCGTTGGTCGTTTGTTAATCTATTCATAAGTACGACCGTAGTATTTGTCCGCAGTGATAACTGTATTACACTAAAAGCGGCCGAGGGTAAAATAGGAGAACGGTTTAAAACCCGAGACAACCCCTAAGGTGTACCACGTTATTATTACTCGCGATATAGACACGGTTCACAAGGGCACAAGCGTATTTAGGGTGCGCCAATGCACATAAACACACATGCACGCGCACACGCTCGCTTTATAGTCGATAGCGTTTTCATCGTTTCCGGGAGATAAAACAATTAAACCGATAAAAATTGAATTAGCTGGCACACAGTATTACAGCGAACGCGTATCTCTCTGTCGTGCACATCATGGGTGTTCGGAACTTGCGAAGGAAGGTTAGTGGAAGGGTGGCTGAGAACGGTATGCTCCAGGAGACTATACTTCCACAGATACATTATATACACTTGCATACATACGTACGTACGTACATACGTATATGTGTATATGTGTATACGGGTAAAGATAAGCGGGTAAGAGAAGCTTCGTTCCCCGCCGCCGTATATATTATAAATCAGTCCGTTTGCACAGTCCTGTGGTGACGTGACGCGGGACGAGCGTGATAAACTTTCGGTGGGCGGAGACCGTTCGTATCGAGGTATATTTTGTCCCTCCCGCGAATCGCGTAAGGTGTTTTGTCATGTTGGTTGCTATTGATAACTACCTATTCATCCAAATTATTAGTTTAAAATTTAGTTTTTGAATTTTACAATGGCCTTGAATGATTGAATAGTTGACCATTTGTTATAAATTTTAATTCGTTTTAAATAATATTAAGACATTTTAATTATGTTCATATTAAAAAATTATAAAACCGATATTTCGAAAGTTTGAAGATATTTTTTTGGAAATATTTAAAGATTAAGTACAAATTTTAAAGTAAAAAGAAAAATTGTAAATAGGTTTTTATTTTTGGATGTTGTATATTTTATATTTTCAGTAAACGTTTAGTGATTGGAACGTTCATTTGTTTTGTTTCTTATTGTGAGTATAACTAAAATAATTAAAATATGTATAGATTCTAGATTTATTCAATAAAATAAAAAAAATAAATCTATAATAATAAAATCAACACAGTTTATAGAAAAAACAACGACTTTTTTTTTATCAAAGTTTCATTGGTAGTTCATAGGTATTAGTTTCATTCTAATAAAAATATAGTAGAACAAACTGAGACTACGCCTATTTCGGATACGTCAAAGTTCGGATATTGGAAATTGTTTTAATGATATCCCAAATCATTTACATTGGTTTTCAGATGATCAACAAAATCATCAAAACTAACAGTCATGAAATCCTGGAATTTCAATTTTTATTCCATCGTAAGAACATTACGTTTCTACATTTTCGTTAATTAAACATTAACACGACTCACAAAATACGCTTAATTATTTTTACATCGTAGAAAATCAAATTAGACTAACAAGTAGAACATAAAAATGTTGTTGACATCAGCCTATCGCATCTCGATTGTCCACAAAAAATTCATACACATACATACTAGTATGTATGGTGTGCAAATTAAGATAGTTATAAATTTGGTAAGTCAGCCGTTAATTTTAACATTCGGATACGCCAATCACAGTTCGGATAATTGAAGTTCTAATGCAATTTTAAAATGTAGGTACAAATAAATAAAGTATATTGAAATAATTTAATAGAAGATATGAATGTATAGAATTTTTCTTAAATTTAATTTGGATATTAATGTAACCAAAAATATAATATTGCGTTTTTTTTTTTTTTTTTCGTTAGGATATGATATATTAATAGTATTTTGTATGCTGACATAATGCCGCCGGTGAGGAATACCTAGGTGGGTTTCTATCGACCGCAATATAAAAAGTATAATATACGTCATGTACGTATTACAGTAGTTATATTTTTATGAAATCGCTATACTTGGCATTCGTGTGTTTATACGATTTGAACCAAGTGCAGTGATTTTGAAGCGTTCATTTTATTTTTCCGTCGTTATCGATTTGCGCCCACGGCTATGTTTCGCTCCAAAATTAATTGAGTTTGTTCCGATGCACTACATAACAAAACATTATGATATATAAAACTGTATCACAAACTCTGATTACGAGTTTAAAATATCTACACAACCGCGTATTGTATATTAGGTCTGCCACAACGTAGACATGATATTTTTCTTGCAGACATTTACATTTTAATCTAATGTGCTTTTGCGCAATAGCCGATGTTTTCTTACCAATTCTCTTTCTCTCTCTCACACACACACACACACACACACACACACACACATACACTCTTTCTTCTATAACTCTCTTTCCCGTTTTCCCGTGCCCATCTCTCGCAGTGTAATCTTCTACTATCGTGGAACTTTTTGTCAGGGTCGAGATTGCATCTATAATTATATATACTTAGTGTAGACGATAGATGAGCGGACGAAACGGGAAGAAATAGAGACCGTTTGGAATTGGATATGCTGCGATATTATGTACACAACACGATCGGTCGCGGCGTTAGGAAGAGGCGGGTAGTGTGCGTAATGAATGCAAATAGCCACCACCGCCGTCCGTCTAGCGATTTGTACACAGTATATAATATTGTAGACGCGTTGTAGTGGCGCCAGCATGCACAGCGGCATTATAAGTGGCATTAGTGTTGGCGGTGGTGGTGTGTAGACGTCGTGATGGCGGCGGGAAAGGGTTGAAAAAAGGCATCGTGAATAATATGATAAAATACATCTCTAGGAAAGGGTTGACCGTCGCTGGTGATAACGTAGTTCCACGGATATGAGCCGAACGAATGGGGGAAGAAAAGATAAAAAAAAAAAAAAATTAAAAATTAAGCAGCTCCGTATGATCGTCGAATGCACGAATGCTGCCCAGTACGAATGGCGCGTGCAAATCTGACTGCTACTATCCAGAAAGTGCTTTTCAAATTATTGTTCATGTTCTATCACGGTGCATTACAATGGGGCAGGTATATATGTAGAACACCTGACCAGATATCGGTTGTATAGATATTGCTTCTATTGTTATAGTATCGTTAAATAACAATGTATCAGTTATAGTGACGTTTAGTCGCTATAAAAGCCCTTGTGCAAACTTCCTGAAGAAATGCTACGGTGTACAAAGTACAAAATATCGATTTTCACGTATAAGAAAAAATAGAAACGAAATCGAGAGACTCTCTCTCTGTGAATCTCGTTATACAACTGATGTTCGTCAAACGCTGCAATGTTATCATATATTTATTTTTATTCATCGCGATATGAGTCTTTTCTGCATACATCCTTTTTTTTTTTATTGATTTTTATAGATTTTTATACTTCACGGCTATTTCAACAATACAAGACCCATTCTCGAGGTATACAAGATTTTATGTTAAACATTTTACTAAAATTTCTTAACTAAGGTGGTACGTTAATATTTATTTTTTTTTGTTATTTTGTGTTTTATTTTCCAAATTCCTAATTCAGTTGTTATAGATCTTTGGTTACCATTCCTTCCTGTTGTAATTCAAGTAATTTTTAGTACTGATATTTAACTACATTCATGTCTTTCGTAATCTTGCTTTGTTTACCTTATTTACTGATGTGTAAATAAATAGGTAATTACTGATGAAATATATTTGAAATAAAATTTATTTTAAGCATCATCTGAATTAAATTTCAAAGCATACACTTTATTGAAATTACTTTTGAACATTTTGATCTGTGTGGAGTTGATTGATGTAGCCCAAAATATAACACGAACCTGATAAATTATTATAACTATGTAAAACAATAAATACAAATATTAATATAATTATTTTCATTCATGTTTTTGATATTTATAAAATAATATCAAACATTTAGCAACAGAGTAATTTGAAAGAAAATAAATAAAAACTAATAATTTAATATTGTTATAAGAAATAAAATTAGCCAACGAAATGATGTACAATGATATTATTATATAGTTATGTAATATATTTAGTGATATCATAATAACAGACGTGAGAGTTATTTTTTTCTTAGAATTAGTTGTTAATTATTTATTTTACATGTATTGTGAAATTGTAGTATATTTTTTATGCACTCCATCGAAACATATAATAAACAAAATAATATGAATAATAAATGAAATGTTACACGTTCATTGACGGACATAATATTACTGTTTATCGAGAATCGTCATAAATTATACTCCGACATTACTTTGACGTTAACTTTGATATGATCCTTCAGAACCTGAATTGGAATCAACTCTGGCGATTGTATTACCCCATCGCTGACGTTAACAATTTGTAATCGACAGTAGAGACCCATATTTTTTGAAGTCAGTTATCGACTAACTGCACTCGAATAATAATTTAATATATTTTAATTATTCTGATATTCATTCGTAGTGGTTTTTGTGTCAAGATGAATGTCATCGTAATATAAACGAGTAATATCGCGTTATTTTCTCGAACCAAAACTATGAATAAAATAGATCAAATGTATTGTACTATTAAATATTATCCGTTATGGCTTACTACAAGTGAAATGATGAAAATATTTTTTGTTTTCCAAAAAAATAACATCACAAATGATTTTATCAACTGATCGATTGCGGATTATTTTTCAATGTTTTTTTTTTTTTTTTTTTTATTATATTTTCACGTTGTATATCTACACGCGAGCAATACTTCTATTATAGTCTTATAGATCAACCACATAATAATATATTTTATACGTTTTGAATATTCTAAGCTGTAGAAGTTATTCCATTCAATAAGACTTGTAAATGGATTAACCGTATAGTCATTTGAAATTTGTTCACGAAATGTTATACAAATGGTAGTATTTTCTACGTGAATAGTTTTATGGTTTTTCCTCCTTTTCTCGATATCACTCTCACTCTATATTTATATATGCATATATATATGTGTGTGTGTGTTTGTATTATATAAACACACCTCGAACATCCTTAAAGCTCGATCAGGCGTGACAACCGATTGCAAGGTATTCCCAAAAGTTCTTCGACGACAAATACATCTTATAGACGCATGGATCTGGCATTATTGATTATTTCGCTGTTGTAGAAAATTGTTTTCATACTTATGGTAGATTTAATGTATGTGTTATAATATGAAACGGGCTAAAAAAGTTTGAAAATTATTAGAAACTTAAATTTTCTTTCTTTGATATTATCTCAAGTTTGGAAAAATGAATATCCAAGAAAAAACCCTCTAATTAATATTTTCCTGTTTTGATAATTTGAAAGCAAAAGACCTTTTTGTTGCCCAGTATTTCGCGATACATTTTTATAAAAAAAAAAAAAAACTCCCCAAAAAATATTGTAACTTAATGAATTTACATAATTTCATTAATTTTAAAGTAATTATAGTAATATAATTGTACTTGAGATTTGAATCACAGTAAAATAAAATTGAATCGCTTAACTTTTTTTGTCTAATTTTTTCTCTTCTATAAGTACTTTTCCGATTTGAATGCTTAAAACACAATTATAATTAACTGCTTTAGAACAACTTTAAGTCTCAATTTACCTTTGAAATTATAAGACCGATCAAAAATTAAAAAAAAAAGGAGCGTAAGATCTAGGGGTCAAATTAGATGTAGAAGTGTGATGTAAAATACATGGGGTGATGTCATACAGATTATTTGATGATTGTTTTTATACATTTGAAATAAATGCACTGCATTGATTTCTAAAACCCCTTTGTACGAAATAGAAAAATTGATCAACCAGCTCATGTGTAAAAATAGTCTAAGGATAGTATAAAAATAATCTAAAGATGATCAAAATTGGTAAATAAAATTTCAGATTTACATTTGTAATAAAAAAAATATAAAAAATAATATCAAAGTATTAATTACCATGTATGTTAATAATTATACCATTTTAAATGTACAAGAACCAGAGAAATTCAATGTGTTTTGCAAAAAGTATTTTCACATTACTTAATTAATAGGTATTTAATAGTCATACCTAATATTTATCTCAACTGATTAAATATTCACTTATTGAATAATACTTTGTTGTAAAATTATCTAATAACGTAAAATCGTAAATATTTAATTTAAGAGCAACTTATATTTCGACTACAAAAAACTAATCCAACCATTGCTTTAATTGTTTTTCCGTTTTTATGTTTTACTTATTACTTATTACGGGAATATTTTTTAATACAACAATAACTTCAATTTTTAGTAAAGTATACGTTTTTATAACTTATAAAAATGTGAATTTTTCTAAATTTGTAATGAGTCGAAGGTTATTAAAATCAATAGTTCATATATTTTATATTTTTTACTACAATAACGTTTCTAATAAGAAAATGATTCGTTGACTGAAATTACCGTTAAATGTTTAATTCTTCAAAACAGTTATTTGTAATAATTTTTGTTTTGGAAATACGGTGTCAAGGACGAAATTCGCGTGTTAACTTCATCAATCAGTATATAAATCAGAATTTAAATAATAGCGGTTGCTGCGGTGTAGGCAAACATAACAGTCCAATGTAAACAATAATAATATTTTCGTATAATCAGTATAGAAATAAAAACCTAAGCATGCTTATTATCAGCTGATCGTAGATATACATATTGCGTGGTTCTTTTAATGAATTTTTACATTCCTTTTTCCCGGCTAAAAATATGTTGCGCGAAAAAAGTTATCGAACTCATTAGAATTATCAATATTAAACAGTCTCGTTAGCAATAATTATCCTGCTGCACATTTACTTGTAAACGCGAAACGTAGCGATCAGCCGAAGTATAACAAACGCTCGTAGTTGTATTCCCACTTACAAAAAAAACCTATTTTAACGGGGTGTAAGAATCAGTAGAATATTTGATCAATCGCGATACATATTAAACTGCGTACCTAGTTACAGGTGACCAGCAGTACACTGCACTTTAAACATGATATTTTTTGATAGGTTAAAAGACTTAAAAGCCTAAAAGACAAGCGCATTTCATTACGAATAAATACCGAACTTCACGGTGAAGGCAAGTGTATGAATATAAATAATTAAAAATATCAATATTTTCAATAGTGATATCAATCAAAATCAATAGTTTAAAGTATCATAAAATCAACCTATGACCGATTAGACATAATCATTAGGATGATTTACATTTGTTTATCACGTATTGGACCATTTACCCTAGGATGCAATCTCAATGCAACGATGATAAATGTTCGTAATCCGTGTAACCGTTTGATCTTGGTCACTTTTCTCAAACAGTTTTAATTTCTTAAAATATAAACGTTATTGGATACAAATCATAATTTAAATTTGGCGCGGCGTGATTTATACGCTCCGTAGCGTAACGTTCTGTTAGCATGATGCCGATTGACGATATTTTTATTATTTCTTTCGACGCCCGTCTGATATTCGTTGTGCGACCACGTCGTTCGCGGTAGGACAAGTATCGTCTGCTCCACCAACGTCAGTCGTCGACTCGCCGTCACTCTGGGACAATAACCCCAACATCCATCTAGTATCAAAACACCGTCTCACGTCATATATCTATCATGTCTTTATAAACCTTTTTGTCATTATTATGTATTAATTTGTTGGTCGTATGTGATCATTATTATTTTATATTATTTTGTTGATCGCTTGTGATTATTATCATTATTTTGTATTGTTTTTATTATTATCATTTGTTTTTAATATTACAATATCTTGTTATTCTTTTAATTACTGATAGGATTCCTCATCCATCTTCAACCTACTATAATATCTTTCTACGAATTTACAGTCCACTTCTCCCCCCCCCCACAGGGTTATTAACATAATTCATCACACACGACGGGTTGCGTGTTGGCCGTTGCGCGCATACATCCACGTACATTCGTCCGCCGGCTTCTTGTGCAGCCTCTCGCACAAACGTAATAACTACATATTCACTGTATTTTGTATATGAAAGTGTTATTTTTTTTTTATTGTTTTGATAATTAAAAAAAATATTATAAACAGGTTTATCATTTGTCAATTCTGTACTATATCTATGCAGAAAAAAATGTAATATGTTTGCGTTGTTTTGCTTGACGGATGTAGAATATGATTTGATATTACACTATCCATTCTTAATAGAAGCTCACTAACATGCATAAAAGTACATATACCCACCACACAAATAATTCTTTTAATTTTCTTTTCTTTGCTGATCAAAAATACATTGACAACCAGGCTATTTTTATATATACATTTGTTAATTACCTCTTTTTATTTTTTTATTTTTTTTTTAATTAATTTAAATAATTCAGACATTTTTAGAGATGAAATTAAGTTCCTTGTGTTTAGTGGGTTAGATCCTAGAGCTTGATAGATTTGTTCAAATATTTGAAATTAGTTTCGGTATTCGGTGATGGCGACGTTGATCGTAATAAAACAACGTATGTGTCATAAAATGAAGGTTTGTCGTGCATCGTCAAGAAGATATACATTAGGTGAGTGTGCTAAATTCGGTGTTTGTTAACTATAACGTCTTCTTTTCTACTAAATTTGGAATATCGCTATAAGTTAATATTGTTTTTTTTATATTTTGCTTATTACAATGTTTAGATTTCGCCAATATGAGTGCCATTTATTACTTAGTGGGAGATGATTTCGTTCTTCGCGTCGGAGTATGAGATAACATTTATAGATAAGGATGTTTTCGAGGCTTTCGTGTTGAATGATTTGAGGTCAACTCTTTCATACTGATGATTTGTATATTATTTTAATTAATAGAGTTCTCAGGTTGATTACAATATTGTAATGGCACACATGTACAGTGTAACGTACACAAATAAGATTGATTTTTTAAATAATTTTATTTATTTGTTTTATGAGTGAGTAAATTAACAATAATAACAAATATTAAGTTCTGTTGTTACACAATATACAACAATTTAACAATTACATATAATAATAATAAATAGTGATAATTAACAATAACAGACAAGATTAACGAGGTTTACGTGATTGCACCGTTTATCCATGATCTCTTTAATATGGACTGGGCGGCAGCAATGGTTCTTCCTCGATGTCTGTACCGTTACAATGGTCAGTATTTGTATTAGGCGGAGAACACTCGGTAAAAATGAATTTGTTTTACATATTTTTCGCATATTAACAGTGTATCTGGTATTATGATTTAAATATGCACAATACAATAAAATATATTATCGAACGCCGTTATGAAGGCAAAAATACCTATGTGGAACGGCAAGCAGTGAAATAAAATAAATATTTTAGGTTTAATAAATTCATAGTACTTTAAATGAGATTTTAAACTAAAAATAATGTTAACAACCATTTTTGGATTATACTATTGTTTATTGTATAATCCTACCGTAACGTTTGTAGATTTAGTTGAAAAATATGTACACACATACATAAACTATAAATTATAATTAGTTCTTCTAAAAAATACGTTCGTATTTACTTACCTGATTCGCAAAATTATAATTTTTTTCCAAACATAAATTGTATAACATAACAGTGCGAAATTCTTAGGTCGATGAGAATCCACGGCCATATGAAATATTGGAATAGCTGAACGATATTGCTATACTAATATTTTAAATTTGAAGCTAATGCACCACATCCCTCAAAAAATATATCTGAATGAATTATGTTGGGCAGATCAGCTCATGTTTGTAAAGACGGTTAATACAGTAGTAGACCTTAATTTTCTAATAAAATATGATGAATTTTTAGTGTTCATGTTTTAGTGAGTAAATATTTATAGGATTCCGACTAAATAATTAACATATTTTAATGGTTATTGATTTTAAATATTTAATTTCATTAATATTTTATTTTGTAATACTTATAAAATATTTTTGTAACTTTCTAGTACATTGTTTTTTTTTTCAAACACAAAAAAAACTTATGAAAATGTTTATATCCAACTGTCAAGCCTTTAGTATAAAAAGTATTTTACATTTTTAAATATAAAAATTTAACGAATTATGATTATAATAGTTTTGACAATATTTAATAATCAAACTTTAGAAAATTGTTGTTGAATTTAAACTCAATTTTTTCAATTATCCGAAATATATATCAATGAGAAACTGTATATAAATATTTTGAGACTTTTTGTTAAGTTAATATTATTTCATGGTAATTTTTGAAAATCTAAGAAAATATGAAACAATTATCTAACAAAATAATCTTTTGTAAATTACACTGTAATAATAAATGGTAGTTTTAGTATTCAGCCACTATCCTCTTTGATTATTATTTTTTGATATACAATGAAAACAAAAATTAAATTTGATCTAAAACCAATAGATTGTTCATCTTTCCAATATTTTTGTAATTATTCATTAATATTTACACATTCATTAAAAAAAGATGTTGCGAAATTCAGAAAATGACATAACACAGACACAAAAAAGTAAAATAAAAAAAATTGGCGATTATAAGTGATGATGGTTTGAACCTCGAACATGGTTCAAATCGTTGACAATTTTTTCTCCATTTTTCTCAATAAATCGAAAAGCTGTTGAGTAATGCAATAATATGTTCCTTTGCTAAAATCTTTCCACACAAAGTACTAAATAGAATCCAATTCCTGTACATACAATGAAAAAAATACGCTTCATAGTAAAACCGATATGGTTTTTGTTTCACTCAAAATCTGAAATAAAAAGTGTAAATCAATGAACTACATTAACTGGTTATTTTACTCTTACGTTAAGTAAGAAAAAATTATATTACTACGTGCAACAGTAATACATAAAAGTTAATTTTACTTATTTTCATTTGCTATAATAAAGGAGAGCGTATAATTTTGAATTTTAAAGCGTAAAGTATGAATAAAGGATAAGAACTCACCTAAATATCGGCCCAGGACCAAAAAAATCGTATTGTGATTACGATCTCTGGTTATGAACGGTGAATTCGAGAGGTATCGGAAGTTGTTTCGTGAAAAAAATTTTGTCTCATTAACGATAGGTAGTCTCTTTACTCAACGATAACAATAGCAATCGTATTCGATCATTGTCGGCGGCTCGGCACAGACAATTTTATTATTTCACGTCCATACTAAATATATATATATATATATATATGTATATATATATATATGTATGAATTCAAAACACGACGATGTCATTGGGCTGATGACGGACATTCGAGCGGAGCCCGTGGTCAGGATGTGCAAACTCGGTCTCGATTAACTCGGTCGCCTACACTTACAATAATTAGCGACGAGACATAACGAACCGTACGAAACGCGAATGGCTGTTTGATACTCGTATAATATCGAATTAAGACCGTCTAAATAACCCCCGAAATGCCGTGCTATCCGTTTAATAAGAGAAAGCCGATTTAATTTTATCGCAATCGTCCAGCACAACAGGTAGGTAGGTACGTACCGTGAAACTTCGTTACCGACCCGCGCACGTGTATCGAGAGCTCTTGTACAATTTCAAAAACACACAAATCAATGCAGCGGCAGGAGAGAAGGTTGTAAACAGGGTAATTGTACCTTAGGTGGAGTATGATCTGGCTTAGTGTTCCTTATGGCGACAGTAATTTTCAATAAAAACACGAAGAAAATTACATTCAAAATAAGCTACTTTGGAAAAAATCACTATGTTCAAATGTTCGATGATAATTGCGATGAATGACTTTGAAATAAAAATAGTGAAACTCGTTTCGGTTTTACTGTATAAATTGCAGCAGCATATTGGGATTGTATTCCGGAGCTTCATCTACAAAATTATATCTTTGGTCCCTTTCAATTACGTCTAGAATCATTTGTGCTCTGCGTACTTAGAGTAATATACTTCATAATAAATATTAACGCTAACCTTAATGATTACATACTGACAATTTATTTTCCTAAGCGTTGTCCTGTTGATCCTTTTTTTTCAATTGTTTTATTTCGAAATATTGTTTTACTGAAAATCCCAATATAACGTTTTTATTTATTTTTTTTTTTAAAAAAAAATTCAATCTTCGATCAAATTTGTACGATTTTTAGAGATATAATTGTAAACCACATTTTTTTGTTCTTAGAACAGTTGACTGTCGATTTATTTTTATGGATGATGATGATCAGTTCGATAAAAACTACGATCACCGCGCTGATTTATAAATGTTACTCGGTATCATGGGATTAACATGGAAAAATATATAAATTAAGGGAGTATTTATTGAAAACTCTGTATCGTATATTATAGAATCATACTACCATTTTCGAAATGGAAAACGATAATAACAATTCATAGCACTATAACGGAAAATATAACATCACATGTGTGATACTCGAACACCAGGCATACTGCTATACGACGGCAGTGTTGTAATATAATATAGTTATTAGAATATGCAATTTATGTCGTCAAATTTATGAATAATAATTTTATTTTCTTGCCCGAACGAAATTAAATATAAGATCGTTAAAAATCAATTACACCCGGAATACATAAATTATGCTATCTATCTATGTTATGATATTATTAATCAACAGATGTCTACGCGAATACAATCGTCGGTCGTCGTCGACGTGGTAGGGTAAATGCGCATTAAGTGATTTTATTACTTTTCATCGATTTTGCCATCTGATACAGGAACGACGCAAGTAGAATTGGAAAATGATGTATTGCTCTAAATACGTATTGTTATAATCCAGTATTACTCATACACGTATGTTGTATGCGCCGCGCGAGTGTGTGTCTATGATTACATATGTATAAATTATATTTTCACATTCATTGCTGTTATCGTTTATTTAAATAACAATGTTTGTTTATAATAAATAATATTAAAACGCAGTAAAAATCTATCGACAAGGGAACAGTGTACATTGGATATGTACAATTTCCATGTTGTCACTATTGTTCTTTTATGAGATGACAAATATCGACTTAATTTCTTTGCTTATTGATTATTCTAATTGCATAGGCGTTTATAATGTATATATATTTTTTAAAACTAAAATATTTTTGAATGTTTACAGTTCCTTTTTTATACACTGATAAAACATTTGGTAGTTTTCTATTTTAGATTTTATGAAAATGGTTGATGATTTTAATACGTTTATTACGTTTATAACTGAGTATTATAGTTATCTTATTATTAGTCATTTTTTATTATTATTGATCGTAATTTTTTTGTTAATTTGAATAAATTTTAATTTATATTGACTT
>JASXSY010000149.1:0-88612 GCA_034509805.1 Sipha maydis
GTTCAATTACAGTTGGAAATCTCCGAAACCCCAGCGATTATATATTCGATATCATTAATATGATTATTTTTATTAAAATTGATTGTAAGAAATTGAGTATTGTTATGTCATAATTTGTAGCAAAAGTATAAACTCTCGTAAATCTAACTTGTAACTTGTAATCTTAACTTGTAAACTCCGATTTATTATCATTAATATACGCCGTTCTGTGCTAATTTTATTTTAAATGTTTGCTACAGTTGAACAACTTGAAATTTTTGTGAATTGATATTTTTTTAAGTTAAGGTACAGATTTTGGGATTGATTTCACTTATATATTAACATTAAAATTCCATCTTTTCTCCAAATCGCTTCAACTTACGCACAGAAAGCCTTTTTTACTTCTCTGAAGTATTTTTTTGAGTATCCTATATTTATGTTTCTCAATGATTGTATTATGCTAACAAATTATTAAAATATTTCATATGAGTACTTTGTGATGCATCGCGAGAAATAAGGGTGAAATCTTGTGCTTTACAATTATAATTAAATAATAATTCTTAAATTAATTAGTATTAAACAACATAATTTATTTTGCTCCATTATATCAAATTTATATTATTGACATTTAAATGTACATTTTGTGTTATTCAATATACTGCTTAACACAATTGGACTTATATTGCACACACTGCTCTACATACATAAGAAAACAACATTTATTATTTACACTAAATTATAGGAGACATAATGTGTCAAAAAGTATATTAGATTATGTAATCATTTATATCTTCATTTTTTCTAACACAATGTGTAATTGTGTATTTTGTTGGAAAAAATCATTATTATAATGCAAATATGTTGTTTAAACTAAAACAATGTTAAGACAATGTAAACAATATTAAAATAATAATGTAATTAACGAGTAGAGAAAGTGCGCAAAATCTTAATTTCAGTACAATGAATGTATCTAGATTGTCTCGTAATTGTCTTACATAGTGGTTAATAATTAAAAACTTGGCATTACTGTACATTTATGACTCCGACTTAAACCTATAAGCATTAAAAACTTTATGTTACTCTCAAATCACTATTAATTAAAACTCGTAAAAGTACATAAAAAAATTTATGTTTATTACTTAAACAAATTAGAAAACATCAAATATAAAAAGGTACCCAATTATATAATATTTAAACCAATCGACCTATAAAAATATTTCAAACAATATGTTACATGAGTATGGTTATACCTGTGTTGCATAGATATGTCATACATAACTATTATAAGATATTACTTTCTTGGTTTGTAAAATTGACTAAGTATTGTTTTTTTTTTTTTTTTTTTTTTTATATCAAATATAATTCTGTCAACTATTACAGTGGATTTAATGTGCAACATCAAACCACAGAGTACTGAATGCGTTGCTACCCTACAATGATTATTGGTCCATAGCAAGTGAACAGTGATAATTAGTGCGCAACAATAATGGTATAATAATTACTGCAACCGTCTTGGTTTCACTCACTCGATAATTATTTATTCTATGTACTATAATTAACGAGGTTTTTTTTTCGATTTAAAATTAATAAAAGACATTATCTTTGAAAATACATCATTTGTTTTCATAATTTAACATAAAAAACCTAATATTATTTATTGGGAGGTATAATAGATATAATTATTTAATTTTATAACAACACAATTTATTGTTAATATACATATATGTATATTCTGTAGAAGTTAAAAACGTTTACATTAAAAAAAAAATAATTTGATGATTCGGCCATTTGTTTATCGGTTTGTTCGTTTGAGCCATTAATCTTATTGATTTATTTGACTTACATTTAACTGTCACTCTCTCTGCAGAATACATCGTCGTAGTATATGTATTATTTTTAATTCATACGACGTAATCGTTCTTTACATGAAATTGACATATCCCGTTCATGAAAAGCAATTTATATCGCGTATCAGGTTATAACAATGAAAATAATACGCCTTTTTATACGTATCATGCAATAAATAGATATATTTCATTATAAAATAATAAAAAATTAAATTAAAATTGAAACATTTTAAATGGTTATTACTTGTAAGTTAATATAAAAATAAGTAGGTAATCAAATAGTATACATATATATATATATATATATATATATATATATATATATATATATAATATATATATATAATATATATATATATATATATTTTATATTGTATAAATAAAAAAAAATTATTTATAAATATTAGAAGTTATAAAGAGACAATTCTTTATTAAAAGAAAATTCTATCTTCAATTTTAACTATCTATAAACATCTAAATTTTAAGTGTAAATATTTTAAACAGATTGTAATAAATAGTTACTAACTATTGTAATTTTCTTACATTATAACACGAAATGTGACAACTGATGTTCATAAATAATACAATCAATAAAATTTATTTAGCACATTATATTCACGGGTCGCTGTAAATTGAGTCCAATTTTTAATTTTTTATGTACATTGTGGCTTGAGTATATTTTGTACATACGTAAATTGCGGTCTGAGTATATTATATACGTACCTAAAGTGCCTAAGTATAATTTTGTATGTATACCTACCTAAATATTTATTATTCATACGAAAATAATGTCTAATCCTTTTTTTTTGTAAAATCTACATTTTCTTTCTCATTTTTCAGATTTAAGACTGACAATATAATTGTAAAAATATTGGTTTTCCTGTTTTTTTGTTTATAATTAAAAAAATTATTATTAGCGATTAGTAATGTACTCGCAAAAATGTGTGTGATCAAAAAATGTACCTTTAAATATTTATAATTGAGAAACTGGTTATAACTTGTAAGAAAATTCCCGCACTACCATTATATCATACGCAAAATAATCTTCAATATGACTTAAAAAAAAATTACTTATATCAATATTATTGATTTTGTAATCATTACTTAACTCCAGCTGCTGTATTTTACTGTACCAACTTTGACTAACGTAAATTCGACACCATTTTACTTCAATGGAAATCGAAACATATCTTACATCATTGTGAATAGCCTTTTCAAAATCAGCATACAACTGAATAAGATTGAATATTCCAGATCGCAATTCACGTAAATTTTAAAAATATCCGGGACGCAATTTACCGACTCGGATATTCATATATTGGACGCTTATAAATCTTTAGTATATTAATAGTATTTAGATTTTTACTAAAAATAATCTGAAATAAATTTGTATCAATTATATGTTACAAAATACATAAAGAATAATCAATATTCATTAATAATAAATTATATTTCTGGAGTTATGTAAACTTATATTATAAAATGAATTGTAATAAAACGTGTGTTTGAATGATTATGATTTTTATATTGAACTTAATATTCTATTAATGATATAAATTTTATACTATTTATTTTTTGTAAAAAAAATTACTTTTAAAAAGCATATTATCTATTAATTGCGAGTTGTAACAAATTACATACAATTATAAAACAGAAGTAAAATTTACCAAAGGAAAAAACATTGGAAATTCATATAACAAATATTTATCATTCATAATATATATATAAAGTATAATTATATACAGCATGGCATTTCAATTGGAGTCATACGTTAATTCTGCTAGTGAAGTTTTTAAAACTCTTCATTATTTTTATTAAAAATGTTCATAATACGTGCTATTAAATCATAAAAAAACATACATCATAACACGTAGGAAGTACACACCTATCCTTTCTAAAATATTATTATTGCAATATTGCAGAAAATTAAACTTTCTAAATGTTTCCTATAAAAATATATTTGACCTTGGATCACGTATTGAAGACGATTTCTATAACAGTTGACTTACGTATTTTCAATATCATTATATGTATATAAACACAGTAACAATAATTATTATAAAGAAGAATATTAACCAGAGGAAACACTATTGACGATTCTTATTAAAAAGTATGTATATATTGATAGTATAATAAACATTTAAACTGGACTTTTATGTTTATTCTGTAGTATTATAATATATACACAATAAACACATATAATATATACACAGAATAACTCCGAGTAATTTACATGCAGTAAATGCTTACACTTATACAAGTGAAAACATGATAACTTCCTATTGCGTTTACTGGGCTGACGGATAATTATTATTAAAATAAGATTTTTAATTCTGTACGAAACGATCGTATGCAAAAGTAATGTACATCGTGATTAATAGCCTGTTTTTCTGTGTTACTAACATAGAAAATAGAAAATCGGTCGAACACGGTAGACCATTTCGTATACACACAGTAAAAACAGAAGTCCGTTGCACATACATTCGCAACAATGACATCGACACAAATGTAATATCTGTTTTCGAAAATAATGAAAACAACGATATAATACCAAACGAGAAAATCGGTTAGATTAGGTTTAGTAAATATACTTTTACCTAATTGTGCCGAGAGAACCGAAGCGATGAAAGTTTCGAGCGTAGGTTTGGCGAAATACATTTATTTTATACGATTTGTTTACTACGGACGTTTCTAATTCGTTGTCTGCTGGGTTCAATTTACATAGCATTAATTATTAATATTATAACAGCGAAAAACACGTGATCGTATACCGTTTTCGTTTGTAGTGGACGAAATGACGATCGAAAATGTAGTTTACGGGAGCAAATACGACGATTACGATGGCCACACCTAGTGTTTTATTACGCCAAGACTCGTATGGACTAGGATAATAATAGTATAATAATAATAATGACTTTGTATTCATATAATATCGTCATTATTATAATACACGTAACGCGCGCGCACGAGCACAATGTAACAATGGAAAAACACGCGTCGCGCGGAACCACTGCACTTATTCACCAGACCGCGTATTACAAGTTTTCACCGAAATAAAAGTCACTCTAGTAAATAGCGCACACGAATTTATAATGACGACGATGATGATGGTGATAACGATGATGATAATAATAATGATAATAATAATGATAATAATAATTATAATAATAATAACATGACAGCATTAGCGGAGTGGCTTTAGATTTAAATCCAACTCGAAGAACAGATGATTGCCCAATTGGTTATCATTGTAACCTCAGTTTAACGTCCTCTATCCCGAACACAAAAAAATCTACACCCGACACGACTGACATACGAACAGGAATTGGATTTCACAACGTTCCGGACGTCAGAGATTCGAACACCGGACGTGCACCACTCGTACACGACGTTTCCGAAATCCGAGCCGGGTTACGATCTCATCGGTGGACTTTTGGTCGTGCTCGCGGGCCCTAGATGTGCGCGGCCAGCGAATTACCGGTTCCGGGGCACTTTTTCGTGCGCCGAACGAGTTCTGTCGACGCGTAAACGTGTGCCCGTCTATTCTCTCTCTCCCCTCCCCCCTCCCCCTCCCCGGACACGCGCACGCACAGCACGTGAAAACGTTTCCCCCCGCGTTCCAGCATTCCGTGTTTGTACAACGGCAACGTGCGTGTAAAGCGATCGTGTTGCGTACGAGCGCCGAATAACGCGTTCCCCTGCGCACTGTCCCGTCGGCGTCTCGCCGGCACCCCGCCGCCTCGGCAGATACGCGCGATCCGCACCGTCGTGGACGCCGACGCGCGAGCACGTTCGCATTCGGCACACTAACCGTTCAACGAGCGGAGTCATCGTTCGCCGATCCATCTCCGGCCGCCGCCCGCGAGTGCAGAGTGCATTAAACCGTGTTCAGACGTCGTTTTACGCGCGCGCGTGCAGCCACCTGCTGGGTCCGCCGCTCGTCCGCAATACGTCTACAATACGTACCGCCGCGCCTCCTTCGCCGCGTCTTCTCCTGCCCGCAGATCGTCCGCTGTTCTCGTACCGTTTTCTGTTTTGTTTTCAGTTCGTCTTCCCGTGCTCTCGGACGCGAACATTGGACCGCT
The DNA here is from genome assembly GCA_034509805.1 of Sipha maydis. NCBI lineage: Eukaryota > Metazoa > Arthropoda > Insecta > Hemiptera > Aphididae > Sipha > Sipha maydis. The sequence continues at coordinate 5,912 of JASXSY010000149.1, forward strand.
GCTGCTGCTGCTGCTGCTGCTGCTGCCGCCGCCGACTTGACAGAACACGTTCGCTGTTCGCGGTAGAACTATTTTACCGTTCGACCGCTTTCGATCGTCCGGCTCCGGTTCGGCCCGGCGGACCCGTCCGTACCCAACGCTGCGGCTAGTACAGGTCTGTAAGGCGACGTACGTCACGATACGTTGAACTTTAACCGTAACCGGTGTTGCCCCGCGGCCAGTGCCGCTACTAACACTGCTCGAGGCCCGTTATCGTTGTACGTTTTTGCGCGTTTGACCTTTCGAGACGCCCAATAACCATAGCATGACGGCACCTGGGGCCTGTGTGCAATGCACACTCTGCACATCCAGTTCTTGCGGCACTGCCTGCAGCCCGATATGGTTTCTTACCGCTCGGATCGCACATCAGGCTTTCCGCACCGTTTTCCCCGGACCGTATCGCACGATTCCCGCGCGTCGAGTGCAGCTCGTTCAATATTTTATCGCGAATAGCGAATTCTTACTCGTCCATTGCCTGTTTCAGCCGTTTGTTATTATTGTGTTTTCCAAACGGAAATTCTGAAGAAATCAAAACGCGTAATGCAACTGCGGGTCGAGATAAAAAATCAACATTTTCGCGCTGTAAACAAATACGTAACTTAAAATACAACCGACTGTCGTACCACGCGAACTACGAGCAGATAACGGGTAACGCAGCCGAGTCCAACTTATATTTTACAGTTTTGTCCGTCTAATGAAACAAGTTAACACCGATCATTCGGACGTCACATTAGCACGACTGGTACGAAAACGATGTACACCTCTATACGATCATTATTTTTCAACGCTACGGTATACGGTATAGCTGTCATGCGCGGTTATTCAACAATGTTTGATCGGTATCTCGTTGCTTCGTTATTAAAATGTAGGTATGCAGTAGGGCGTTTGAATAATTTGTTACGAATATAGTCGATAATCACGCATTACCCGGTACTTGATTGAACCAATATAACCTGGACGCGTTGATTTTTAGTAATTTTAAAAACCTATTTAAACGTCCGGACACTGCGTAAAATATACGATCAATAATTGATTATATCGAGTGCACGGAATCGAATTGCGCGTAGAATGTTTATAATTATTGTTGTAACTAAATAATCCAGCGTGTTTTTTTCGATGTGCTGTTTTAATCGACAGATGGCGCTAAAGATATGGACGTTTTTACTCGTAATGTCGCTCCCGGCCGCAGAGCGTGGACGTGGTTTCGGTTCATTAGCGGCAGTCATAAGCAATACCGATAATCAGCGATTTCAACAAAAATCATATTCCGTAGGCGGACGAAGTAAGTTAACACTATTGTCACCGTCTAGTAAGAATCTCGGATATTGCGTTAAGAAAAAATAAAAAAAAAAATAAAAACCGACAACAACGACCAAGAGTAATACTTGCGCGCGGACCGTGAACAAATGTGATCCGTCGTATTGTTGTGAAGTCGACTGGTTGTGTTATTGTACTATTTATGTCGGGTTTTTTCTTCTTCTATTTTCGCAGTTCTACCGACGACACCGCCGATACGATGGAGTGACCATCGGGTGCACAGGCGAGCTGCGCCCAAGATAACCAACAAAAACCCGTACTCGTCGACGATCGCGCTGCAACAGGTCGCGTCCACGGGTGGCGTACCGTTGGAGGACGGCCGGTGCATGGCCCGCGTGCAGTCCGCGCTCGGCGACATGATGTCAGCGGCCACGGTGGCCGCGGCGCCGGGGACGGTCACCAAGAACGGGAATCGACGTCACACCGCCGCGTCCACGGGCTTCATGGACCTGTCCGGTTACGCGTTGCACCAGCGGCTGCGCACGGCCCCGGGTGCCGAGATGTACGTGACCGGGATGCGTGCCAAAATAATGCCGCCCGGCGACGCGACAGCCGCGGCCGACCAATCGTGGCCGCAGGAGAACGACGGCCGTCCGTGGGCAAGGGTGGACGGGTGTCGGTACGACCCGCTGGGCAACACGCTCGAGGCACGCATGCGGTTCGGACGCACCCTGATGGTGTCCGGTTCCGTTCGGCTGCTGTACGGCGCCCGTGGCGGCGGTGGGAGCGTGTCCGGCGAGACCGGATGCGACATGACGCTGCGCATCAGGCCCCGGGCTGGTTTGGGGTTCACGGCCGCGCCGCTCACCATGCCGGAGAAATCGCCGCCCAACCGTCTGACGGCTATGCCCACGATGACCATACGCACCACGGCCACGTTCATCGACCCGGAGCCCGTCGACCCGGCGGCCGCTTACATCAGCGTCCACTCGTACAACTGCGTGGGCGGCGCAGCGGCTTTGCCGGGCAACAGGGAACACCCATCCGCGTCCTCAGACCGTTACGAGCAGATCCTGTCCTCCGAAGACGCCACGGCCGGCAGCGACGAGCTGTTGTCCGGCGGAGACGTGGACATCGACTTGGACGACGGCATAGACTTCTCGACGTTCAGCGACAAGCGGAGCAGCGGTCGCCGCCCGTCGTCGTCTTCCGAGGAGGCCACGCCGGCCGCCGGTGCCGTTGCCGGTGCCGGTGCCGGTGCTGGTGCCGGTGCCGGTGCCGGTCCCCCGTTCGTTCCAGCTGGTTTCGTGGCCCCGCCGGCCGCAAGCCCGGAACCGAGAATCCGCCGCATACAGTACCACAACACCCAGCCCCAACACCCGCTGCTGACCGCGGCCGCCGCCAACAGTCACTACCAGCAGTCGCAAGACCAACTTCTCATGGAAATGGAAGACGTATTCGTCCGGGGCGTTCGGTCGCTTTTGGCCAAACATATGGAACGCACTCTGAAACCCGTCTTGAAGGACTCGCTCATGGCCAACATGGGTTATACCGTATCCTACGGCTGACGGCGCGATAGTATTACAATCACAGGACGCGTATTACTCGTACCCCGGTCGTACTGTACACTCTAACGATATATTTATTTTGTACCTAATTATCATATTTATTTATCTAACGCATTATTATCGTAGTTATCGGTCACGTGTAATTTATGTGCTCGTTAAACGTCACGTGCGGTAGTAGTCGACATGACGATGTAGTATTGGACGGAGAGTAGGATATTTTTTTACAATTTTTAAATCTTTTTGAATTCTACCAATCATTACTCGCACCTTACTGCATATAGGTACGCCATTACTCGTGCGGTTCGATAACAATATTTTACAATAACGTTTTACTTATATACGTAGCTGTAAGTTTAGTAGAAATAAAACGACATTTTAATATTAAAACGAAACTGCACCTATGTCCGTGTATTATAAGCGGTGTATTTATTTATGTTTTGTAAGAATCGTTTTTGGAAAATATAATAAAACTGAACGCTATCAATGTAATTGTGTTTGTTCGTTTATTGACGGAACACGTTGCCGTTCGGGAGATTTTTCGATTTTGACCGATACTCCAGTATTGTATTTTTTTACCGTGTTACTATACTTTATTTTAAACTTTTGTAACGGTGTACACACTCGAATAACGTTGCCTGGAGACGAATGTTTTCAATTAGTATACCTTCATCTGGATTTTTGGCCCACGGGTATAAGCTTGCAATAAAATATTTCGTCTGGATGTATTTATCAGTTTAAGTATTACAGTATAAGTATTACCATTGGTTATAGATAGTATAATCTATGTATTTTTAATCAATGCTATTATTTACATATTATACATGTACAATTTTATTTTATTTTTTTTTATTATTTTATTTAATTTTTAATTTTTTGTATCTAAATATATGTACGAGAATATGCAGAACCTTGTTGGTAAAAATTATTTAATAAAATAATAAAAACTTACATTAAAAACTAGTAAATGGTTAATGCTCGTAAATTAATAAACGAAACAAAAATATAATGGTAAATTATTGGTAAAAAAAATCTGGAAAACAGCTTTTCTAAATTTTTATTTTGGCAATAATTTTTTCATTGTAAAATTAAATTACCAATAGTTTGATTTGGTAATATTTACGTAAATTTAATTGTCAGCGGTCAAAGGCACAAATCTAATATTATTATACACTTGTCACTTATGAAAATATACTTTAGAAATGTATATGCATTATTGGTTATAGTTCATATTAACGAGTTTTATGAATATTATACGTTGTATATATTAGAACGGTATTGTACTAATGTCGAGTTCGATTTTTTGTCAACGTGGTCTAACTTGACATTTTTATGGTTATACAATATGTATGTTATTAAAATTGTATAATATCAAACAATCATGATTAAGACATTAACAGTAAAAAAAAAAAAAAAAAACAATATGTTATCATAGTCATCCAAATATAAACAATGATTTCAGATACATCGAGGACAATACGAAAAAAAAAACGAAAATTTAATACAAACCAACCCAATATATTCTTATTTAACACAATGTTTACAATTCATTTTAAAGTGAATAGTTTAAATGATTTATTTTACAATTTTATAATATCCAAAGAAGAATAACATAATTGCGTTTTATTTTTATATAACTTATACAGTAAAACGAATGAGTATTTTTCTTCTTTGAATATTCTTAAATATTAGTCTTATGAATTGATCACAAATTCATAAATCAATTCATTATTATGTGTTGTGATTATGATATATACCTACAGAAAAATGTAACCGACAAATATTAAATTACCAGTTCTTTTTATTATTTTTTTTATTAATTTTCTTGTCCAAAAATAAAATATTAGAAATATTACCTATAAAAGATAAAATACAATTTTTTTTTCTTTTTATTTAGATTTATAAAATTAAAAATGTAATTCCACAAGGTATTTTTTTAAAAATTTTTTTTATATTTTAAACACTGATTAAAGATGTTCAAATTTTTTTTCGTTTATTTATTTTTTATGTTTTTGTTCAAAATATATGTAAGGTTTTATTTGTTGTTCTTTATGATGTTGCATTGTGTTATGGAAATAGGGAATGTTGAAAATGTGAATTTAATTAAAGAATTCATGATTACTTATTTGACACGTTAAGTACATTTAATTACTTTTATTTTCGTATTTAATTTTCTTGAACGTTTAATAAAACTATTTTCATATTAAATCTATAAAATAAAAAAGTACCGTTAAGTATTGAAGATTACTGAATTAGGTAATATTGTATTGATAATCTTAAAAATATAAGCGATAGTTATTTGACCATGAAAAAAAATCTAAAAGCTATTGAAGAATATTGTAAAAAATAGAGTAAACATAAGCATATCACCATAAAATGTATAATAGCTATTATGATGCAACATTTTATTTAGTCGACTTAAATCTATATAGCCCATTAAAAATACTTTTAATGTTCTGACTAATTTTGAAAACATAGTTTCAACATTCAATTTTTAAAATTATTTATATTTAGTTATAATAAGATAATGAATCTCATAACGTTACTAGAAGAGGTGAAGAAAATTAATATTATTTTTGAAAAGTACACAGTTTACAGACAACATTAAAATTTAAAACCAACATCCGATATAATCCAACGGAGACTACAGATCATAATATATTATAAGCCAAACCTACATAAATGTACATGAATATACTGCTATATTATTTTATGTGAAATTAGTAAAATTACGTAGAGATATGAATGTGTGTATGTTATATTGAAAGCATTAATTGCAGTATGGTAATTACGATTTTCAGTTGTAATTTTTAAAATCATTCTTTAAATACATGAAAGATATCTGTATAAAGATATATTTGTCGAATCGGTATATTTATATATACATCTTTTTTTTTCAATATAAATTATGTTTATTCCTATAACCTATTGTAAAAATAAAAATAATAACTGAATAAAGCTCTGAATTTTTCATAACAAAATTAGCAAACAAATATTTAGAATAATCTACAAATTATTAATTTAACAAGCAATCGAAATTGAGCAATTCATTTGAATTTATAATGTTTAGGATAAAGGTTGTGTCTATTAGCAGTACAAAACTTTCATGCTACTAATTGTAATAAATTATTAATCGATACTTAATTATTGAATATAATATTTCACAATTATTTATAGATTCTATAGATACTAATAATAGTAGTTGCTATGGCAATATCGATTTTATTATATTGATGTCGGGTTCCAGTTGTCTCCCAGCATAGGCAGTAAAAACTAACCAAACTATTTCAAACTATTTTTTCTTGGTAAATGTATGTTCATATACACATACACATATATTTACCTACAGACCTGTTCGAAAAACATTGTAGATAAAAATTTCTAAATCGTTTAATAATTTTAAAGATAATATTTTTGATAGCTATTTTTTTTTCGTTACAAGAAATGTTACACTATGATAGAATAAAAATGAACTTCCATCAAAAGTTTTTAGTTATTTTTTTTCAACATTATTAAACATACATACAGACTACAGAGTTCATGGGAATGCAGTAGTTTTGTAGTTTAGTTAATCGAATGCCAATCTATAGCTACGCGTATTAAGTTGAAAATTGATGAAATATAACCAAAATCAATATCTGACATTACTGTTACGGTCGAATTCGATATAATTTGAAGTATGTATATTTATAATCTTGTGTACTTCTAGACCTTTCTCTTTTATTACTAATTCTTTTGAATTGAGTTTTTCAATATTTAGTACGCGAAAACGATTGTCAGAGAAATATTTAATAACGCAATCGCTTTGTATAATAATGCTATATCTGAAATAATTGTTTGCATAAGAGTACCTGCAGTACGTAATTCATTGCTGTGTATGTTTTCAAAAGATAAATTAATCCTATATAAGTCCTAACTTAAAGTTTTCGTTTTATTTTTTCTGAGTAAAAAATTCTACATCATAATAATTAAGTTCCGTTGTTTATTCATCTTATATAAAAACACATATCATAGATGAATTTAATCAAATCATTATCACTACCACGTGCTACATGTGTATCTGTTTATGTATACTGTACCGTTATGTGACTTGTTAATTTTGAAAGACAACAATTATCGATGTGTTATCGAGATTATAATTATTGTAAACTAATTGTGACTGTCAAATGTATCACCGTTATTCGTATAAAAAACGTAATTTCAATTGATGAGCACTTCTATTTTTTTTTTTTTTTATAATTTGGAATTCACAATATTATTTCGTGCCCAAGAATTATCACTTAAAATTTAAAATTAAAAAAAAGTCAACACTAACACATTAATTAAAAATGAAAATGAATTTAAATACGAATCTGTACATACATAATATATATATACTTAACGCGAGACACTTATTATTACGTTGACAAATGCAATCTTACGATAAATAAATGACGCTATAATAATATATATTTTATACATTATTCGTTGTAGCTATTGCTTATAACTTACAAAAATAATATGTCTATTGCTAGTAGTTACAGTAGTTTTCTAGGACAACTATGTACACAATTTTGTATCTGTTTGAAATATAAATTATAGTAGCACAAAGGTGATATTTCACGGTTCGTTATAGCTATCGACACTGCGTAATAGCCGAAATGGCTAAAGGTACGACCACCACGTCAAAAGACGATGAAAATACCTGTATTCCATGGAATATATGTACGACAATCGGTTCACATAAATACACATTAGATACACACGTCAAACCGCCTAGTCCTAAATACAAAAATAAAATAATATATTGCAATATGTACACTTCTAATACGGCTTCAGTGTACCATAATTTCTACACCTTATTATTATTATTATTATTATATGCTTTATTCTAATATCCCATTATTGTAAGTAACAATTTTTATAATTTATTTTAAAATATTGAAGTAATTTTAGAATCCCTTAAAAACTAAAAAAAAAAGAGGTCACAACAATAAAATATTCATATCATGTATAAAATAAATTGTAAATTTATGTATGAATGCATTATTATCCAGTTATATTACACATAAATGCACGATTAAATTTTACGAAAAAAAAATAAAAATTGGTTTCATTAATTTTGATTAACATAAAATATAAGTCATATCATTGAAAATTAACCTAAATTTAATTTTTTTTAAAACTACACCTGAGATAAATTCTGAGTTTCACTATACTATAATAATAAATATTCAACGGTTCTTTTTTCGGTATAAGTTTCTAATTATTATTTATAATCGAAAAAATGTCAACTTATTTAATTAATCATTAGAATATAATATTTTCTTCATCGAATGTTATTGTTTTTTTTTTTTTTTGGCGCTTATTAAAATGATTGATTTTTATTACAAACATGTATTGTAATCTTAAATAGTATGAATGATGTAAGATGCACTCAAGACAGCAATTTTGTGATATTTTGAATTTATTTATTATTATACATTTGTGTAATCCTAACCTGGCAAAATATTACTTATTACTGTAGTTGTATATTACGTATTTCAAGTTTGTGTGTGTTTTAATTGCCTTTATAAATATTTAAATATTGAAGAAATATGAAATATCGGAATTTGCCTTGGTTAATATTTTCATTTAAATTGTTACAAGAATCCAATACAAGTTTAATCATTAAAATGTTTGTAATAAAATATAAGGTCATTAAATTAAATAATTTAATACATTTAGACTGGTAAGAACAAAAATATTATTATTCTATTTGTTATAATTATTCTACTGATTTATATTTAAATATCTTTACTTTATTTATGTATTATTTAATTTCAGTGGCATGTTGAACTAATTTTTGATGTAAAGCAAAAATGTATGTAAAGTACCCTAACCCCTACTTTAACTTTATACAGTACACTAAAATATAAAATATCTGTATATTTGTAACTTATATGTATATAATAAGTTATTTTATTATTCTCCGATAGTGTAGTCTTATAAGTTACAAAATTAATATTTTATTTTAAACTCACAATCAGTATGACAGTATTCAAATATTCACCGACCCATCAACAACATTTAAAGGAGCAATTGCTTCAAAATAATATTTTCGTCACGTTAATGCTTAATTTATTTCATCTGGATTTATTATACATTGTCTATTTTAATGGTTTTAAATTTTAGAACTTAATAAATATTAAAATATATTAAAAATAATTAAATGTTTGCCTTATTTACCCTACTCTTGAGAAAAAAACATGTAAGCTTGAGTTGGGTTTTTATATAAACTGAATTTCTGGGTTATTATGTCTACCTATATATCAAAACAGAATTAATTTATGAAGATTTATATTATTTACTAGTACACTTAATATAAACAGTAAAATCTTCATACCTTACAGTAATAATTATAAATGAATTGGACTTATGAGTATTTATTATATCAATGTTAGTATACCTGGTCCATAAAGATAGGTATTTTGAAAGTCTTCTTCACAATTACGTTTATAATTAATTATTTTGATTAACTAAACAAATTAATGAAAATAGATTATAATGATAATATATTTTGATATTATGATATAATAATTATAAAGTATTGTGACTGTACAATAATGAATCTAAGGTTCATTTTCTTGTGCTATTCATTTTTTTTTAAATGTTTTATGTTGATATATTCTACCTTAATTTGTATTTTATTAATAATTATATGAAATAATTCCCATGGCTTAAACCACAATCTTTTTCTTTTTTTTTTTAATTATAATTAATATAGGTAATATATCTATTAAAATTAAAATAAATCAAAATTTTTAATTTTCTTATTATTTTTAGAGTTCATTCCATAAATAATTAGAAATTATTACCGAAAAACTACGTACCTAATACCAAATTATTTTTTAATTTATTGTGTATAAAATCATTTAACAGTTTGGGTGCAGATACTGTAATTAATTATTATTTATATATAATTTGAATTGTTAAAAAATAACATTATTGTTTACATTTATAATTATTGATATTTTCAATTCACTGATCTGGAGTATGACATCACAATAAAACAAATAATTTTAATACTAATAAGAAGTTATATAATAATCATAATTATTATTGTTGCTGTAATAATAATATATAATACAACATCATTGTATATTTCGTACTATTTTCCGCCACCCATTTCAATCACAAAAGGGTGATTGTAATGACCAGATTATAGGTAGTGGCTAAATGGAGGGGCTTAGGTTTATTGGTGTTATTATAAAACGGGCAACAGCGAGAAAATAGCTACCATACTAAGAATTTCACGAACAGTTTCACTTTATTTTTTCTAAGTATATTACTTTTTTGTAAAGGTTGTTATAATTGCAATAAGTGTTTATAGTATATTCAAATTTTAAATTTAAATAGTTAAGCAAAAAAGTACATCTATTCAAAGTATAAATATTAGAGCACTATCGACACGAAGTATGACGAAGATGTATTATGTAAGTTTTTTATTTATTAATATTATAAACAAACACTAAAGTCAAATAAAATGTTTAATAAAAATCCCTATAAATTGTTTTATAAAATAAAAGTTTTATAATATATTCATTTCTAAATCATATTTTAGTGAAGTAAACTTAAGTTGATATTTTTTTTTTATTTAATTTACGACTTACCATATAAAATATATTATAAATAAATAACGAAAGTTATAATATACATATAACATAATTATAATAAAATTATATTTGACCCAACCCAACTGGGATAGGTGTTTCTTATTCCTCGTGATATTTTAACTGTTTTTATCTATAAAAATCAATTTTGTACCGATTCAATTCCCATTCATTTAAAAATATAAGCCAATATAGTCTGTTCCTAATAAATTGGTACGAATTAAATTGTAAGAAAATCAATACACAGAAAAAAATATTTTAATAAAAAGTTTTCGATAAGATATGTGATTTTTTAAAAATATATTTCCGAACTTTATACTCTACCGAAAAGTCGTAAAGTGATTAAAAGTTGTCAAAGAAGTTTGTATTATAATATCACAAGAAAAATACATTCGTTTTTATTCGCACTATAATAAAATATAACATGAATAGAAGAACGAGCACTCGGTTGTATAACAATCATACTTACCTCATAATAATAATAAATATAAACTATATTCTTATGGTAAAACACAATATCAAATTATAATTGATAATCGACTGATCAATAAGTGAATTTCTATGGGTTTAGTGACTCGTTTTTGTAAATTCTTTAACAAACAATATGGGTAGGTATACTGTGGGTAAAAAAATATTTAATGTTTTAATGTAATATAATAGTTCTGTGTAGTAAACTCATCGACTTGTAAATTATTACACACTAGGGTAGAATATGTTCTCATTGGTAACACACTTAAAATATAATGTCACACATCGGGTAGGTACACTACATGCGCCTTGTATCTATATCGTTTTTTACGCGATACCGTAAAGCATAAACCGCTGGAGATATTCTTCCACTTGACGCAGTTAACATGTGTTTGTTTTACGTATGGCCCGGCGGTGTTTGCTGATTATACACCCTTGTACTCTTTATATATGTAATGAAATGTATGAAATACACTTATATTTATACATACATTACAACCCGTAGAATTTAATATAAAAAAATACATTTTACCCGGTCTCTCGGAAAATTGATTACAAAAATAAATTATTATTGTAACGAATTCCAACACATTATATTACTATTATTGTTGCTACATTATTATAACAGTGCAACACAGCATTATTTTCGCATCCGAATACAGGGGTGGCTTTGTATTATTAAAAAGTAGTAATAATAATAATAATAATAATAATAATAATAATAATAATAATAATAATAATAATAATAATAATAATAATAATAATAATAATAATAATAGTAATAATAATAATAATAATTAATAATAATAATAATAATAATAATAATAATAATAATAATAATAATAGTAATAGTAATAATAAAAATAATAATGATAATATTGTACAATATTATATGTATAATACAATACCGCCTAGTGTTGTTATAAACCACGACGACCACTGCCGCAATGTCGTTGCGCAAATTGTAACCGCCGTCGCCACAAACACGCGCGCGCACGGTTCACTACACTTCTTTATTCGTATACACACTCGTCTATACGTATATACACAATACATACATATAATACGTATAATATATTTACACCATAATCATTATATTATTACTACATATTGCATTTATACATCAGCGACATTGTTGTATTGAGATAGTATTGCATTATTACTCTGTGTTACGACAGTTAACATATACACAACAGTTATACTTTATAATGTTTAATTCGGAAATCACGTATTCGTTCTTTTAATGATCGGTTTTTATATTTTTTTTTTCCGGTATTTATTTTTTTATATTGTAAAAACCATAAAACGGCCAGAGTCCCTACACGGATTTTATTGTACAAAAATATACGAATATGTATATGTGTGTGTTTGTGTGTGTGTGTGTGTGTGTGTGTGTGTGTGTGTGTGTGAGCTGAATACTTATATTAGGTACCGAGAAAAATTTTACAATCGACTGCCAATGGGATTTATATATGATAATATGGCAATGACTGTAAACGCGGGCACGTATAATGATATACATATAATATATGTTATATTATTATTATATTATAATATTATTATTATTCATATTATATTATATTATATTATATTATATTATATTATATATTATATGTATTATCATAAACATAAGCACATTCAAAAAAATTTCGGGCAGGTCGTGTGTCGTGCGATCGCGCGTGTTGTATCTACAACAATATCACACAATATATCAATATAGACATACGTACATGTATTATGTATGAACGCACGAACTATATACATGTACGGATACGGAAAATTGCGTTCTAACGAAAACAAATATTTTTCGAGAACAAAAATAATACATGAACGTTGAAAGGGAGTATTTTGTCATTTTTTTTTTTCTAATGCATGCATGTAGTGGTCGATAATATCTAAATTTTTGTAAAAGTACACATCCACGTATCAATTGAAAAATGCGACAGTTAAATTATATAAATGAATAGTAATGTATTTGAAATTTGTTTGAACAAAACAAAGAAAACCAAGATATTAAAAGATACTAAAGATAACTAATATACTATATTACAAAATCTATATTTGTTGCTGAGAGATTTCATAATTTCAAATTAAAAAAACTGTGAACTCGTATTGCGTTTTATTATAATATTTAAAAAATATTTTTACATTTTATATTTTGTACATAGTGTAATAAAAAATATATTTTTAAATTATAAATTCAAAAATAGTTTAAAGTATACAACAGTTTAAATAGTGTTCTTAATTTATCTAAGCCTTGATTTATCACTTAACTCATCAGTAAGTTAAGACCCGTGGTTTTCAATTGTATGTCATAAACATCTTCCGAGTGAATCACGACCAATTATAGCTTATTTAAACTTCAAAAGCAAAGTTGAATAGAATTATGATGGGTGGTTGAATATTAGTGACTTATATGATTATTGTTAGGTAAGCAAGGTGGTTATAAAGTTATCAATTAATAAAAATGTTTTAAATTATTTCTATGGAATCTCATAATGCCATCATTCTCAATGATAAACTAAAAACCAGACTTGTAATTGTCGTCCACTATAACCTGTCAGGTAAAATCTTAAAATATAACAATCTTAAAATACTTTAACACACTTTCAGTACATTTGAGAAGTAATAACTATCAATAATTGGAAAAAATTCCAATTATAAGATCATATAAATATTTCCACTTAAGATAATATCGTATATTATATATATACTAGTATATATAAATACAGTGGAACCTCTCGATAATTCGAATCACTCTGGGACAAAAATCAAATTAAGTTATCAAAAATATTTTATTACCCAACACAAAGACTATTTTATAATTTTATTTACTTACATATATCATGTTATATTTATGTATGTATTACAGTTGTTAAAAAAGTACCTACTCTATAATAAAATAATTATGTAAAGAATATAAAGAAAATAAGAAATGAAGTAGGATTATTTTTGAAAGAGATTAAATATTTTTTATTGTATGATAAGGACGTATCTGTAAAGTTTTCAATTATGTTGAGCGCGGAAAAAATCTTATTTGAAATTTTTGGTTATTCACGAATATATTTACATATTCCTGTAAACCATCTAATGACAAAGAAAGAATAGTTAAAGGCAAAGGTATTTGCACATCATCAATATTCGATTCCTTCCGATTTAATTCGTTAGGGATTGTTTTATTATTTACTATCGTTATTTATGAATATACACTATTTATATATACATTTATTAAATTATTTTAGTAATTTTTGGTAATGTACGAACAATTACCGAATTATAATTATTGTCATAACTATCATAACATCATCATTATAATAATCATCGAACAATTTTTATATTATTAGCCAAAATTAAACTAAAATAAGTTCAAGTTATTGAAAAATTTGATTTAGTGAAATTCGAATTATCAAGAAAATGTATCACACGTATCATAATATATTACATTATTACATATTATATTGAAATGCAGGGGCTAAAGCATACGTTCCAGTTACCGAAAATCCGATTAATAGATATTTGAGTTATGAAGGTTTCATTGTATATATATACTCAATACTAAAATCAAACTTTTTTCAAGAAATCAAATTTCTCAACTGTTGGTTAAAATTTCACTTTGTTTTTTTTGTAAGTTAATTACATTAAGACATACAAATAAAACTGGAACATAAACTGAAATACAAATCAGAATGATATATATGCGATATCATAACTTTATATGTGTTTACAAAATTGTACTTGCCACTATATATATTGTAGTTCGAAGATACAATATCATCACAAGAGTGTTCAAAGTTTGATCGTTCTGTCTTAAAAATACAGTATTAATGCTTAGTTTTGAAAATCATTGTTCCCAATCAAACACTTTTTGGAGTTGATGAAATTTTGAACTTGTACGTCACACATAAATACGTCATAATGGTCGTATGGGTTTTAAGTACTTAAAATGGTTGAAAGTCCCCCTCATTCAATAGTTAGATTTGATAAGGAGCCGTTGGTTTGAATAATTCTTCGGCGACGATGACATTTCGCGAATAATAGTCAAAGCGGTACACACGAATGTGAAATACAATATTAGCTGTATAAGGGGGAGTAATAATAATACAACCCTTCTACCCGACCTGACAACACAGGGCGCCAGTGTGGCGGTGGCGTTCGCGGTGCAACACAACTCACGGAACACAGACACTAATTTATATACGCGCGGGCGTCACGCGCTTGCATTATTATTATTATTATTGTCGTCATTGTACGCGACGGCAGCGGTGGTGTAGTTTTAACATTTAATTGAAACACCCCCGTTCCCCCGTTGCCTACGATTCGATTTCACAGTGGTAATGCATATCTACTCAGTACCTATAAATACATGCACACACACATATATATGTATATAAGTACGATAATACGATTATTGATTATTCTGCCATAGGAGTCGATGACGAGGAGAACGAGGACGATGTCGGTGTGTCTGCTGGTGATCAGCGTTTTCGCGGCGACGACCGCGGGCTTCGGGGCCGACGACGACGGTTCGGTCGACTACAATAGTTACCGTGGTCCCGAACCGAGCGGTTACAGTGGCTCCAGCGGGGGTAACCCCAAA
Organism: Sipha maydis; assembly: GCA_034509805.1. NCBI lineage: Eukaryota > Metazoa > Arthropoda > Insecta > Hemiptera > Aphididae > Sipha > Sipha maydis. The sequence goes on from JASXSY010000149.1 coordinate 21,469, forward strand.
CTGCCCGTGATCCTGATGCACAAACAGGCGCTACAGGAGGACGGCGGGTTCCAGTACGCGTTCGCGGCCGACAACGGTCTGCGGCAGGGCGAGTCGATCCGGCCGGACGGCAGCCGGACGGGCGCGTACTCGTACACGGATCCCAACGGCAAGGAGATCAGCGTCAAGTACACGGCCGGCAAGGACGGGTTCCGCATAATCCAAGGGGACCACGTGCCGAAAGCGCCCGTGTCTGTGGTGCCGGTGCCGCAGTCGTCACCGATCGGCGGTGCGTACGCTCCCCCGTCATCTGGCCGCAGCAGCGGTCCGGGAAAGAATAGGTAGGTGCTTTTTATTTTTATTTTTTCTGTTTTGTTCCACCAATACGACGACGACACGAATAGTAACAACAAATAATGGTAATAATAATTCCGTTTTGTGTGTTGCACGTCTACATAATCATTTTCTCTCGTAAACTTAACGGTCAAATACCAAGTATTTGGTAAGACACATAATAATCCCGCCGACCACTCCGGAAATGCAGCCTGCAGCCTACAAAGACGACCACAATCGCGATTCGAGTCCAGTGTGTACATGAATTTAATATACATGTATTATAAATATATTATACAGACTGCAGCACTACGGGGACGAAGGCGTTTGTATACATTACACTGCTTGCCCTTACAAAGCGTTTCAAGCTCCGCTGTAGTGTATAATCAATTGGCTCGAGAGATAATGCGAAACCCGCTTTTAACTGGAAGTATATATATATAATACCGTATCTTCGGGTCAGTATATATAATATTGTCCTCCGCAGACGACAAAAGTCTAAACCTATCCGATTCGATACATCAGGATCGCGGCACGGTATAATACAAAATAATATATAGGTATATTAATGAAAGCGTTTTAGATAACCCGCTATAGATCTATTACAAAACGCGTTATCTTTTAGAATTGTCCATAATAAATTTATATTAAAACAGTTTATCTTACCGTTCGCTATATTGATAATTTAGCCTAGAATTATTTTAACTAACCGTTATTACTTATTACTGACCCAAGTGATACTACTTTAACAACATAAATTTATAATAAAAAAAAATTTAAAAAATTGTATTGGCTCAAACAACATAATATATACACATATACAAATATAACAAAAAAATATAGAAAAGTTTTTAAAAAAATGTACCTAAGAATTATGGATATTTTGTAAAACAAAACTAGAATATCGCCCAACGTATGGGGGGGGGGGCGATCGCCCCCATCGTCCCCCCTCCTCAGGGACGCGTCTGGTTTCGCGACGTTGTGGATAATATTACATTACTTGACAGGTTATTCAGCGCACCCGGTGGACCTGGTTCTCAGTTTAGCAGAGGTGATTTCAACACTCCTAGCAAGTATGACCATAATGACGGTGAATCTTTTGGGTCTCCAGCGCCGTACAAATCAAAATACTCAAAGCCTCAACAACACTACCGAGTGCGCGAAGAAAACAGTGCCGAGCTAGAGGGTAGGTACGAGGACGATGGTTCTGCTTACGACGGCGCTGTAGATTACAGTAGTCACAGTCCATTCCGGGCACCTCCATCCCCCATACAGGCTGCGGCTTACAGTGGTGGTTCTAGTGATAACTTACAAAGGGATAATGACAATAGCAATGAGCGACAACCACATTCGTTTGGTAGTGGATATGCATTCGAATTCGCCGGCACCGCCAAGAACGATGGGGCATCGGTCGAATACTAAAACAAATAATTGTATTTTTTTGTTGTGTTTATCTTTTCCTTTTTTTTTTTAATAAGTATTTATTATTCGATAATACTTTATATATATATGTTCCAAGTCAACCGAAAATTGCACCTTTTTTAATATTTTCAAAAATTAAGCAAAAAAGAGATGAAAATCTGGGACTTTTATTTTACCTTGTTTAGTTATACTAAAATATAAGCTAGTTTTATATATTTTATGTATACATGATATCATGGTTGTCTTTTATTCTATTTAAGTTTTATCGCATTCATAAATATAAAGAATGTGCTGATAATTATAAGCATTTTATTGTTATTTTATTTTGATTATAAATTGAAAATTTAATAAATTGAATATATATTATTTTAATTATACTTCAGTGACCTTAACAAATAATCCAGATTTAGCAAATAGATTATTATTATAACACATCTGTATAAAAACGGTAATATTTATTCCTCATATTTTTACTCCATAAATCCCGTTAAAATAATGTCTGTAACAGTGTTACCTATAATTTCAAAATCCATTTTGTCTTTTATTATAATTTTCTGTATTGATATATATTTATGCCATAGCTGCCAATCACAGACATCGATACTCCGTAATTAATAATTATTTGTAATAATTTCGAGTTTTCTCTTTCTCTGTTTATATAATATGTGACCACTGCCGCATTTATAAAAAACGATTAATCAACCAGTAATCGGTATACAACACATATATGGTAAAATTATTACGTGTCTGTCCATCTATCTGTCTATATTGGGGCCACGACGGCGGTAATAAATAATATTTTTGCAGGGTTTTCCATTGGAAGGGAATGTCATTTTTTTAAATTGTTTTTTTAACGTACTACCCACTTCCATCCCTATACCATTCGAAAAAAATGTCCTAATGATATAATAGCAATAATAATATATGGTAGTAACTGCAATATCGCTACTATATTTCGGAAATATCCCAGAGTTAAATTTTTATTTTATTTTTTTTGTTTACTAGCTATATTTCGTTGATTTATAAAAAAAAAGTTGGTATTTATTGCAACATACCAATATTGGAAAAAAAATTACATTTTATTTTCACATATTTAAAAAATATAATGATACTTCCATTACTATTCGTGCATCATTAATTTAAGTATTTTATTTTACTACTGTTAATGTTGGGTAATACATATATCTTCTAAATAAAGGATTTATAATAATTTCTTATAAATTCAAGTCGAATTAGAGATATTTATCTGTGTAGAAATTAAGGAGTTATAAATTATCCTCAATACTATAAGAAAACAATTTTAATTAATAACATTTTATTTTAGATTTATTAACAATAAATACTTAATATTTCTCTAATTTTACACTATTTCTACTTAAAGAGTTTATTCTCTGAGTTTACATATATTCGTATGTGGTTTACTTTATTGTAATGAATTGTAATTGAGTTAATTATTCTATAATATAGATATAATATATATATATATATATATATATATATATATATATATATATATATATATATAATTTATAGAATCTATATAAATATATAAAAAATGTATTTCCTTTTAAAATATAAAAATAAAAACAATACTTGGTACCTTATAAAAACTTATGATATTTAATTCAATACTATATGTTGTATTTTGTAATTTTTTTAAAAATTTTTTCCGAAACTAAAAAATTATAGGTAGAAAATTAAATTTTCAAATTTCCTTATAAATTATAATTTTTAAGAAAAATATGAATTTTCGCGAAAATACAATACAACCAATCACGGTAAAATTAATATTGTTTTTTTATGTTTTACAATTTATTAACTCTCTTATAGTACAAATAATTATTTATTTCATTAGTAATACGATAATTCATTACTATCAAGAGCTATTTAATAAAAGTATGTTTGGTTTTTACAGTGTGATAACAACTTTCATCTTCAATATATATTTGAGCAGATTAATGAAATAAATAATGTGATTAAAACGTAGATAATCGGCTGCAACATGATCAGTGGTGATATTGAGCAATATTTGAGAAGAATTTTCGAAATATAATGAAAATGACTATGGCTTGATTTTAATAAGTGTCAACTTTAAAAATGTGACTCGTTGATATTTTTTTTTGGTTTTGTCGTAATTGTCTACACGTCGATTGTAAAAATATGCTTCGACGAGTGCTAATGATCATCACGACATCCTAGACCCCTTTTTCTCTCTGAATACTAAACTACGATTAATATTTGGACTATTATCACCACATGCATGCACACATGTATGCGTCTTAAACGATCGAGGAATAGAGCATCAAAAAATGATTTGTAAGATTTTCCAGTGGTTCTAATCATTATACTTACTACGTAGTATAACTATTTATATTAAATGACATTGCCCTCGTCCATTGACGTCCATTATTTGCTAACTATTCAAATAAATATTAATGTACCTACTACATTTTTCAATGCATTTTGTTATTTTTCAAATGAAATATTGTTACTAAAATTAAATAATTGTATCATATCGCACTGTCAGTACAATAAGGCTACAACTTTAAAATAGCAAATGTTCAAGAAATCAATATGAAAGTTTAGAATATTATGACAATTTTTTCATCAAATTCATGTTTATAATTTTGTTGTGATTTTAATCATGTGGTTTTTAGTAAACGAGCCACATTTTGTTTTACGGCTAAATTGTCCTAAGGATTTTAACATATACGTTCAGAGCAATAAAGGTAATCGTCAAATATTATCAGTACTAATATAAAGAGGTAGATAGCGCCGCTACCAAAAAAAAGAGAAAAAAATTACGAATTCATAGACACCAAAAACACAAAAATCATAAATTTTGAGTTGTGGCCTTATTGTACTGATAGTGCGATATTTTGATATTAATAGACAAAGTGAGCACAACTTTATTATTTGTCAATAAACAGTCAAGTTTAGTGTCAAATGCTTTTTTTCGTATATCCTCTTTAACAGTAAATATGGTGGACGATAAAGCGCATTAAGAATTTAAAAATGACATAAATAATATGTTTTTCCAATAGTTCTCCTGCATGATTGATTTCTTAAAACGGTTTTCCGGTTTCATTCATCTTTTTTTTACAAAGATGCGCAATTATTATAAAAATCCACATTTTAACAAAATTATAAGAACTTAATATACAATTGTTCGTTTGAATTATTTTGAATTTCTTATTTTAACATAATAAATTTTACATAGAAATATTTTATCAAAATAAAAAATTCATCATTTTACAAATCGACATAGATAAATGAAACTAAAATTATTATTTTTTGTTAACCATTTTTAATGTATACCTACTTATAACTTATAGGTAATTTTCAATTATGATTCTCCAGGGTTCTAGAAATATAATTTTTTTTTTTTAATAGAAATATAATACTATTAATATACTAAATAAAATAATAAAAAAGTTATAAAAATACATATAATTTCTTTAAAAATTAAATTGTTTTTATTTTTAAATTCTAGTATATTAATTTTTATATAATAAAAATACATTAACATTGATTTTAGAAACAATCAATACGTTACTTATCACTAAAATTGGTAGTGATTACGTGGATACAGCCACTAGACGTTTCTGTTATTGTTTGGATTACATTGAATAAAAACAATTTGTCAATAATACAATACAAAGTTGTTGTTATATTGTTGAAAAGCGGTTTTAATAAAGTTGAATGCAAGTTAAATCTTTGCATTCAAATTATTATTTGTATTATATTTTAATAATTATAATGATCATCCATAGCATTCAAATATCTACATTTTGTTATAAGTGTGTTTTTTTTTTAGTTTCTAAACACATTATAATATATGTATTTTTATCATTAAAAAAATGGTAAGTGAAGTAGATTTATTTCCCTTATTTTATGAATACGGTTATGTATAATGTATTCTGAATTCTGTATCATAAAATATATCTAGAGTGCCAATTACAAGTCTGGTGGTGCTAAGCTACCCTATCACCCTTGTTAAATACGCCAATTATTATTTACCCGTTACAAGTAAAAATTTTGCCTACACTACTAATTAACACAATGTGTCAATGTCAACAGCCAATACCATAATTTGAGTTGATTGTTACTAAAAACATATATTTTGTGACTTAAAAATCAATAATAGGTATACAATATTTGAAATACAGTCAAATGTCGAATATGTACGGCAAAAATATTCCATTCTATTTTAACATATGAATCAAAACATATTTTTATGGAAATACTGAGAACTGTTTATATATGGTACTTTGCCGTTAGACTAGCGGAAAAACAAAAACTAAAATAAACTCTCAGACGGATTTTTCAAACTTAATATAGATATTTTTGAACTTGATCTAACCTGGATTTAATAATTTAATAATCTCCATTTACGCTGTACCCACTGTTCAGTAACTATACCAACTAGCTAGGGTTCATAACTTAATTATATCCGGATGTATTTCATTAAAAGGTTATAAAGTTTCGTTTTACGTATATAAAGGAACTAATTTTAAATAGTTAAAAACTGGCACTATGACTATAATACTATACTTATTAGATAGGTATGTATGTTATGTAATATATATATATATATATATATATATGTTTATATTCGGTTTAAACAGTTAAGTTTTTAAATTATAAAGCCACGCACTATTATATTTATATTCGCCTACACATTAATTATAATATGCATGTGATTATTTAGAAATGACGGCATGTTAGCGCAGGCGCGCATGTGTGGTAGTCAAATACTTTCATAGATGTAGGATCTTACCAAGGTAAATTTGATTGCAGATTGATAAACTATCATCTTACCTATATATTGTACTGTTGAGGGCAGTGACGAATTAATTAATTAATTAATTGGTATTATTCATAGAGTGTATATATTAATTAATATTATTTAACTCATACACATCTCCTTCCCAACATTGTTATTGGCCCCATCTCTTCGATAAGTGTACGTCGTACGTACACAATATGTGTGTGTGTGTGTGTGTGTGTGTGTGTGTGTTAATACACGTTTCATCTCTCGCTCTCTTTGGTTTAGAATATCGTGATGCATATATATATATATATATATATGATTTACGATTGAGACGAAAATTTTTCATAAAAAAAAAAAAAATTATTATTTGGTCGAACACAATCCTTGGGTGAACACTACATATATGCTACCTATATAGGTACGCACAACCCATTTACAGGTACCATCGATGTGCTTAGTGGGTTAGTTCCAAGTTCGGATCATAATTTGAGGCACCAAGGTTAATATTTTACTTCTATAATGTATTATTATTAAATACAATTATTATTTTATATTGTATATCTTTTATACCATAAAAGTATATTAAATAATTAAATAATTGACGTTACAAGTATAGTTATATAGTATACATAGGCGGCACTTGGCTCATGTTATAGGGAGAGCAAAAATTAATCATAATTTACTGACCCATATAAAAATTTCTCATATTCAACTTATCTAATACATATACATTCCACCTAAATTTTACTTATTATCTCAATAATAACATATAACATCTCACATTCCTATATTTTTATTATTTATACTTAAATAATTTCCCAGTCAAGTGCCACTAATGAGCTACTAATGAGACTCATATTATAGGGGGGGGGCAAAAATTAATCATAATTTACTGACCCATATAAAAATTTTCTCATATTCAACTTATCTAATGCATATACATTCCACCTAAATTTTACTTATTATCTCAATAATAACAAATAACATCTCACACTCCTATATTTTTATAATTTACATTTAAATAATTTCCCAGCCAAGTGCTACTAATGGGTGGTTTCTTATTCTTATTTTCATTGTATTTTTGTTCTATCACCACATACACTAAGGGCCGTTCTTACAATGTTTGGTTAGTGCCTGATAACTACAGAGAATTCTACCGGTTAGTCTTAACCGACAGTTAATCGGACATTGTATGAACGGCCCTAATTGTGCTAAATAATACAGATTCGCATCCTAATAAAATAAAAATATGTGGTATATCTTATGTTATGTTTTAAAAGTAATCATAATATTATATTAATATACAGTTTTCTAGAATTTACATTAGTTTGTATTAAATTATGGTAATATTAATAATTTCGAACTGACTTAACATATGATTTTCTTATATAATTGTCCAATAGTAATTTCAATATAAATATTTTATAAAAATTAAAAATCGTTTTAATAATATTTAATTACTGAGGGGGCAAAATGATGAGTTTGCCCTCTTAATATTTTTCCTGGGGGGGCAACTGTCCCCTCATGCCCCCCCTAAATGCTGCCTATGATAGTATATAAGATAGTTATATTTTAAATCAATAAAATATTATCAATATTTTTGAAACATTTTTTCTTCGATATGCATAAGTGGAATGATCGATCTGGACATGTGAATTTTCTAGATGGCCTAGACCATAATATAGCTTGGTAGTCCGATCACCTTTTGATAAATTTTACATACAAAATTAGTAAATGCATCAATACTTGGTTTATATCAAAACTATAAAACCTATACAATTATCGTATTACATAAAAATACATGTTTCATTTTAATAGCATTGTACAAATATGAGAAATTAGAAAGTATCGGATATAAAATTACAAAATATTATATAAATATAGAAGTCAAATACAATCGAAAAATTATGTCAACGTTGGCTGTTTATTTTGATAATAAAATACCTAAGTGGCGTGTGATATCAACTACAATCCATTAAAATTAATTACTAAGAAGTAAGTACTCGAATGGACTAAAAAGTGTTTATCCTCGTATATACGTGTACTCAACTTTTTTCTCTAGTTCTCGAAATTTATCGATTACTTGAATTCTGAACTCAATTCAAAATAATTGAAACTCGACTCTATTTGACATAAAAAAATAATACTCGTCTTACACTAAAATTGTATTTATGATTTATTATCTGTACCTTAACCATTAAATAAAAATATATAATTATAAATGTTGATTTTCTTCAAACACTTAATTATACTAATTTTATTTCTGAGGTATTAGTGGTATATAAATAGTATATTTTAATTCAAACAGAATATTAAAATATTGGTTGAAATTCTTTCATATTATCAAGTAGGTAATATAAATAAAATGAAATATTTTAATTCATGTTATAACAATTTTTTTGCGATTTAATTAGTAATTAGTGGGTACATTTTACATTTTACTGGATACATTTTATACCACGCAAAAGTTGCAGATTTCATATTTAACATAATGATTACCTATAATATTACTAACATCTTTTTCTTCTTCTTTTTCGCCTTTTTTCCAACTATTTGGGATCGGTCACTCTTGTTCTAAAACTTCACTCGTCTCAATTTTCTACATCCCCTACGCACACATCAAAAGCTCTCATGACGTTCTCAATCGTATCTCATTATCTTCTTTTTAGTTTTCTACTTCCTCTTTTCCCTTCAACTTTAATTTTCATAATCACTCTTACTGCTTTTGTTTCCTCTTGCCTCATCACATTCCCAAACCATCTTAGTTAATTTTATCTTATCTTGTTCACTATCAACGCTACACCAAATCGCTACATCAACACTACTTCTCACATAATCGTTTCTTGTTCTATCTTCTCTTGTCACTTCACTTACTAAGCATTCTCATTCCGGCAACATCCACACTCTATTCTATTCTCCTGTCAACCGCACAATACTCCGAACTATATAAGTATAGTTGGTCTCACTACACTCTTATACAATATACTTTTATGCCTTATTGGAATTCTCGTACATAAAATGCCCGATACATCTTCCACTTCATCCAACCGCATTTAATCCAAAGTTTTACATTCATGCCAAAGCCCCTGTCCTTTTGTATAGTTGATCCTAAATATTTAAAGTTCTCAAATTCTATAATATTACTAAGATAATAATATTAATAACAGAATCAATAAATAATAAACGATTATTTATTAAACCTATCGATGTATTAATTATTAATAAATCTGTGATTCTTAAATATTAAATACAATTTTGATAATATGTAATTATGATTTTTCATAATCTATTACATTATTTTTATGAAAACTTTTAATAACATCTTTATGCTGCAATAATAGAATCATTTATATTAGGGCCTTAGATACATTTTAATTGTTAACGTCCCAGGCTGAGATCTTTCTCATGGCCCTTTCTCTACTCCGGGTTCGTGTAGGTCTAATTCATTTAGGCCAGTTTAAGTTTTTAGCCTTTTCAAATAATATAAATAATAAATTATTTTGGTAAATAATTAGGATGTAAAAAAAAAGGTTTTATTCTTTTATAGCATAAGCCTCATCGAAATAATAAAATGATTTTTGATTTGTACAATTATTGTTGCATTATATGCTCCGTTCGTCTTATTGCGTATTAATTGATGTCTTCAATATTTACAACGATGGTGGTTAAATTATTGTGTTAACATTTTGTTAGACGATTAAAAATAAAAAATTAAAAAATAAAAATCCCATCGTCTATCCGCTGTAATATTATCACTGGTGTACGATTATTAATTTGATTTTAATTTGATTTTAAACGAAATAAATGAATACTATGGTAAAATCCATAATATGATGGTAAATATTATAGCCAATGCTAAACTTTGATCTCGGACACGCCTCTGGTTGGCACGTTATCGTCTCTCGTTGTCCGTGTGCGTTATAAAAGAATAATTTTTTTTCGTATCGGTGTATTATAAAGGTTGATCGAAGTGTCTTATCATAACAATATATTGTTATTATTATTATTATGAGTATATCCCCCTATCCACATAATGCAGTGTTGTTTTTTTTTTTTTTTACATTGTGTACACTATACATATATACACACCACCTAGGTATACTGTGGTGTAAAATACTGGTAAAGTGTCGGCGGCGGGTGTGCTGCGCGCGCCGTATACATGCGCCGACGTAATTATAATTATTGTATCGTCTCCGCCGCCGCCGCCGCCGCTGCCGTCGCCGTCGCCTTCATCGGGGTTGTGTGGCAGTAGCAAGCGGCAATGGCAGTTGATGGCGGTCCTTCGCCGCGTAATGGTTGGTTCGTCGTCGCATTGCCGAACGTTGTTATCATCGCCGTAATAATTAAAACGTTGTTATTGTTTTCGTCGTCGTCATTGTTGTTGTTATTGTCGTTTTCGGTCGCGAACACTTGAGCACTACCCACTGGTCATCGACATCTCACCGCGGCGACTACGACAAGACTTCGGTGCGGAAGCACTGACCACCTCACATCGATCGTCGCCGACCGGTACGTATGGTAATCTTTTTTTATCGTAAATCGTTTTTCGAAAAACGAAAATAAAACGTTTTCGTGGTACGCAGTACCGCAATATTGTTGTTATTGTTATTAATATTATAATTTTCACTGTTGTATTTCGGAGGAAATGAATTAATTATTAATGGGTATACGCTTTTCATTGTTTCTTTGGCTGAAAATCCAAATCACTTTTCATGATCGTCTTCACTGCCGCCCAACCGCTGTCCATCGCTCATCTCGCTATCGCATGTGCAATGTTGCAGTACAATCGCAGGACCCCGACCACCTTCTCTCCTCCTCGATCAAACGCTCGCGGTGCCGTGCGAAATACATAAGTAGTAAACGTTTCGGCTACGACACGTCTCCTTATTGCGTCTCATCCGACTGTTATGCACTCGTATTACCCGTAATCTCAATAACATACTTGGTATAATTATTGGATATAACTGTGATCTTCGTCGTTATTATTATTATTATTATTACTACGATCGCGGTCGGCGGTTTCACGTATTTAGTACGTCAATATATGATCGTATTATTAGTGCGTGCATTTATACTTATACCATTATTACTATTATTAATATACCTGTGGTAATAATGAGACTTATATTATAATCATAAATTATGGTACCACTTACGGAGAAACGTAAACACGATGTAAAAATTATTGCGATGTGTGCCATCGTTGCCATCGTCAACTTTGAATACGTTTGTACAGCACAAATACGCGCACGCATTTATAATCTTATGTATAGCGCGGTATAATAATATAATATATTTGGAGGACATTGATTTTGACCAAGCAGAGGACTCGACAACTCGGCGCCGGCACAATTACCATAATAATAATTGATTAATTAATTGACGACCACGGCCACCGCTTGTGAAATTATTTACGCCGGTGAGTACAACGCGCGATCATCGCGAACCATGCTATTTTTTCAATTCGACATTTAAAATAGTTTATGTAGTTATTCTATATACTTCGATATAATCTCGTTTATATCTGTTATTACTTTTTTCAACATTCGATTTACGACTTACGAGTACATTGTTCGTATATGGTATAATATATATTTATATATATTTATACACATATTAAATAAAAATATAAAACATTAATATTTATTATACTTTACATCGGAACTCGGCATCTCGTCAGTGTTTCGATGGATGACACCATTTTCGTCCAATTAATTATTTTAAATAGATAATAGGTTTATAAATACGTAATAATATCTGAGCGAAACGGAAATTACCAACTTTAATTGATTTCTGCCCCTCGCATTTCCGTTTTCGACCGTCTTCTCACTACAATAGCCACGATAGAAATAACATTCATTGTATCATAATAGTTTTTATTTTGTAATTATTGATTTGAAAATAAATTAGGTGACCATTCATCATTACGTCATTGGTGTTCGTATATGTATATAGTATAACGACTGCGGCGATATGTGTATCATAATATAATTATTATTACGAACAATAACTGCGCTCGAATAGGTTGTAAATTCTAATAAGAAAACACGTACAAATAATATTTAAGCAGCAGCACTAAAAAAATAATCATAGAATTAATGACAATAATTATAAGTTTGTCGAGGGTGTTTTAAGTTAAACGATCTATTGCCTTGCCTTTATATTTCGTATATAAGGTACATAAACTAATATTTTAATCGCTTACTACAACACGCCCCAATACATATTATGCATACGTGCGTTCGCACGTAGATATATGTCGATACTGGAATATCTGTATTATAATTATTATTATTATAATGGCCACGTCATTGCAGCCATAATATAGGTACCACTGCACTATAGGCTACTTAATTATAAATATAATATTATTTATAATACCATCATCGTAAAATAGTAATCGATTTCACATCGTTTTATAGGTAATAATTATAATTTAAAAATTACGAGTTTAGGGAGCAGCGCTGTTGCCTCCGGCTACTACTACTACTACTACTACTACCACACACACTCGCACATATTATAAATATATACAAACCAAAAAGAATATGTGTATATTACAAAAATGTAGATGCGTGCACGTGTAAGTACGTGCGTGTGAAGTGCGCGAGTAAGTGCGTACGAGTGTGTATGTGTAATGTACTGGAAATGATGTAGTATAATAATTATGTTTTCCATTAAATGATTAATTTTTCCCAAAGATTATCACAGTGGGTAGTGTATGTGTGTAAACGCAATATGGTAATTTAAACATGAATTAATTATTCAAGCGGAGATTGGTAATGAAATTCGAATACATATGTATATATTGATGTGTGTGTGTATAACAAAGGCGATACGGGTTCGGTGGGCTGTATAGTGTTGCTACTTAAATCGTGAAGAGGTGTCCGCCGTACTCGGCAAAGGTCGTTGGTTAACAATATCGCGATGGCGAGGCTGTACAAAACAGCAGCAGTGATAGAGATAGTTGTGGCGGTTGTAGTAGCGCGCACCAGAAGCGTATAATGGTAACGAACGGCGGTAGCAGTGTCAATTGACGTTATCCGGCGGCCACCGTTGGAACGCGTCGAACACCGTCGACGCGCTATGATATTAAAACGACGACGACCCGATATTAGTAAATGCCCGGCGACAACAACAGAGTCGAATAGAACGGAATTGGCGTGCATTATCCGCCAATAAAACGTTCGACGGGCTGTGCTGTTGTTGACGTCGTGCGCGTTATGGCGCGGGCGCGAACTACGGGTACAGCGGGGGACGCGCGACGAAGAGCATGCCGGCGGGGTTTTCGACGGCACACGACGGGATGGCCATCAGTCGGAACGTGCACGACGATGCAACGACGATCGCTGGGGGGGAGGTAGGGGGCGTGGACGAGTGTCCTCGGTACGCGTTCCCGTCCGGACAGCAGCAGCAGCAGCAGCAGCAGCAGCAGCGGCGCCGGACAACACGGTTCCGCACGTCCGTTTTAACGTGCACGTGTTTGTGTTTCAGGACCGCGGATCGTCGATGAGATAGAGACCGTGCCCCGGAACCGACGATCGCCACCATCATGAAGGTGTCGCCGTTGCCGCCGCCGAAGGACCAAGAAGACCGTCACGACGTGCCGGACGGCGGCGACTCGGAGAACGGGCGCGGCCTGAAACGCCGCCGGTTGCACTCGCAGTCCAAAATTATCGTCAGCGGTCATCGTTACCGGCATTACCGCAAACAGTACCCGCGTAACGACGGCGACAACGACGACGACGATGTAGACGACGACGACGACGACGATAATGACGTCGACAACAAGTCGTCCTCGTTCGCGGATTTCTACGACAGCAACGCCGTCAACGGGAACCGCAACAGCAGTAGCAGCAGCACCAGCAGCACCAGCAGCACCAGCAGCACCAGCAGCAGCAGCAGCAGTAGCAGTAGCTGCAGCAGCAGCGCGAGCGCAAACGGCGGTGAGGACGCGACCGATCGCGACAACGGTGCGTCCGCGGTGACACCGCTCGCCGGACACGCGGACCTGGAACTGCTGCAACCGCACCCGGCCGAAGGAGGCACGTTTTCTTTGCAGGCGCCGCGTCACAACAAAAAGGTACGTCAAAACACGGTGTCGCCCGGTACACTCTTGTCATTATTATTATTATTATTATTATTACTATAAGTGTGCTGTGCGCTAGTGCGTGTATAATATTTTCTCTACGAAATCGTATCATTTATAATATCATTGTGACAGACACCTCGCTTCGTCGTGTTCTTCTCCGCTGCCATTGTTGTCGTCATACGATGCCAGCCACACGCTCTGTCCGTGCACACCTATTGTATGCACGTGTCAAACGTTTTATACATGTTTTATGTTTGTTTATTTATTTACATTTCTCGCGCTATCGATTCGATCGGTATTTATATTAAAAATAGTCTACGTGATCATAATAAAATCCTACTATTGCAATAGTTTAGCATCGATCGAATCGATTTCGACGACAACGGAGAGCAGGAAGTTTAATATGGATATATATATATATATATGTATGTATGTATGTATGTATGTATATTTATAAGATCCGAGAGATTAAAATGCCGCGCGGCGAGTAATAAGCTTTGGAAAATAAGTTATTAAGTTGATATTGCTACAGCGGTGCGGTGTACTGGAATAGTGGTGGTGACTGTAAAGGTCGACGACAATGACGATGTAATTTTTCTCTACTGTGAGGGTAAACGACGGCGACAGCGTCAACGGGGTGGTGGTGGCATCATCGGCTGCGACAGCGGTGGCGGCGTCGTCGACGGTATAATAATATGACACAGCCAGCTTTTTCACGTTTACCTTTCTAACCTTCCGTCCCCGCACCCGATCTTATTCCCCCTGTTGTGTCAGTGCGCTGCCGTATTTTTAAAAAGGGTAGGTCAGTTTCGACGGTTTAAAAGTGTAGGTATACATTCATACATATACATATATAAATATGTATACATATTATACCGTTGTATGTGCATAATAATATTCGTTAGTCGTAACGATGGAAAATGTTGCACGCGACTAAAAACTATAATTTGACCCGACTATTATGATATTAAACCTATGTGTTTGTGGTGAGTGCACTATGTGTCTAATACATGTATATTATGACCGTGTTTAAAATGACTGAAACAGTTATCCTACATCGAAAAACGATTTAAAATTAATTGAAAACACGAAAAGTACCAATGGCATGACTGCAATTAGAAGTAGGGAATAATTACGGTTTTAATTGCTATGATAAACTTGAATAAATATATTACATTATTCGATTTTCAAAAATATGTTTATTATTTTTCCTTCGAAATATCGTTAGAAAAATTAAAAAAATAAAATCATTACGATAATTCGGTTTTAACAGGTTTCAATTTATTATTTAAACGAGTAATTTTAATGGAAATCGCGCGATCCCCGCCTTATTAAATCAAGCATACTTGGGTACAACGATGCACATATACAGTGGACTGTTGTACAGCCGGTAATATTACATTGTTTCGCAATTTTATTGAAAAATGATAAAATAGTAATGAATGATTACGAACAAACATATATATGTATGTATGTACGCATCATACGTAGAAAAATTATAGCTTATACTCCATACACAGCTGCGTAAATGAGATGTATGCATTGAGATAGTGAACACTGGTGGCGAGGGGAGAGATACACGAGCAATAAAATCGCGACGTGGCACGGTGGTAAGGGGCGATGAGACAAGTGGTAATAGTGGTAGTGGTGGCGACGGTGGTGGTAGTAATGGCGTTGGTCTGCTGTTAGTACTGCAGCGTTTATAGAACCGGCGCCGGTGGGATCGGCGAAAATGGTGAAAACTGTATATACTTGTATGTATATATATATATATATATATATATACGTATGTGGGGAAGGGTACGATATTATAATTAGATGACGTAATAGTAATAGTGGACCGAATACGCGGGGTATGGTGGGTTAGGGCGGAAGTGGTAGTGGAAGAGGGTGAATAATCCCATTTGCCTCGGCCCTGTACCCTGATTTCATACCACCACGTCGACTGACCAACCCTTTACCGCCACCGTTCACGCACACAGACACAAGTACGCGCGCGTGTGCTCGCACACACACAAAGTATTACACACACGCACGCATACGTACACACATTCTGCATTCTGCCGACCGTCGCGTTCACCCCGTTCCGACTGCCACCGACTCCATCACCACCACCACCACCACCACTATATCACGCCGACCTGCTGGTATATAACGCATAAGCCCTCCTCTTACCCCTTATTCGCGCTCCATCCGTTTTCCTTTTACTCGTATATTACTATGTAGGCCTTCGTCGCCGTCTCCGTGACCATCTCCGCGTGTATGTAGCCGCCACCACCGTACAAATTCTCTCCTGTAAACGCACTCCTCTCCGTTGTACACACGCGGCCAAGCCGACAGACCCGATAGTAATTATAATTTCATCTCTTCCCGTTCTCCACGGTGTACAACACACTGTGCGTGCTGTCGCAGTTAACTATCTCTACCATCCGACAACCACCCGACCCTCGCCACGCTACTAATGCCACCACTATCACGACTGTCTACCGACCCACCGATCTACTAAAACCGGTCAATTCTAACACAATCGCAGAGACCGTCGAGAAACTTTTCCGACCTTTAGCTGCTGCACATGCACACACCGATACGCACGCATGCATAGACACATATACACACACATACACACGCGCGCGCGCGCATACTGGCTCGTGCACTAGGTAGTAATTATAACCGTAGTGCAATATTCCAGTACACAGTGTAGTACTTAGTAATAATACTACCGCATAATCGAATTTTAATCATCTCTGTGTACAACTTCAAACAACATACAAAGTTCCCGTCTACACATTCTCTCTCGTCAGATTCTGTTATGTTCCAGTACCTATTACTACTATGTGCGTAATCAGTGTACTATAAGTTACAATAAAAATATATGTATATATAAATACGTGATTTCATACTGTTACAAAATCATTCCCTTTCCGGGTTTGTAGAAAAAAAAAAAAAAAGTCGTTATATTTGTATTCATAATATTATACATACATATACATAATATCATTGATTATAAATACTAGTATTTATTGTCAATAATAATTTGAAAATGTTTGTATCGTATCTCTGCATTATATTAATATAAAAATATACGATATTAAATCGTAGAAAACGCCGAGGGAAGAGTCAAATGCATTTTTTAATATTATTGCATTCTTTCGAAACGTATAACGTTTTCCTGGGAAGAATAGAGAGTAGGATTTATTGAAGCATCGCTACGCGGCAGCTACCACCACCACCACTGCCGTCACATGCTATATATAGGCAGCAAATATAAAATATAAGCAGCAGCAGCAGAACTGTTGGGCCTAGGAAGCGTCGGCGGTAATCTTATTATTGTATTATAATAAATTTACATATATTAATCAACAGCGGCGGCGACTCGGACGGATTTTAATTATATATCCCGACGCGGCTCGGGCCAGCCCGTTCGGCGGTACGGTGGTGCTGGTTGGGGTGCCAACCCGCTCTCCCCACCGTCTCCACCTCTACCACCACCCGCTCGCTCGTCCACCACCGCTGGTATATACTGCAAGCTATAGTATATAATTATATATCGTCGTCGGTACAAGGGAGGTGTGTGTACGAGAGAAAAGGGTACTACTCTCTGCCCATCCACTCACCGCCAGCCGATGATCTCTCGCCTCTCGCGCACATTATTCGTATTCCCGCCACCGTATTATTTACCCCTATCCGCGCCCCTGTCCGTATACAATATATACGTATATGTGTGTGTGTGTGTGTGCGCGTGTATACATACAAAAGCGAATATATATGTGCCTGTATATATATATGTATATAAGAGGAAAAGGGGTACGGTGCTCATTTACATTAATCCAATAATTGCTGCATGCAGCGGCAGTAGTAACATTGCTATGAGGAAAGGAGAGAGGTGGCGGTAATTAGCAATTCAAATAAGCGGCGCCGCCGATGCCGCCACCACCGCTGACGTCGATGGTGTGGAGGGTAATAAGCTTGAAGGCGGTGGTAGTGGTGAGTAGTATAGCATAGTAACGTACCCGCCACCAATAATATTATTTTGCACTGTCACTGAAATAATTGAACCACATTTTTTTTAAATTTTATTAATATCTCTCTTTCCCTACATATATATATATATATATATATTAATTTAAGTTTTATAGTGGTTTTGGCATTAGGCCTTGGTGCAGTTTTAAAATAAAATAAATACGCACCTTTTCACAGTTAATATGATATTTGGTACAACAAAATGTGATTGTCACTGCAGCAGTTATAATAACACACCCCTTGGCAAATGGTAAACCATCATATGATATATGTACATAAAAATATTATATAAATATGCGAGGTATATATGTGTAGTGACCATCCGGGTTAGAAACTATCCTCTGTTGGTTGCAATGATGAAGGGAGGGAACGACGATGATGAAGATGGAGGACAAAACAAAAATACGAGTTAAAAAAACAAAATAGAATTATGAAAAAATAATAAAAAAATCGACAAAAAAATAATAAAAATTACCGACAACAGGAGCACAAGAGAAGTGGGAAAAATGAGGACGAGTATAAGTGAGAGTGTGTATGTGTGAGTGTGTGTGCGTGCACGCGAGAGCGTGAGTTTGTGTGTGTGTGTGTGTAATTAATTATTCCAACGGCAGCGGCGGCCGCCGCCACGGCGGTCTGATATATTTTTTTCATTTCATTATTTATTACGATTGTTTTTTTTTCCGCTCACGTCCATCCGACTGGGGCAAAACGTCCATCCAAATACGTATATATATTATATATATATATATATATATAATCATATATTTGTGTTATTATTTTTATAATTCGCCGCCCTCTACAGCTCGTCTCGTATAAAAATATTTATTTTTTTTTTGCCCTCCATTTTTTTGTCCGCAGTGCGTACGTTATTATTATTATTTTATTATTATGATTTTACATGAACGCAAAACTTTCGAAATGATAACGACATATTAATATGTATATATACGCATATAGCGACGAAACGCAGAAAACAGTCAACGCTATTTTAGGTATATAATAAAAGAATGTTAAAATGCTTTTAAATGTTAATACAATAATACTATAATCTAATACTATAATCATTTTCCGTTCAAAAAAAAAAAAACTCAAGTATTTTATATTTAAAAATTAGTTATGGTTTTTACTACATATATTGTCAATGAGATGTGAACAAAATATAAAATATAAAATGTTTTTATAAAATAATTATGAACATACATTTTATATCTAATTGTTTGATAATTTATTCAAAAATCAAAATTATTTTGGAAATCCGAACAATTTGAAGCAACTTATTAAAGATCCCATGCAAAACAAGAAAATAAATATTAATTAACAGCAATATTCATGCATCAAAATATGTATTTGTAAATTAATAAAACACACATTCACACATATGTGTGTGTGTGTACAGTTATATAGTTATATAGTTTCGTTAAATCTTTTTTTATGTAAATGTGCTTGAAAAATGCATATAGTCCTTATTATATTGATTATCAATTGAATGCATTAAGCACTTTAAGTCTTTAAGATTTCAATATTTCCCATAGTTCTCTAAAAAAATTGAAATTTGATAATATAAATCAAGAAAAAGGTTTTGTTAAAATATCTACAATTATTTGATTTTTATATTAATATTTTAATTTATATAATATTAAAAAAAAGTTATAAGATAAATGTATAAAAATGTTACCGTATGACTAAATTATTATGAAATTCTAATAAAATATGTATCTGATGTAAAATTATTATATAAAATATAAACCATGTTTTCTATCATTATTGTTTTATCATATTATTTTTTGCAATTTTAATAAATTTCTTAAAATGATATTTAAATTTTTTTTAAAAAACAATTATAAAAACGATAGTAATAAACTTTTAGCAAACAATAATAATAGACACTTATTTTATATTCAATATGTTCTAATTCATTGGTAATATATCATTATCGTCTATTAATTTTTTTTAAAAAAAATGTTAAAAGAAAAATATAGCAATATTATGCAGTTATGCTAGTACCTAATTAATTAGTTCACTCGTCAATCATATTAATTTTATCACAGTCATACAATTTATGTTTGTTAGACCTTGTAAGACTGAGAATTTTGACACTATCAATCCACGTATTAAAAAAATTAAATTTATATTAGGTAATGTTAGAATTTCCTTTTTTAAAACTATTATATATTTTATGTTTTTTTTTTTTGTTCCAAAACTAAAAATTATGATAATGAATAAATATTATGCACACAAATAACGAAAAATTAAAAATATTTTTAACATTCGGCATTGATACAATATTTAAGAAATGTTATTGTTTTTATTTTATTCAGGCGTTATTAATAAATTATACATTGTGGTTTATTTTAATATAAAAATAATTATTTTATAATTAAATAATAGTTTAAAAATTCTTATAGATTCAATTTTAAAATATTTTAAACTTGTCTTACAAGCACAAAAACAATTTTTAAAGAATTTGATAATTAATGTCTTATCAAATAATGAAATAGTAAGTGGATATAAATATTTGCATGTAAATATAATTTTAATAATAAAAACTTAATAGTAACAAATGACTAATACATAGTTAACTGCGCATAATTAAATAGTTTTAAAATATGCTTAAATTAATTTTGTAGTCTATTACTCTTGAAAATATTTGTATAAATATTGTATACAATAAGCCTTTTTTCAAATCATTTTTCACTTAAAGTACAACATAAATATTTAACACATGTTTATAAGAACAGAATAAATCAAATTTCTAATCAAATTTAAGCTGTGTATGTAAACATTACATACAATGAAATATATTTATCACCGATAAATATTATAACATTTCATAAACATATTGTTTCATTTATAGCTAATTGGTTTAATGTACAGTTTAATATTTAATATAAAAATATATTAAAAATGTATTATCTATTGTACTAATATATATTCTAATAAAATGTTTATTAAAACTGATTTATTTATTATCTTGATTTATATTTAAGTATTTAAGTGCTTTTATTAAGTACATGGAAGATTTTTTTCATAAGATTATATTTAAAATTCATTAAAAGTTTAATTAAATACTATATTGGTGGTATGTAGGTGAACCCAAGTCTATATACATTTTCGAACAAATTTCCACTATTGAGCTGAACTTTGAAAATGCTTCCAACTTAATTATAACTTACAACCCTATAAAAAATAATTAAAACGTAAAATTTGACAGTATAATATTATTTATAATGTTATAAATTGTATACGAAGTGTTGAATATGTAATATACTTATTGGTCTTATAATAATATATTAATTTTATTTTTAAAATCATATTTTTGGAAATATTTACTTGTACATTTTTACAAAGAATATTTTTTATTGGATATTTTGTTAAATTACGTATAGTGCTACTTTTGATATTTTGAAAACTATACCCTCAAATTAACTTTTTCCTAAAAAATATTTAAAATTTAAAATACGGATAAACTTTTTGATTTTATAGGTGTTGACGTTTAAATTGTATTATTTTTTATCTTTTTTTAGTCATTCAATACCGTTACAATGAATACTTATATATAATTTAAAACCTAACTCTACTCAGAATCGTCTTTTGAACATAATTCATCATCGTTTTCAAATTTAATCATATGATTCTATTAACTAAAAAAATAACGAATATTACAAAACTTGTAATAATTAATAATGTATATATGAAAGAACTCAACGGGTAATTTTAATGTATTTATCATAAATAATTATTGATTTGGAACAAATATAAATGTATGTATTATAATTAGTATAATTAGTATAATATTTATAATATTAGTTACATGTATAAAATGTATATAGTTTTACATTTTTTTAGTAACTTTTTTTTAATTTTCTTTATAATTTCTACATTTAATTTAAAAAAGTAATAATACAAGAAAATACTTACCTAGTCGAAAAATCAATCCTTTATCTGGATAAAAAATCTCGGTTCTTAAACGTAAAGTTTCCATCACTATTATGTAGTATGATGTATATAGTATATTGTATACAGTAAAATAGTTTTAACCGAAGTAAAGCGATAATAGAAAGCAATGTATATATTTAGCATTCACAAAATAAAAAAAGTATTCATTTAATAATCTTTAATCTTACGCTAAAGCATAGCAATATTAATTACAATTTATAATGGTTATTTAGATAGCTTTTAAATTAGTAAACTTTGCCAGGTATGTTTACTGTTTAGTTAAATTCCTATATCTAATTATTTATTTTTCAATTTACTTTTTAATTAATTTTGTGTATACTTTTGTCAACAAAAAAATTTAAATCTAGTCTTGATATTTAGTTTTTTTAACATAAATTATATTAGTGGTTTTCACCAATTGCCTATATGATGACAGCATTAAAATGTCATTTAAAGTTTCAAATAAAATACAATAAACATTACCGAAACAGCATTAAAATCGATTTAAATTAATATAAATTCAGAAAGTTAAATTTATACGAGTTGTACCGAGTGTCTCTTACATATTTATAATTAAATTTCTTACCACTGTTTTTGGATCAGAATGACCTAAAAGAATAGCTATAATTATTAATTTTGTAGCTTATCCACAAAAGTATTTAAAGTATTTCTCTTTTTCGCGGTTTCTAGGGCGTAAACGGTAGACATATACCATCCATTACATAATGTATTTCACTCTTCAAAAGTAATCTGCACTGTAAGACTTCAAATATAGTGATAAAAGTTGACATTTTATTTGGCATAGAAAAGAATTTACATCAATATAGTAGTTACATTTTGAAGAATACAATTATAAATCGGATTCGATTTATTGATAACAAAGTAAAAAATGTGATGTAATTATTATTAGTGTAATATGGATATATATATGTATATATATATATATAATATATGTGGTGACTCACTAAAAATGCATTTGGTGCAACATATTTCTATCAGTTATATTTTCAGGGTTGGTAATATACGCGTGAAAAAAGTTTGTTTTTGAAATTTTAAAACACTTTCTATTTCAGGGAATATTTTTTTTATTATTATACTTAGTAAAAATATATTAGATACCTTGTTAAAAATGATACATGTTAAATAAATTATGAAAAAAAAATCTTTTTGTTCGCAATTTTCTTTTCTCATTTTTTTTAATCTATCTAAAGAGAAAAAAATAAAAAAAAATACTATAGGCACAGAATATAATACTTTATTATTACATTGATATAAAATAAAATTTAAATGTTGCAAAAAATATTTAAAATGTTATAAATTTCACAAATACAATGAATTTGCTATAAATACATCTACGACAAAATTATGATAATTATTAATAATAAGTTAATAGTGCCATAATTGTATATTTATAATTTTTATTTCCTTTTTTTTATAGTTAGTGTAAATTATAGATATGTTTTTGTTTAAAAGAGATTTTATTTTTATACTGTATAAAACGTATATAATTATGTGATACTGACGTACTTATAATATGTTTTATACTATACGGTATTATACGTTTCAACCCTGTATATTATGTCTACTAGAGATAAAAAAAAACTTGTCTGCAAAATCTCTTCCAGGATTATGTATTCAGATATATTTTAATATAATCAATATGAAATTTTATAATTTGTCAAATTTAGTTGTTTATACGTTTAGTACTATTTTTGCTTTGCACTTTAGTTGATATTATGCAACTTTGAATGCTACGAGTACAATAACCTAGCATGTAAAAATTAATAATGAAACTATAATTGATTCAGCTTAAAATAAATAAAATAGTATAATACATTTTAAATTTAAATTAATTCTATACTTTAACGGAAATCAAACAAAAATTGTGTAGAATAATTAGATACATTATAAAATAATTAATTAAAGTATAATTTTCATATATTATTTCATACTTTCACTAACATTCGTTGATAATTCATGAAATACCTATTTATTTCATAAAAAAACAGAATTCAACACTTTGACTGTAACATATAGGTACGTTTTCAAGTATAGATTAATTTTAAACGTTTTTAATGATATTAATTTAATGTATTTATTTATTATAATATATCAGTGTTAGCAAAAGACGTTTTATTTTATTTTCTATGAGTTTACATATCTATTGAAGTAAACGAATTAAACAGCATGTACTTGAAATTAAATCTAATACTCATAGAAATATGTAGGATCCTTTTGTTTATTATAATTATTTAAACGCGAAATAAGTATGTAGATAAATAAAAAGTCAACCTTTAGGTGAATTAAAATATACACACACTCACAAACATGCATATGCATACTTTACTATTAATATATACAACGGATATAAAAATAAACAAAATAATTACCTATTTAGTTAGAAATATTATTTAATGTATAACAATAATTATAATAATATTTTCAATTATATAATAATAGTTATATTATTTATATACACGTGATAATATATAGGTACTACAGCTGTTTGAGAATGAAATATATTTTCCAACGATGTATATTAATGATATTAATAATAATTCAATTGTAATAGTCACAAGCGCTCAGATCGAATTTCTCCGTTAGATATTTAAAATGGTTGTAAGTTTACATTTATCAAATAGACGCCTTGTGTATTTGATTACGCGAAATAAAAAAAAAATTAAAATTAAAATAAACCTTTCATCGCAGACCGCACATCGACAATAAAAAACGGTTATTTAGCCATCACTGACTATTGACTATCAGGCGAGACGGCGGTGTTGGATGTGTTGGATGTGTTGGATGTATATAATGTAATAAGCCAAGTCCTTACAGCACTCCCGTACAATCGTGCACCACGATGCGCGTGAACCGTATACGTTCTAAAAAGCAAGTTGATTTCGTCACGATATAATATGTCGTACGCAGTATTCGGATGCACTTAACGTGTATTTCAATATCTAATAGTACCGTCAGTTACGTACCCGTAATCTGCTCCGAATCCTAGCTAGTGAGATACTGGTGCATTTATCGGTGAATCGCAGAAGCTTTTATACCCAAATAAAAAAATAAATAAAAAATTGTGTAAGGGTCACAATAGAATAACAAGTATAAATAGAATTACTAAAAATAATACAATTGTTACCAAAAAGAAGTTGTGAAATTCAAAATCTATTTCTAGTTATTGAGTGACATAAACAGTGATAAAAAAAATAATTAGGATATCAATGATCAGGATCCAAGATTAAATATTGAAGAAAGCCCATAATTCAGTTTTGCGTAACTGGTTTAACTTGCATGACATCTACGACAAAATTCACTTCAATAATCATCACAAATACATTAACACTTATAAATACTACATGCTTTTTTTTTTTTTGTGGTGTATCGCGGCACTACGAGAGGGTGCTTCATCCGTGCAAGCAGTCCTTTCCCTCTATAAATACTAAATACCTTTCCGAGGCTTTAGTTACAATTTCACAAAAAGGTAACTACATTTTATCTCTTTTGTATATTTTGATCACGCCCACGTATTTTACAATACATTGTAAAAAAAAATAAAAAAAACTGTAAAATCGACAACACGGTCATAGATCATACAAATTTCAATAATTTTTTTTTTTCATTATACTGTGGAATATAAACATTTATTATTAATACACTTTCTGTAGGTGTGTGATACGCATCAAATCAATTTTATTTTATACCTACGTGTTATGTTTCTACTGATATGGATTATTATCTTAAAAGTTTTAATTGTTTTCCTATATATAGTTAGCTATACTACATACATTGCAGTATATCCTCGTATGTAGTTAATTAATTTAGTTTTTTTTAAACACAATACTATATGTATAGGAGATAAATTGTTTAAATGTTTGTTATTGTATAACAATTTAATTTGTTCCTATATTTTATATAGCCACACCCGTTTAAACTAACTACTTATTTTGTTATAAAAGTATTTGATTATTTTCACAATACATAAAATGTATATTATGTGTAAATCGAATGAGAGTAATTAAGGTAATTTCATGATATTTGTTTACACTTTTTTATAAAAAAAAAATATTTTATTTTATTTTGAAATCATTTCTATTACAAGTTATTATTTAGATTATATATTCTGTATATTTTACGTTGAATAAATCTACATAAGTAAACTAATATTTTTGTAATATCTTATATAATTGATTTATAACACGTGGTCTTATATAACATTTTTATATCTTTATTAAAATGCCTGCCTAACCTGCATTAACTAATTTACGATGATAATATCTTGATGAATCTATGCACTTGATGAATTCTCATTATTTCACTAAATTTAGGCTAATCTTGATATTTATTTCATGCTTAAAGTCCAGTTTAAGGTAAATTATTATTAAATTGTAAGGTCTTCACTATTATTTTTAATAATTTAAACTTGGCTTCTTATAACATTTGTAATTTTCCTCATTAAGTTTTTTGAAAATACTAAAATTTAAAGTTTGCAGGTTTAATTATAATTATCGTTATGATAAAATATAAACTATTTTTATTTTTTTTATAAGCAATGACTTAATCAAGAAAAAGTTCAGGAATTATTTCCTGTTTTTGAAAATCTATAAATAATCAAAATTATATGCTCATCTAATATAATTTAGTAATCTATAGAATTCATTTTGGAGTTACCCGAAAGTTATAAAAAAATATTTAAATTATGATGTTTATTTATTTTTTTAAAACATGCTCTAAAAATAAATCATTGAATAAATGTAATTGTCTATATATATATTTAAATTTTGATTAATATCATAACTTAGTAAAATATTAACATATAGGTAATGAAAGGTATAATATATTATCTAGACCTTAATTAAGTTTATTCATTAGTTGGAACTTTAAATTCTACTCAATAAATCAATACTTTTGAGCTACAAATTGTTATTATTATTATTTATTAATAAGTAATAAAAAAAGATTAGAAACATTATGAGTAAATTGTATTTACAAAAAAAAAAAAAACTCACATATAAGTATATAACACTACATCAAAATATAAATTAATTCATTCAACACTAAAATACATATGAAATAGTTTACATATTGCTAATTATTCAATTATTTATAATATTTTTGCCAAATATAGTGAGTGACTTTCAATGAACAGCGTAAGCCACAGGAATTCTGTCATGCTTAGTACTCGTCTCGGTACTCGTATATAAGCTGATTTCTAAATAATACTATTTAATTTTTATTAAACACGTAAGAATATTTTTCAAATTGTTTGACTGTACAATGTAATGCAGACAAATAGATAATCTAATAATAACAATAAGTGCCTAGATTCTATATTTTCGAATTTCAATATTTTTATTCTTTTATATAGTTGCTAGTGCAATCTTTTACATTCCCCTTGTAGTGTCTATGTCTCGAACAGTTATATAGTCATGATTCATTATAGATCTTAAATATAGCAAATGTATTCATTATACGGTATATTTTTTTAATGCATTTCTATTTAAAGGATTTTTTGATTCAAAGCTCTTTTCAAAAATTTATTATACTCTCATTTTGTAAACCAGATTCGTGGTACAGAAGATAATTTAAACTAGTAAGTAGTATAGTTTAGTAGAAAATTGTTAAAAACTTCATAATTGATGGTATATTAATTTTTGATATATTGTATTAATTTTGGTTCAACTAAAACTGTAATTATAGGCTTAAACTTTTTCCGATTACCCATTATTTTGTAAACTTTATTTAATATGCAGCATATACATATATATTTTTACCATACATTTAGGCGTTACATTTCCAAGATCTTTAATTTTAATTTTTTATAATTTAACATTTTGTAATTTTCACCTATATGTTAGACATTGGTATATTATTCGAAGATTATTTGCATTTTAAAACCAAAACAAAGTTTTTTTTATAAAGACTTACATTTTCCTAACAATAAAATATAACTATTTAGAATATTTTAGTTTCAAGAATCACGATAAAATTAATTTGATATAAAAGTTTCAGTTTAGGCATTATAACTTTAAATTTGATTACATTTATACTTAAAATTTTAAACTAAACACTTTGTACCAATCTTATATACGAGTACAAACAAAATAAAATAATTTCAACTTCTTGCAATCCAACTCGTAGTTAATCATGCCACATCTAAAATCGTTTTTGAAATAATTCAAAGATTTTAAAATGTTTTACAATTTTAAATAGTTATATAATTGACTACAACATTTGAGCATAAAATACATTTTTTCGACACGATTAATCTAATTTATCGGTGTATCAAAAAATATAAAAATACAAAAGAAAACCTACACGATTGTGCATAAAAAAGTCTACAGTGTTGTCATTTTTAATTTTGAACTATATAATACAAAAAATATTTATTCAAATAATTATAATAATAATAACTCTGTATTTGTTTGTCTCGTACATAATAATAGAGATTCCGTATTCTTATGATTTGATTATTGATTGAAAGCTTTTAAATTAAATTCTAGTTTTGTACTTTTTTAGTGGACCGTAATTGTGTGTGTGTGCTTTTGTTGAATTGAATTAATCCTAGTCAACGTTTCTACTTGTGTTTCGAATAATATCTTAACGACTACGTGGAGATGAAGGCGAGGTGAATAAAACTGCTATTTGTACATGTGATGAAAGCTTCCGGCTGCATTGGTCGTTCTATAAAATTAAACAAAACATCAGAAATTAAAATTTAAGTTTTTTTAATATAAAAAATTTTTTAAATAATATAGTGAAAACCTTGGGCTAGCGAAGGGATTTCAGCTCAAAAACTTGGCGGAAATTGGCAGTGATTTTCAATATAGTTGTGTAGAATGTTGTCAGAAAATATAAAACTGTCGTGACAACGTCACATAAAATATTGCTCAATCGTGTTGCTAAAAAAGTAGGTATATACTCAATCGTGCTTTACCGATACAATCATAGTGAGTGTGATCTGAAAATAAACTACTTATATACACGCAGACTGGAAATGAAAAAAAGGGGAGCTGAACAAAAAAATTAACTTCAAGTACATAAAATCATAGGCATGAAGTATAAGTTTTTTAAGTGAATAAAATAATATTTATACATGCATATTATAAAATAATAATAAAAAACTTTAATAACAAAAATAATCTTTTATTGCATACATTTTATGCTAATAACATAGACAAAAATACAAAATATTTAAAAATTAAAAAAATATCACAATTTATTAGCAAATTAATTTGATTAGTTTTCTGTTTTAATCCTTCTAGGTTAGGATTATTAAAAACTACATAAACGATCACAATTATCAATCACTCCTAAATATCATTAAGCAATATAATATACCTATGCAATATGTATAGTATTGCTCCTTTTTACTTTAGTTAATAAATTAGAAATTAAGGTAATCTTTAAAATATTTTAAGTACCTAAGGCTTAAGGGGGAATTCAGTCCCGATAGCCTCTCTTGTACCTGTACCTGTATACCGTGTAGTTTTCCAATTTAAAACGTATAAAAACGCTACATCTGTGGTTTATAACATAGGACGACCTACGGTGATTAAAAATTGCAATATTAACCGTTCATTCATGTATTAAATTATTTATTGCATAAATACTATTTACTATTACACATTTATAACCCCCCTAAAACCTCTATTGAAGGTTGATAGTTAAACCATTTTTAACCATATTATATAATCGAAAATAAAATTTTAACAGAACCCCTACGCTGCACTAACTTTTATGAATTAATGATTTAATTATAATTGAGATTTATGATAATATACATTTTACATATTATATATTTACAAATACAAATCTATCTATTTTTGGCTCACTATCTTTTTTATAGTAATATGACTGTCAACCTCGAAAAAAAACCGGGTTCAATCGTTATTTATTGACTCAGTTCATAAATTATTGGTATTTATAACAACAAGAAAAAATTGGAATATACTTACAGTATTCATACAATAATTTATGAAATCTCTGATGGAAATCTAGTTTTTCACTAAAAACCAATATACTTTTTACTGTATTTCAGTGGTATTTTTGTCGTATTTGAGCATAGGTTTATTTGTTGGTAAAATAAATACTAGTATACGTAATTCTATAGTTTGAATGCGCAAATTTCTGTGTGTACAAATCATCACGAATAGAACTACATTTGCGTATCATTCAAACAGTGGTATTGTGATAACGTGAAATTTACACAGTTGCTCATGAATTTAACTATCTAACACTGAATTATAATTCATTGTGTTTATTGTACCAGTATGTTCCTTTTCATGCTACAACCAGTCACGTCGCTGTGCTTATCTATCTTTATTTATTTTTAAAAACTAATAGGTATAGGTAGCATTATTATCTAGTTGAAGTGAAAACGTGCGCGTCAATAAATCTTGTCACTATTGTTACACAATATATATTTTAAAATCCATAAGATCTTATATTGTCCGTTATATTCGTGTTGGTAGATTATATTAGGTGTATATAAATAATGTAGTTCAGATTATTTTGTACATAAGAAATTGTTGAACAAAAATATAAATTTAGATATTTTTGTACTTGGTTATAATAAGATAATTATCAACAGGTCACAGTAGTCAACAATAACAATTGTAATTATGAAGAAGATTGTATGTCACCGGCAATCAGAACTGCAGGACAACAACTGGCAATCAATAACGATAAAATCACATTATCGTTGTCTAAACACTCGGAAGAAAATAACATTGAAAACAATAAAATTATACGTAAATATTTATTTATATTTTACATTACTTTTATTATTGTTAAAGACTTGGAAAATATAACCTTTCAAAAATTAATAACAAATCCTTTTAAGCATTAAAAAAAAAAAAAATAATAATAAACAAAAATTAATTAATTTTAAAGTGTCATATGAATGACTTAACTCTGCAATAGGCGCACCATATTTTATAACACTGATAGGCGCGTGGCGCACTATAATGCATCAGCCAATATTTATTTATTTTTATTTTATAAATATAATTAAATATGTAAAAAAGGCTTTATAATAATAATCACCATGCTTATAATCAATAAAATATCAATTACTTGTATATGAAATATCTATAAATGTGAAATATAATCAAATTAGTTATCATCAGATCCACTGTAGACAAAATCATCGTCAGGTTCATTCAACCAAGTAGAAATTAAATTTTCCATATTATTTTACCATACACCTTGTTCTAACAAAATAATAACGAAATACTGCATATATAATCGATATTTATGAAACGCACAACCGTTCACTGCAGTAAACAATTGATAAAATTAGCGATACTCACGAAACGTAAATAGGTACTTGGCGCACAATTGTGCACCGTCGTAAATAACTTATCAAACAACTGAGAAAAATGAGTTATAAAATAATCGCAATTCATTAAAAAAGCAAATTGGTACCCAATATGAAGGTAGAAGTAGTGATCCGTTACAAAATATTTACATCCATATTACTATCAACGATTTACACTGAATGGCACACGATAGTGCACTATGCGCCTATCACAGGGTTAACAATATTTAATAGTTTAGGTATCTATATAAAATTACTTTAACATTCTTTGAACATTCTCGTTTTTGATAGTGTTATGTGTATAGTGTATACACAGATAGACCATCAATTTTTTCCACTTTCTCTTGTAAAATATTATAGTACACTCTACCATAAATTAATGTATACACGTATTTAGTATTTTAAATGATAATCTAATTAAAATATAATATCTAATTTCATGGCCGATGGTACACACATTAATTTATTGTATTTTATTTTTGTACTGTGTATGATAAGGTGTTATTGATTGGCCTAATTCTCCATTGTTTTAATATTTTGTTATGTGAAATCAATGTTTACCACATTTATTTAACCTCCTATAAGTCTTCGAAAATAATAAATTAAAAAAAAGCAATTCAACCAACAACTGTTTTCTTTTTTAAATTATTACCAGGGGAAAATTATCCTTGTAATTAGTGGTTTAGCTATGAATACAATTGTTATAAATAATAATAAAAAACATCTATTTTTTTTTTAAATTACAAATTTGCTTAATATTTTGCTAATAAAAGTTATTGACTTAATAATTTTATTTATTGCACTGTTGAATTGTACTAATCTAAAATATTTATGTGATAGATGAACCGATAATATCGTTTAACCTAGTAGAAAATCCAATCAAAAACGCAACAGCTAATGAAAAACCTCAGTCTGTTGGAAACACCGAAGTCGATGGTCCTACGATCACAGCTAATGATTGTATGAACGGTGAGACTAGTAATGACGATTGTTTGTCTCAGTCACCTTTAAACCTAACCCGTTCCCGAGGTTTGTTGAGTTGCATTCATTCATTCATAAACAATATGCATAAATACATGTATTGTGTGTATAATATGTATACATGTATAACCCGTTGTCTAACCAAAGTGATTTTGTCATCAACATTTCCTTAATGTTGGTAACATTTAATTGTGTTTCCCTTATTGGACGAAAACCAACAACGCTGGCTAATATGTATTTGTTGAATCATGAGTTTCTTTGGCTTAGACATGACTTAGGTTTATCTGTCATTAATTATTGGTATATATTTTAGGTTCATCGGAGGAGGGTGGTAATAAAAGTGAAGAAGACGAATATGATATCGAAAACGAAGAAAAAAATGGGTTTAGTAATGCTGTCAACGACGACGAAAATATTGTCAATGGTCATAATTTACCAACAGAAGCTTCTTTCCCTTGGAATACTACTTTAGGCAATTATAATAAACAAAAGCAACAGCATCAAGACGATAAAATCACAGCTTCACCTCCTCAACTGTTGTTAACCTCTGGTCAACTAACTACGGGATGCTTACAAGCAGCCCAACTGTTAATACCAACAGCTCAAGGTAATAAGAACTAATGACGATTGCATGCAATTTTAAAGTTTTAATAAATATTAAATACGTGCGTAGTATTATGCATGTATATTAATTACAACGCATAATGTTTAACTATCTAGGTATTATGACCCAAACAATACTAGCCATCCCTATAAATGATATGGTTTCTTCCGCGGTTACAACACCCACTGTTAATCAACAACAACTACAGCAACAGTTATTATATCATTCTTCTAATAATAATGTTCGACAAAAAAATATTCGACAGCAGCTCAATCAAACTTGTCAACCGTCATTATCTTTACCACTCGGTCGTTATTTTCAACAACAACGAACTACAGTTGATGACACCTCTGCTACGAGTACTGCAACAGACAATGCTAATATCGATAACAATAACTGTCAGTATTTACGATTTAAACTTTTAATTTCCATAATCACTTAATATTTTTATGTTTTTGTTTTAGACGATACTAGTATGATTAATAATGGTACAGTTGCGATTGATCAATATAATAATATTCAGCGGCGAAAATGGCAGTCCTCTGACCTTACTAACATAAAACATAATTATTTATCAGTAAGTACGGAGTGTTTCTATTCAATATTTAAAAATCTCCATTATGCATATTTATTACTGTTGGTATTATTATTGTTATATTACGTATTTTTATATATTATATACACTCTACCAGTGGCAATACGCCTATCACAACGTTCCGTTAAAGAACTTAAAATATAAATATAAATATATTTATTTTTACATTAACTACGTTTGATTTACACTTTATTTAAATAGCCGCCACAGAAGTTATTACATCGCAATAAACATGAAGAATGTGATGAATCGATGAATGTACCACGCTCAAACGAATCTCCTATGATTCAAACGCCAGCGGGTACAAATGGAGATACTCTTATTTATTCAACCAACAATACTGCGCCAATTATTACTGCTACGACATCAATGTCTCCTCCTACACTCGGGAGAAATAGTAATGCTAATGGCGCAGGTGTAGATGTAACCCAACGTCAAACTGTATGGCCAACAGCAATAACTACAATCGATCAACGTACTGGTGGTGACGAAAATGATAATGAAGGTAAACATTGCAATGTATTTTTTACATTTTTTAATACTTTTACTACCATAGTATATCTTTTACAAATACTACAAATAACCAACCAATGAAATGGTTTCGGATCACTAAAATAAAATGCCTATAAATTAATATACGATTACTAAATTATCAAGTATTAATTATACTAATTTGTAGTTGTATAAACACTTAACAATATTGTTTAATTATGCATCAGTAGATGCTTGATATATATGGTAAATTTTTAAGAACGTAAGAAAGAAAAACAATTCTACATTAAAAAAATTTTAAATTATAAATTTAATTTAATTTAAAAAAAAATTCCGTTGAAAATACATGAATTTGAAAACATTATTATTTATATGGTAGATAAAAGTGAAATCTTTTTCACACTAATATTAATAATATTGTACCACTATTTTTACTATTCTAGAAATTGACTTATTCAAAATAGTTGATAACTTACAAGATGTATCGATCATTTATTACGTGATTCATGTTATAGCTAATAATGCAAATATATACAATAATATAAGTAAATTTACTCTGAATTTTCGAGTACGGTACCCCGTTTTTAAAATGAATAAAGTAACATTTGCGATGGTTTATGATATTGGCGTTGAATCGCAAAAAAACGAGTATCATGTACAAATAATTACAAAAATCAAATACATAAATTATGTATAATTTTAGTACATCAGGATGGCGAAATATTTTCTTTGTAATATTTAAGTATTCATTATTAGAATTACAAAATATTTTTAAAATTAATACTTGCGCATAATTTAATTTTTGTATATAAATATATTGGTTTTCACGAGGAATGATTTTTCATTCGTTGACTCTGACGCTATTAATATCTCGATATTAAAAATAAAATAGTAATAAAATACTTTTTATTTATTATAATTGCATGATGATAATAGAATAAATTGTTTTAGAAGATACAAAACAATCACTGCAAAATCAACCCACCCATGTTATTTCGCCTACGCCATTGACGTCTTCCGCAAATATTAATAATTTAAAGTCATTAGCACCGCCATCTTCACAACTTAACTGCCACGTAAAACAATCTAAAGATGATGATCCGACTTCAGCTGCTGCTGCTGCAGCTGCAGCTTATAATCAACAGAACGCTATTTGCACGTAAGCATATAACTCTATCATAGCTGTAGATAAAGATGTTTTTAAAAGTTCTAAACATTGATATATTCAACTTTTTAGAGCCTTAGCGACACACATGCTGTGCGCCTCACAACTCGCTGCTGTACAACAACCTATGTAAGAATTTATTTTTTCACTACTATATATATATATAACTATTTAATTATAATTAAATTAATAATTTTCAATTATTTTCCATATCTAGACTTTCTTTAAAAAAAAAATTAGTTGTAAAATTCAACGTGAATATTTTTTTTCTTTAGCATAAAGTTTAATAAAACTTTTAAATATTATAAAATATAATCCGTTAAAAAACTATAAAATATTCCATAACACTTTTTATTTTTATTGAACAAAAGTATGTATCTGTATACTAAATTTTCTGTATTAACACTATTCTTATTAAAAATAGAAACTATCATAAAAATTATTTTATTTAAATGATATATTTTTACTATTTATTTTTGTGTGTGCATGACGCATTGATGGTTATATTTGGTTAGATTAATACTATTAGAAGGTATACACGAAATTCTCGTGTTCGTTTAAATATATTTTTAAATAAATTAAATTATTAGTATATTTGAAAACATGTGCGTATCTTGTGATTTAAAATATTTATTTTTTATTATACTGGTTAGAAAATTCATCAAGAAAAATAATTTTGTCGAAAAAAATATAATTATTATAGTAACTATTAAAAAAGAGCAAAATATTAAAAAGTATAATATATATATATATATTCCAAAAATATAAAATTATTTTGACTTTCTTGAGTTGTTAATAGCTAATATATGGTTTGAAAATAAATCAAAGTTAACAAATGGCAAAATAAAAATGACAATATAAATGTATGATGAGGAATAACAATATTATTACTGTCATTCGAATTTTATTGAACTAATTAGGACAACAGAAAATACTAGAATTTCACTCAAAATTGTTTTTGAATATTATAATTTTAATATTTTTACATTTAAACATGTCGATGATAGAAGTGTAAATTACAATTTTTAAGGTTCTAAGTTAATCAAGGAATGTATTATACGTATTATACGTCGTAGAAGATTTGTATTCTTTTTTGTCTGTGTACATTATTTCGACCAGAAGGATTGCTCCGATCCCCAAATAAAAAATAAAAAATAGGAAACGAGCTCTATATAGTTTTTACTTTCAAATTGGATTATTTTACAAATTGCATAACAGTTTTCTTAATAGTTACGAAATAAAAAAAAAAATAGTTTTCGACTAAATCGAACTTAAGTTTTCATCGTAATTCAAAAAATAATATTTGTAGAGATTTAACATTTTCACTAAGTTCTTATATTACAAGTTTCTGTATATGGCTTAATTTTTAAAACATTTTTTGAGCTATTCTTAGACATTTATAATTTTTATATTTACTAAACTTTTTTTTAAAAAATGTCGATAAAATAATTTTGGTCAAAACAAAAGTTCTAAATATTTCATAAAGAGTTCTTCATACATACATTATATTGATTAATAAAAACAATTTAAGCTTAATTTAAAAAAAATATTTTACAATTGTTTAAGTAAGTATAAGATTTTGACAAAACGATAAAATCACGAAAATCCGTTACACTTTTGTAATTAATAAATCATAATTTTTTTAATTTTTTACTTACTCGTAAAGCTAATAATAGGATTCAAAATGTTTCATAGGATATTTCTGTAGCAGAAAAAAAAATAATAATAATAATAAAAAACATAAATAAATAAATACTAGAAAATCGCAAATATATTTTACAAACATTACAAAATTAAATGTTGACGAAATAAAACATTTCAACGAATTTTCATCGAGCGATATTAAGTTATTAAGTTAAATATATTATGTACAAACTTCTGGGTACTTAAAATTTTCGTTTATCCCAAATTTTAGATTTCTTTTTTTGTTGCAAAAGTAAAAGCATTAAAAGTTCTTCTTGTTAAGAAATTTTGTTCGTCTAATATATATATATATATATAAAGAAAGTAATCCGCCTAAGTTCTTTCACTCGGAACCATTTTTTCGAGGTTAATGGTACAATGGTACATTGGATTCAAAAACTAATAAAACAATACCATTTACTCATCGCTGAATGTCACCCGACCTTTAAGTTTTTGCCCTCTTTAGTTTTCAAAGCTTATAAACGTTCGATCACGTGGTTCGACGAGATTATCATAGTTATCTAAACTTTTGAGCTACAAACATAATTGTATATTGTTTAGGTTTGATAATATGGACAACGGCAGTGCCGTTAAAAAACCGAATCATGTGTACAATAACAACAACAATAACGTGAAAACAAACAATATGATGGGCGTGGTGAACCCAGCCGTGCTGGAAAAATGGATGATGGAGGAGAGGTGAACAGAAAATATTTTATTGGAAATCGTTAATTGTCTTTGTACCCGTCGCGCGTTCATTGGTAACAAATTGTC
This sequence comes from Sipha maydis, assembly GCA_034509805.1. NCBI lineage: Eukaryota > Metazoa > Arthropoda > Insecta > Hemiptera > Aphididae > Sipha > Sipha maydis. Next base: position 59,644 of record JASXSY010000149.1, read on the forward strand.
CTTCTTGTCCAGGTATTACTACAACAACAACAATAACAACGGGAAAAACATTGGCGGCGGCCACAATCACCACCACCAGAGGTATAACGCCGCGGCCGCGGCCGCTGCGGCGGCCGTAGAACTGTTGAGTGGCGGCGTTTCTGCATCGTCAAGTGGCGGCGGTGGCGGCGACAGCCTGTCGTCGTGCAAAAAAAGGAAACGACGCACCTCGTTCACACCGCACGCCCTCGAGCTGCTGAACGGTCATTTCGAGCGCAACACACATCCATCAGGTACGATTATTGGTGCGGTGTTCGAAGTATCTGTCTTAGACGCTACGATTAGGTATAACCTGAACGGTGCTGAACAAAATGTTCGTAACACATTCGCAGCGGTCCACGATATCTCGATCTGGCTGTTATGGTGTTACTTGCGTGCCGGGAAATAAAACTTATATTTTCCAGGCGGTGAATTCGACCGATGACTTACGTCCCGTTTCGGATACAACCATGTTTTCTTTACTACCTGTTCGAAAAATGCAGAGATAAAACAAATTCGGCTTTGATACGCTTATTATAAACGTTTCGACCAAACATTATTTTAACTATGCAATTAATGATTTTCCATACCACGGTTTGCCCGTATAGATACATTTAACAATTTTTTTTTAACAAAACGTATATAAATTTGAATTAGTTAATTTTCATTTTAATTAAATAGACTTAACGTTTCAATAGTTTGAGATTATAGTTATGGTTGACAATTGACGATTTTTAAAATAATATAATCATGTAATTTTATATAGTATACGAATATTTTATGAAAACTGGGACGCAACTAGGCTGACCATAAAGATACTCCCGGGCACAAGTAGATCATGATTCTATTTGAACTTTTTTTGGGACGTAACTCGCCTACTGGTAATACGCAAGTAGTATGTATCGCGGTTCTATGTTAATCGGTGGTTAAAGTGTGCGAAGCATTCATTAAAAATTCATATTTACCTACCTATGATTAAACATAATCTAACTTCGAAATACGAGAAAAACTTGTTATACATTATTACAATCTGTTTATTTTTACCTTTACTACTTTTACATTTTCATTTTTTACTCTATAATTTCAGTTAAGCGTTTTTGAAATCCTGGTTCAATTTGAATTATTGATTAGGTGATGTGAAAGTTTGTTTTTTTTAACGTTGTTACATCGTAAAATTAAACATTTTTAGTATATTTTTAAATAAATCATGAAATTATTTTTATTTTAGACTACTCGCATTGACAAGTATAAAAGCATATGTCACATGTTCCTATTTCTTTTTTAAATATAAAAACACATACAAAAAATAGGAACACTAAACTATATTTAACGTAAACTGATATTTATTTTACCAATACTTTTTCGTTTTCAGGATCTGAAATCACTGGTTTGGCACATAGATTGGGCTACGAACGTGAAGTGATACGTATTTGGTTTTGCAATAAACGTCAAGCGTTGAAAAATACTGTGCGGACTATAAATGGCAGTGGCCCAACTCATATGACTAGTACGAAATCCCATAATAATGCAAGTGGTTATTAATTATCAATATGATTTTAATTTCACTAATGATACCGACCCAATTTTTCCGACAATCACAAGGTCACCTTTTGTTCATTTTTCATAATTTTTTTTAACTAAGACATTTCCACCGTTAATATATAATTTTCATTACTCGATCAGAATATCCACCGACTATTAGGGATAGTTGGCGGTTAAAAAACCGTAAATTCGGTGATTTCTTTTTAAAATTAAAATGTTTAATTTTCTCATTTATAAGTTATTTTAAGTGTCTAACTATAATTAGTTTAAAATATGTATTAGAATTTAATGTATAACTTATAATATGTTTGGGTTTTCAAAAGTTTTTTTTTTCTTACTTAATCCCCAAAAAATTATTTTTTGTTAAATATAGTAATGATACTCCAAATGTGTAAATACTGTTAGTGTACTATATGGTTAAATTTTAAAGCTACTTTATATTTTGGTAGAAAACTATAAGTTTAAATTAAGTACTCGTTTAATTATAATACATGTCGAAAAATTTAATTATATTTGATCTAAAAGTCGAAGTTACCAATTGATAGACTGCAAACTGTACCCAGAGTATGAAGTCTTTTTATGAATAGTTCATAATGTATTATGTAATTCTACATATTTTAAAAACTTCATTTGGAATAAAATATACAAAATAAAGACTAACAAAAGGTAATAGTCTATAAATTAATAACTAGTTAAAGATAAAGATCTCGTATTACAATTGCTATACTATTACTAACAGTATATCTATCACAAAGTTTGTTCGACTTCTAAATGACTATAATCATAAATAAATATCATTATGTATTAAAATAATTGCCAACATCCAGTCATAGGCGTGATTTAAGTACAAAAATATTTTCAAGTCAAACTAAATGTATGAAATATACCTATAATTTTAAACTTTTAAAAGAACATACTTTTCTTGGCATCCTTTTTTACTCAAATCGCGTCAATGACCTAAGTTAAATATTTAAAAAATTTAACATTATTCACCTTGAGTACCATGAGAAATAAATCAAAGACATATTTGGTATCTTAATCATTGATACATAACAATAAATAATAATTTATTTTATCAAAATATGCCTTATTACAAATATTAATTTATATTTGTACACTATTTTGACTATATATAAGCAGTATTGTGAATTTTCACTTGTCAGTATGTGTGTGTGTGTGTATACTTACCCCAATGAAATGAAATAGTTTTTTTTTTTTTTGTATTTTAACCGCCTCGATTATTTCATCTTGTGTCAAGACTGTTAAGTATTAATATCAAAATAATTGATGTAAATAAGGTAGTTTTAAATAAGAATAAAAATAACACCTTATAAATGTTCTTTAGTTGTTCTTCTTTATTTTACGTACATTAAAAAATGTATTTTTCTAAGTTAATGTTAAGATAAATAATTTGATGTAACATTGTTTAATACTTTAAGCTAACAAAATTATTTAAAATTGTTTTCTTAATGCATATTAAATATATGTATATGATAATGTATGTCTAAAATAAATATTTATATTATAGTAGTGCTATTTGAAACTCTGAATACATTTTTTACCTTTCATTGTACAGAAGAAATATGAAAATATATGACTAGATTATGAACATTTAAAAACATAAGTACAATCATTCATTCAGTGATTTATAGCCAAAGCATATTTTGCCTACTTTCTAAATTTAGCATAAATCTGTCTTGAGTTAAACATTTATTTACTCCACTACACATCTATAATCATAGAAATCGTACTATTTTAAACTGATCACTCTTGAACACACCAAACTTGTGTTTCTCTATACCAAATTAAATTTTTAAATACTACAGTATTTAATACCAGTAGAAAATATTTTAAGATTCAAATACTTAAAAATGTAATTCATTAATTTAGTTCATACATATTAATATACTCGGACTACTATTTAATTAATAATTCTGATAAGATCAAAATATTATAAAGATATAAGATCCAGTATCAACTCATTAAGAATTTCATCAACTGATAACAGTACTTTTAAAAATATGTTTCCATACTTAACATTTTTATTTAATTATTCTGTCAATAAAATTAGTAAAAAAAAAAAAAAAAATTTGAAATGAAAGTAAATATTTAACAGAGCATTTCCAATTTATCAGCCGTTTTTAAAATGTTATATGCTTAAACCCAGACAGATTTCTATGATAAATTCGAAGTTTATGATTATATCTAAATGCTTATTTTCTTTGAGCACAAAATGACTAAAATATAAAATATAAATATGTATAAAAAAAAAAAAAAAAAAAAAAAATGCAATATAAACATTGATTCTTATACTAAAGTTTAAGTAAATATTTAAGTAGATAGGTGATATTTATTTAATAATAAGTAGGCTAAAATAGTTAAAAATATTGATACTTATTTACGCTATCAGCAGCAACATCAGTTACTAATAAATAATATGAAGAACATTGAGAGAGTTGCATATCATCAACAGAAGAATCTTGAAGTTCAGTATATGCAACTATACCAGCTGGACGACGCAATTTACAGGAGTTAGAATCCACAGTATTTATTAATTTTTCAGTTTCCATATCAATTAAATCTATAACGTATGAATTGTAGTGGCGTCTTGTAGCCAAAATAAAATTATTACAAGTAGCCAATGAACTATAAGATTGAAGAGCTAAAAACAATTATGAATACATATCACTAAATAATAAAACAATTTTATAAAATAGTTAATAGTTCTGTAATGTATAACTTACATTTATCTGCGGCTGTTACAACTGTGATAGATCGCTCATAGATACCTTTGCATGAATATATATCTAAATAGCGACATCCAATTGTTAGCGTACTAGAAATTACTATTATCTGTGAATGGGGCCCAACAGCCATAAATGAACCGACAAATTCAGCAGATTTTCCATCAGTTTTGTTATTATTTATCTTTTTAAAAGAAAGAACAAAAAATATATGTATATATAATTAATTCACACAATGTAAAAGAATTTTTTGTAGACATGAAGATTAAAAACAAGACAAGCAATTTTAACAACAAAAACAATTCAAACTTTAATGTCTAAGAATATTTTATTTCAAAACATAAAATCAATAACTGCTTTAAAATTGCTTATCTTTTAGAATATTCACTTAACTTTAAACAAGTATATAAATGTGTAGTTTAGAATCTTACTGTGAATAGATGTTGAGCAGTAGTCGCTTTAAATACATGAATATTGCATGAAGAATCTCCTATTAAAACATGATCATACATTCTATCAACAGCAACACACATTGGTTCTACCATACTTGAATGTGTCCATGTTTTAATAGTTTCACCATTTAATGTCATTCTGAAAATAAAATGTTTAATATTGATAAAATTCCTTATTTATATATTTTGTAATGATTACTGAGTTGCTGTATTTGTACGCCAATTAACTGTAACCAAAGTTTCATCACTCAATAAACCAATGCCTGTTGAAGAACGACCACGCATAGCTTCAATATTTTGGATATCACATATATAGTTTAGGTTAGTATCAAGTACTCTTATTCGACAATTTCCTGTATCCAATACATAAATCTAAAATAATAAAAATTGTATTGTAATGAACTACTAGTATTTATTAGGAAATTTAAAATATTTCTTTAATTTGCTCACTCTAGAAGTATTTTGGTCTACAGCAATAGCAGCTGGTTGTTGCACCGTAGGTCCTCTATTATACTGACAAATAGGATCGATGTTTTTAGTTACAGAAAATTCAATATGTCCACTATTACCATTAAATGGAACTGGTCTTCCTAATACACAAACATTAAGTCGATATCTGCAAACAATAAAGTTATTTAAATAGAACTAGTTTTTATAAGTTTTTATTTACATACCTGCCACAAGTTGATAAACGTAAACGGATAGTATATTTGCCATTTTTATGATCAATAACACGAACATTATCATTTTCTTTTTGTTGATGTTCTAAATGATTTTCAATTCTCTCATTTTGGGTATCTTCTAAGGGACCAATTAATTTTACAGTTACTGGATCACCACCTAGAGTTTGTTGATTTCCATCATAATCCACAGCTGTTAAAACAACAACCCTTGTATCAACTAAACGAGATATCAATACATTTTCACCTAAAAATAATTTTAAAATTAATAAATATATCTGTTGAATAATTTAATTATATAAAACTACCATTTAAATTAAAAATTTCTAGAGTACAATGGCTAGGGCATGTAGTTGTCGTGCGTACACGGCCCATTTGTCCAATTGCGTTTTTTAATACATTTTTAATTTCTGATAATTCTAAATCCAGTGCAATAAAACCATTTTCACGAGGTTCATCAATACCACCAGTAGGTTGTTCCAAACGTTTATTTAACATTTGAATGCGTTGATTGATAGAATGTACATCCAATAACTGATGAACATTACCACATTCATCCATAACCTTGGTGTAGATAAAAAAAAAATTAATAAAAATTTCTTAGTAATATTATAGTATTATAATAATACAAACTTTAGTTTTTTCATTTTCAATAGTTGCAAGTTGTTGACTTAAGATTTTATTTTTCGCATCACATGCTTTATGTATTTGCTGTTTCAATTGAAGTTTACGATTTTCTATGATATTCATTAAATCACTAAATGACTCATCTAAAATAGCAAAACATTCGTTACGAGCTGTATCTAAATGCTCTAATTCAGTATGTATTCCATCCCTCGAGCAATTCAACTATAATTTTATTAGACTTTATAATAACAAAATATGTAAGAAAAAAAACATTAATATAATTTACACTTACTTTGGATACACATTCATTAGCTTTATATAACATAATTTCAGATGTACGTTTCATAGCTACTGATACAGGTATGATTGTATGAACTAATGGTGGAGATTTGGATGAAATAAGATTCTCTCCACCAGGTGCTACATCATGTTTGGTACAAATTGAACAAAATACTTGATCACATGGCTCACAATAGAGCAATTCCTAAATAATACAAAAAATATTATACATGAATAATGTCATTAGTCATAGTTTATGAATAGTTATTCCTAATACCTGATTCATGTGTGACGACGTTAGACCTCCACCACAACATGTTGGTATTAATGTACGCCTCCTATGAGTTGATATCAAATCAAGTAATTGATTGACTAGAAATGATGGTGGTAGAGCTGCAACTCCACCATTATTAGGTACTACTATGAGCTCCCTACAAATTGGACATCTAAAGGTTTGTCGTTGCTGCTGAGTGCTCTGAGAATCCTGTTGTTGAGATTGTGTAATATTACTATTACCACTGCTCCGACTAATATTTAAAGATGTATCTAGTGTTGTGCGTCGATTGTTAGCTGCAGCTACAATCCTTGTCAAACAGTGTACGCATACAGTATGTGAACACGGTAAAAGTTTTGGAGCACGTTCCGTACCATCATAAATGCCTATGAAACAACAAACAGGTCAATATTCTCAGCTATTCAGTAATTAAATACTGAAAAAAAAAATTTGGTACACTAGTTCTCACATAGGCAAGTGGCGCAGGTTAAGAATGTATCGTTGAAGTCTTCGTAGTCAATGGACACAGTTTCAATTAGCTGTGTTGAATTACTGCTACTGCTATTGTTGCTGTTGATGGTGACCATTTTAATTTAGTCAACACCACTATATCAATACATGTTATTATTTGTTAGAAAGTGAAATTATTACAAATAAAGAAATAATTTATGGTCTTATTTAGTGTATAATACATCAACCGCCACGGTGGCGGCTGCTTTTTGGAAATTATCATAAGAGATTAATGCAAGAAGTTACGAACCATCAACCCTCGCACCGACAACTACTACATGTTGGTGTTCAATACTATTTTTATTTTTTTTTATTTTTTTTTTTGTTCAAATCTTTTGTTTCTTTTATCGCAAACGATTAAATAATAAGGAGATAAACGTTATCGCCAAACCATTATTGTTATTACAGCTGCCACGATGATAACAGACTGTACGTTTTTGTTTCCAATATAATCGTAAGCGAGTTGATGGAGAGAGGTAGGAAGGGTTATGGAAAACAAGAGTGAGAGAGAATAGAGCGAGTGAGAGGGAGATAGTCTTATAGAATATCACCAAGCAACAAAAAATTGGTAAAAACATTTAACCCTTTTACGGCGTTTTGTTTTCGTTTTCGGACAAACCATCACTACAACGTATTATATCGTTGAAGCTCGTAATAATGTTATACCTTGTAGAAGTGAATACATATAATAAATAATATGTGTTTGTGTATTATAATAACACTCGTCCGGCAGAAACCACTTAATGGGCATACAAAAACTTGTTTATCTCAATTGAACAGGACGACGGCAAGCCGAGAATCGCACACCGATATGCTACATAAGAATTCGTTACCGATAAATCGATAATATAATATACAAATACACGCGCGCACATGCACAAAAGTTCGCACCACACACGTACGTTGGTGTAACGCGTCTGCTTCAAGGCGCTAAAATCACGATGTTCTACGACGCTGAAAGTCAAATGTGTACAACGAAGTTTGAAAGCGTCCGATGGAATCTTATCCGTCGCAGTCGCGAACACTTAATTACACGAAACAGGCACCGTTAGAATTGGGACTATTAACGAGTGCAGAAAGATCGCGCGATTTCTGCGATACGTCATTTAAATCGTGTTACAGAGAGTATCATCGTTAACCCCGGCAGTGCGTCACTGGTCACAAACGGTTGTTTAGCATTTAGCGTGCAGCAGGCACGACAAATCGCGAACGTCAGGTCCCGGTGTTCCGCTTCACTTGTGCCGGGTAGGAAACGCAAACGCGCACAACATCGAGCATAACGTATCGCGAAACGTTTCCACGTGCACCCGTGAACTCACTCCGCAGTACACTGTAATGAGTTATCGCACTACGGGTGTACAGCTACGCGCAATCCGTACAAAAAATCAGTTCGTAAATATAAATATTATACATAATGCGCTCCGGGACACGCACCGTATGAATCTCTGGGTTTCATATACATATAGTTACTACCACACGCGTCGAGTATGCATTACAAAATAGCACGTGAACATTACGAATTAAAAATAAATAAATGCGTAACGCCGTAACAATATACGCTACATATTAAAAATATAATAATAGGTTTACATTTGTACAGCCAATCGTTATGCGTAGTCGAGTACGTATAGCATTTTCTTCGACATAATAAAACGCACACATAATAATGCGAGCACAACCCCCTACCTCTCCCCATCTTATTGGCTTCAAGACTTGTCATACGCTAGTCGAATACTACTGGATATAGTTATTTACTACCGCAATTATAAATGTGATCGTTTTGAACGTAAGATATTATTCTATGTAATTACAGCTTTTGGAAATATTCTATAGGTAGAATTTTATAAAAGATAGGCATCGTTACAATATCTATTATTGTGCATTTCATTTTGATTAATATTAAACTCGTATAATAATATAATTATTCTACGACGTTTTTAAAGTAGGTACGCATTTCGGGTAACAAAAAATAATTACCTGCCTATAAAGAATATTAAGGTAAAGATTTTTATGCAAATTAGAAAAAATATTCTTGAAACCTGGTTCATTTGAGAAAGAGGCACCAAACACCTAATTATTTTCGATAGTAATTTGAAAAAAATAACTTATGTATGTATGTATATATATATACTCATCTATTATTTGTAAATTAAATTGCTTATGCATTTAATTCAACGAATACACCTGGAATCCTTTAAATATATGTAAAATTCGGTACAATCAAACAAAATTTAATTTCAATTTAGACCTTCGTAAAAATAATTAAATGCATACAGAGCGCAAAATAATGGTTTTTATCGACTTCAGGCAGAAATTCTTATGTACTATATTAATTCTTAAATATTAATACTATTTAAAATATTAGAATATATAAGATATAAACATTTTTAACACTGGAAATTTAATTTAAATTAGGTATTTTTAATTAAGTATATTTTCTAATTTCAGATTAATTAATTTAGAAATAATTTTTAGATTAATGATGTATTACTTTTTATGATTAAGTATTTTTAGTTTCTACGTATAAAAGGTAAAAACTTCAGCCAAAACGAAAAATGTAAAAAAAACCTATTCAAACAGATCTATATTAGAGAATTAATATTTATTAGTGATGTTACGAATTGTTCGATTGTCGAACCGAACTCTGGTTGTTCTGTTCGATTCGAAAATAAAAAATATCGAACTAAATTAAACATTAATTGGTTAGGTTCGACATTCGAACCAGAAAAAAACTATGTTCGTAGAAAATAGATAAGACTATGAGTAGAATAGAATAGATATAATATGAATAGATATGACTTTGTTAATTTTCATAAGTACAAATTCTTAAATTATAGTTATATTTTTAAATTTTATCGTTATGATGATATGTACATTATTGACTGTTTACTGATACTTTATATTTAATCGCCAATAAATGTATACTAGTTTGGGTTTTTACGTAAGCATATATTTCGTACATGGCCGTATCAGACTTCAACCCGCGGGACCACGAGACTATGCTTTTATTCACTAAAATATATCTTTCTTTATTCTTTTTTCTTTCTTTATTAGATTCAGAAACATTCCTGCAACATCATTTTGTAGTGTAAGGATGTTTTCTAAAGCTGGCCAAGTAGTAACATCCCGAAGAAAGAGGTTGAGTCCACCATCAATTCAAAAACTTGTATTTTTACATGATAATGCTTAAATATAATATTCTTCAAACAGATGTACTTATATTTTTTATATTTTAATTTATAATTTGTAATCATTATTATAAAATAGTGAAAGTACAATGTATTTATGCTTATATTCAATATCATTAGATTATTATATAATTTCTCTTAGTTGTATTTAACAATTGTTCTTATTTTTTATACTCAAGCTTAGTAATTTTTTTGCATTATTATCTAACGTTATATATAGTATAATAATTGTACTATACTATAATTTATAATTTAATAATATCTTTATTTATATAAATTTAGGATTAATATAAAAAATATATTAATATTTAAATAACTTAGGTATATATTTTGAATGTCAATACTGAAATTGATTAAAAAAAAAAAAAAAATAGTTCGGTTCAGTTTGATTAAATATTTAAGAAGTTCGGTTGGGTTCGTTTTCGTACCATTAATCAATAGTTCGATTCGGTTTGGGTTCTATAAAATGTAGAATATGTTCGGTTCGATCCTAATAATCAGGGTTCGTAATATCACTAATATTTATTCATATTTTATTATCAAAAATCAAATAGATTTAGACTCATGATAATTATAAGACAATTTTACTTTAATAGTTTTGCTTTTGTCTTTTAGATCCAGCCCTTCGTGTTATGATCGTATAATCTAAGTTTCACACGCTTTCAAACAATAGTATTAGTGTAGTAAAACTTAAAGCGTGGTTTCAAATAACCCGCTCATTTTGTCCAACATGTATGCTTATGCCAATTGTATACGTTGTTGTTATCTAATGCCTTATCGCTCGCCGAAGTGACCGACAAATTCGTGAATTGCTTAGACGTTAGAAAAGTGTAAAAATTGAATAACCAACGTACTTATAGGAAATAGTTTAATCCGGCTTGCGAAATTAACCATGTCTTCAGATGACGATGACGACGATGAATATATTATTCACGGGAAATTGTTGGATCCTATTCAAGAAGGTGAGTTATAACTTTGAATAATGTTTACTACAGTTTTTTTTTTATTTTGAAAACAATTCTGCACATTATTTGGAAAAATTCGATATTTAACAATTTAGTTACGTCCGAAGATATTTTTCAGTTTATTCATTTTTTTTCTTAGAAAATTATCTAATTGTTAATTTTTATACAACTAAACTACATTTTTTTGTTAGTAATCGCTAATTTATTATAAATTACCTTAACAACTTCCAAGTAAAAATAAAATAATCATTTTTTTAGATAGTTATTCAAAATTGTTAGCTTACTTGTTAAGCTTACTTACATGTTTTGTTATTACATTTGACAAGTGTTATGTTTACTTCGATTATATTGTTAAATATTTTCTTTACCGTTTAAATGATAATATAAAAGTTTAAAATTAATTGTTAATCTTGGTATTTTAAAAATGTTCAATCATATTATGCATTTAAATTTTCTTTTATTAAATTCAATATATTTTTATTCGTTAAAAATATACTATACATATAATATACTACAATATAGTATATTAGAAATACATTTTACATTTATACTTGTATAATGTTCATAAATATCTTCAGGTATTTTTTAAAATATTTTTACTTCAATTTAAATTTAATAAAGTATTATGTATTTTTATCACTAAATAAAAAATAAGTAATTACTTAACACTTATATGATTAAAAACCATTTTATTATATAATTATTTTTATTGATTTTAATTATTGGTGGTTTTCATTTATATGTTTAAAATTCAACTATAAAAAAATAATTTTATAATCTAAAATTTAATAATGTAGATAATGTCTATAATTTAATCAATAAAATGAATATCTCTCATTCTCATACCATTATTAATAAAATAAAAATATAAATTATAATATTTTCAGATATTTTTGGTTATACAATATAGTTCTGCTATTATACATTCCTATAATAATTTATTTTTGAATAGGCATTCTAAAGTTTAATATTTGAATGTTGGAATTACATAGCATAGTATACAATATTAAGTATTTTTATAATATGATAACTATAATCTATTATGAAAAAATTTGATTATTTTCTTTACTCTTTCTTCTATAGATGAGATTGTTAAAAGAAAAGATGCAGCACAACAATTTGTAAAAGATGAAAATGGAAGAAGACGATTTCATGGAGCTTTTACGGGAGGATTTTCTGCTGGATTTTATAATACAGTTGGTTCTTTAGAAGGATGGACACCAAGCACATTCAAATCATCTAGAGCTTCAAAATTTACTCCTAAAGCTCAAAATGCTTACGATTTTATGGATGAAGAAGTATATAAATTTAAAATATTTACTTAATCTATACTATCCCACCTTATTTAATATAATAATTAACATCTCTCAGGATAAAAGAGATTTGGGAATTGATTCTGCAAGTTTAAAAATTAAAGCAGAATATAGTGATAATTCATCAAGAAAACGTCAACTTCCTATGATTAATACTGGCCCTATTCCTGGAAAGCCTGTACTTGGAGACATTTTAAAACCAATTAAGTAAGAAAAATAAACAATTTTTAAACATATGTGATAGTAATTTTTTATTAATAATATAACACTTAATGACTATTAAATTGTTTAATTAAGAGATACATGGGGCGTTGAATTGTTGAAAAGTATGGGTTGGAGACCTGGTCAAGGAGTTGGTCCTCAACTCACACAGCAAGAAAAATTGAGAGTTAAAAAAGAATTAGAAAATGTTGGAATGAAATTTAGTACAAAAACTAAGTATGATGATGATGATGATGAAGTTAATGAGCTATTAGAAAACATTAAAGTTTCTCCTTATGAGTATGAATCAGTGGCAATTAAACCAAAAGTTGATACTTTTGGACTGGGTTATGAAGGTCTTCAGACAACTAATACTTCAAGAAAATCCACTGATAAATATAGTAAACTGACTATTGGAGGAAAATCTATTCATGGACAAGTAATATTATTTGTATAAATCTATTTTTAGAATTCTGTATTTTAATATTATTATGTTTAGTCGTGTTATTTACTTAAAATTTAAATAATAAAGTTATTTCAGGTATTTTTAATTTTTTTAGAAAAATGAAATATTATTATTTCCGTATTATGAAGTATATTTGGTTATCTTTTTATTTTTATTTTTCTTAACATACATTTTGCTGTATTCTATTAAATAAAAGTTTATCTTTATTTAGGCTTTTGGAGTAGGTGCTTATGAAGAAGATGATGATGATATTTATGCTACTGATGATATGACAAATTATGATTTCACTTTAGAAGATAAATCTAAAAAATCTAAAAATAAATCCAAGTCTAATAATTTAAGTCTTGAATGTATTGATGGGTTTGTTGAAGATCAAAGTAAAAATAGTTTGTTTGAGAAACTTCCACCTCCTATAGAAATTCCACCTGGTACTCATATTTTAATAATTTATTTTCACAAAAACACTGAGCATATAATTTTTTTATTTTTAAATTTATTATATTAGAGTGGCGTCCTAAAGGAATGTTTGAACGGATATTGGGTCAATGTCCTCCTGATTTTTACAGCCAATCTTCTAATTCTGTTATTGTTTCAAATGTTAATGTGAACACAAGACAACGAGAAATAAAAAAACCTCAAGCTCCACCACCAGTTACACAACTAATTAAAAAAGGTAAATTTTATTACATATATAAAATATATTTAAAATAGTTTAAAATTTCATCTTTTCTTTTTTATATATAGAAGAGCCTTGTTTACTATCAGATATAATATCTGATCGATTTACCAGAGCTGTGTTACCTGATGATTCAACAAATGCTCTAATACCGGTTATTAGAACCACTGACCCAACACTACAAAGATTTAAGGAATATGCTGACAAAAAAATGTTTGGATTTTGGACCAGAAAAACTGAACCTTGGATTCCTGATAAATTACTCTGTAAAAGATTTAATGTTCCTGTACCAAAACAATCAATGTAATTTAATTAGTATTAGATAAATTATTTTCATACAAATAATTATTATGATTTTTTAGGATAAACTATACAGACGATGGAAAAAAACATGGAGAGTGTAGTCTGTTTAGTTCTTTAGAATTCGCATCACATGAACCTGAGTCTAATGATGAAAATCCAATTCCAAATAGTTTACCATTGACAGCTAATAATGTGATTCCTGATAATGATGAACAATTTGAAGTACAAGAAAATGTAACAGTAGGTTTAAATTCTGTATTACCAGAGTTTTACATATTTTTTTACTATCTTTCATAATTTACAACATTGTTATGCTATTTGGATAAACAATTTCTTTTATTTTAATATGAGTTGCAAATTATTTATTTATTTATTTATTCAAATTTTTGTAAATAGGTTTTTTTTTTTAAATTGTTTTTGTACAAAATATATTTAAAAAAATAATTTGTAATTTAAAATGTCATTGTATTGATCAATTTAATAATTTTTAAATAAAAATTATTTTGTTTAGTATCAAAATTAAATTATTTAATTAAAAATAATGAATAGGAGAGCCATATTGTATAAAAAAACTTCATGATTTTATAGTTGTAACATTTAATATTTCTAAAATATATGTATGCTTTCAGGAAACCACGAATAATGATGCAGAATGTCAGAAACCGAGTGTTGATTTTTTCAAAGCTATATTTTTGGATGATAGTGATGAAGATACAGAAGACACAGTAATTGATCAAAAAAGTGAAAAAATATTAACGGATCCCATTGAAAACGATACTTCTTCAACCAAAATATTATCAGTAAAAAATGAAGTCAAAGAATTGAATGTCCCAAGTTCTACTCTTTTAAATTTCGTCCCTCCAAAAGGAATTTTTGCTAATCTTAATTTTGAAGATATATGTGATACATCACTTAAAAAAAATGAAAATGAAAATAATAGTACTGTACGTGAAGTTGATAGTGTCAGTAATTTGTATGGTCCATTAGTGCCTGAATTTAGAAAAATCTCAAAAATGAACTCTGTTAATATTAAGAGAATAGAAAATACATCTTCTGAAGACGAGTGGGTAGAAAAAACTGAATCATACAACAAAGAGTCGAGTTCTAAAAATAAACATAGCAAGCACAAGAAACAAAAACATAAACATAAATCAAAAAAGAAGTCACACAAACATAAATAATATCAGAACTTGCTATCAGTTCTAACATTTATCATATTATTTTTAAAACTATTTTTATGTAATGATTTATAATTTCTCTTATAGGATGTACATTATAATTTTATTAAATACATTTATCATACTTAAATGCAGTATCTATTCAGTGATTTTATTCTGTATGAAATAATTGTAAATTAATAGTATGTAATAAATATATATATATATATAGTATATGTCAAACGTTTCAGGCTCTTGAAATGTAAAATATCAACATAATTATTGTTTTAATGTTTCTACCAAGGAATAAGAATGTTCTTTAGACTTGACAAATTTGTACTTATATTTTCAGTAGTTATTCCGTTAATCAAGTTGATATCTGTGTATTAAATGTATAATTTTAATAGGTATACAATATCCAACATAGTAACATACATATACGTTGGGTATAGCCTTTGGTAAGTTTAGTAATTATACTCATTTCATTTTTGTTGTAATTATTGATTTTTTTTTTTTTCGGACAAATAATCTTTATTATATCATATAATAAATTTTGATATCAAAGTACCTGCTGACAAGATTCGTAATAAAACGTTGCATGAATATGTGAAATATCACAATCCGCTATGATTACATTCTCGTCAACAGAGCCAGCGAGAACTCTTGAAACTTTTGAGCGCAACAATAATAAATAAAAATATGCTTACGACGAATCGGTAAAGTTAAGAAGTATGCGGTCGATAGTGATGACACGGACAAAATGTCACTGGGTAACAGTGGTCGAATTCGGCGGTTTGTCGTCGCAATCGCAAACGGAATCGTACGTCTACTCGACGGTTGGCGGCAGAGCGGGAGCGGCGATGATAAAGCCACAGACACGATTAATAATAATAATAATAATAATTTTATTGCTACAGCGAAATATTATAAATTATATAAAATTCTTAAGATTATACATTGCTGGGGGAGCAGTCCTTATCTAAATATTAAATATCTTTAATCATGGCCACAGATATATATTAATAAAGATATGTGGATAAAGCGGACGCCATTTATCAGTTGGTTTCGCGTTCAAATAAATTTAATTAATGTACACGCACGTTTCGGCCTGGTTATCGCGTATTAGCGGTCAGTTGCGTCTCGGGATTACTTCTGCCAAACCGGACACGGACATGAATCGAACGACGACCTTTTTTGGCTACTGGGACTGTGTTCCGCGCGTGTCTACGCGTTCTACTTGCCAGGCCTAGCGCCCGTCAACTACTGCAAGGAGGTGGCTACGTCATGCACGGTAAACGCAATTTTTACACATAACTCGCGCCGCCACCGTTTTGCTCTGTCTTTGGCCTATGCTACGGCTACAGTACCTCCGCGGTAACCGTAATAAGTTTCTCAATTTTCCGGTGGTTTCTCGATTTTGTCCACCCGTTGCCCAATTTTTCTACACCCTTAATTTGCGTCCATTCCACCATAGACCCGACCTAGCGGTTGATACTCACCGTCTAATACTACACCTAACATATGAGTTAGATATAAAAACATTCCCACTGTCTCCAGCCGTTGTATACTCTTGTTTAGAAATTACACAAATGTCTACCTATTGATATTCTGTCCGAGTAAAGGATATTGTACCAATAGCCGTCTCAATTGATGGCCGATTATAACCCATCTTAGTTTCTAGTGAAAAATCAATAATTCTGAAAAACCTGATTTTACTCTTTGATGTTATCACATCGCTACATCCTTGGTGATAAGCAATTCATTGGTCAATATTTTTATTTATTCTATTGTTAAGTTATTTTATTTAAATTTGTATCATTAATTGAAATTGACTATAATTTTTTTATAGAGAAACATTGAATTCTTTGTGAACCGCCTTGATTCTAATGAATCAGTTATACCATTTGAATATCACCAGTAAGTTTAAACACTAATTCTATAGGTTCTGTAATTAAAAACTTATTATAATGATTTTACTTAAATGTCATAAATTTAATGATTGATTCAAATGTAAACCACTATTAATATTTATTTATTTTTTAAATGGATGTTTAAATACCTAATTAATGGACATTTATATAAATAACTGATTTATTTAAAAATATCACTGTATCTATATGTTCAACCATGATTTATAACATAATGTTTACCCGACCATAGTCGTTAATATAAGGAACATCTGACCAATGGTAATAACTTAGTTGTCATTAACTCATAATGTTATCGAATTTTAAATATTTACTTTTACGATACCAATATTATTAGATACCTAATTATAAGTAATAGATTTATGGTTGTTATTTATTTTTATTTTACTTTACAATCTGTATAAAACCTTTACATTCCTGTTTTGCTTCATAGTAATTGATAATAGCTCTTATTTATTTAAAATAATTTAATAATTAATAAACATGCTTACAATGTAGACCGTTACTGTTCATTGCTTGAATTCTTAAAAATTTCTCCATGAACACATTTGAATTTTATAAAATAATATTTTTACAAATCAAGAGTATTTTTTTAAATTATAAATGATATTTTTGTCGACCTATAATATAATATATATATATATATATATATATATGTATGTAATTATTCAAATTGTTCTAGGAAATTACCCAAGTTTTCTGTCATTGATTTTGAATTTGCTGTATATAAAGAGATGGTATATTTAATATCCGGTGCAATTTTGGAAAGTGATTCGAAGGATAACGATGTTACAAAATTTGAAGGAATACCTATTCAACTAACTAAAGATGGAAAGATTACGAATATGTCACGTCAAGACCAAAGAGCGGTTATAGATTTTTTTGAAAGAAAAATAGCAACAAAAAAAAAAACCCTACCAGTTCAAAGTGTTCAAACGTGAAATGAAAACTGTTTTAATCTGAGCCATACCAATCTTCCCAAGAAAATAATTTCCAAATATTTCGACATAGAAAATAAACGAAATATTATAACGTTATGGAATGGCTCTAGTGATAAAATAATTCTAGAAAGGTTATGCATATGGAACCCTATAGTCAATCTATAGGTGCGTATGATGTATATAATGATGATCAATTTTTTTTAAGACTGACTTAGCAACAAAAAATCTCATAGCCAAAGTTCTTTTAAGAAACGTAAATAAAAATGGTAGGTTACTATCGTTGACATAGGCGCATGAGATTGTTTGTTTAACCAAACATGACATAACGTATGTACATGACCCAAAGGTAGATGTCATTCTAACAAAATGTATATTTAATTTTGTTATAAATAATGATACTTTTGAAAAAATATTGGACAAAACTTTAGTGTTAGCAGCATTAGCTTAGGTAAAAAAAAGTAATACATTTACTTCGTCCTAAATTAATGGTTCTTTTTTATTTTGTTGAATTTTTATGTAATTGTGCATGCATTGTATATATTCTAAAATCTATATTATTGTGACTTATTATGTATTACTTGTATTCTTATTTCGTGTTATATTCTAGTTTTCATTGTTTAAAAGCATTAAAAGTGATATGGTTGAACCCACTTGTAGTTCATAAGTTCCTATTTCTATGATAATTTTGTATGTCGTATATAGTTTAAAATTGTCAAAATGTTAAAGATTTATTGTGAATTGTATTCAAGAAGAAAAATATATAAATAAAATTAACCTTACCTACATGTTTATTATAATATATATAATTTTTAAGTGAAAAATCAAAAAATATAACTTATTGATTATTTGAGGTTTTTAAATTATATTTAGTTACTTTTGTACATTACTCATCAAAGCAGCATTGTTTATACTATTTATGTCTTACAACAAATAACAATTTTATGAATCGGTTTACTTTTAAAATTGAGATTATTAAAATCAATAAAATAGAATCAAATTAAATAATTTTTTCATGCTTTGAATACTAATATAATAAATGCCAGTTATATTATAATAATATTTATCTATTACATGTCTATCTCGATTTTTCGGACAGAAAAATAAAATAAAATGAACAGTTTGAGTAATCATTCATAATAATAATGTAAAACTTATAGAACACACAAGACATCGTATTACAGGCGTGGATCCAAGGGGGGGGGGGGCAAATGGGGCGTACGCCCCCCCCAAAAATCCCTAAAACACGTTTAAAATATTTTGGGTTTTCGATTATTTTCGTGGTTCAATACAACTACTAACTAGAGTAATATACAATTACGAAAAATAAAATAATATTATTTTATATTTATTGTGTATTGACTAGTGTGTTGGTATGTTATGGCCATGGTTAGTAAATTTTGTACTTAAAAATAATTGCTTGAGAATGATATTTTAATTCAATTTTTTATTTTATATATTCCTGAAGGCTATGGGCCAACATAATTTTGCTTAATGCTTTTATGTATTATGTTACGATTCAGACAGGTTAGTCGTAAGTAAACAATTTATTTTGCGCCTTCTCCGTAAAAAATTTCTGGATCCGCCCCTATCGTTTTATTTATTTTTATCGTTATTAAACGTGAATTTTTTTATAATAATTTTAATGTACTAAAAAATAATTTGTACAAACATATGAAATTAAAAATTCATTATTTAACGTAATTTAATCTATTTAACAGTACCAGTAAAAACTATAAAATAATACAACAAAATAATTTAATAGAACGACAAAAACACAATTATTGACAATGTGGTAAAAAAATTAAAAATTACATTTTCTAAAATCGTGCTATTAGATAAATTAATTTCTTTTATGATCCTTTAAAAAATTTAATTTGTGTTGAAATTTTAGATTTTATAAATAATAATAACTTACAAACCAAAAAAACGTTTAACAATTTTAACATATATGATCATCTTATTCGTCTATTAATTAACATAATAAATATTTTATTTTATATATTATTTATTTAAACTAAAGAATTACACAACTGGAAATTTTTTTTTTGTTTTTGTGAAATATAATTAAACAATAAAAGACTTTTAACATCACTAAAAAATGTTAGCGTGCAATTTTTAGCCAGTTATGAGCATTTGAAAAATTTGCGTGACGTCATAATTTCCCGCCGCCTTTTACGGGAATATTGTAAGTCTCGCTATTCAAACGCGTATAACTCGGCTAATACTCAATTTATTGATTTAGACAAGTGATGGGCACCACCGAATAATTTAAATAACCGAATAATAGTCATATTTTACTTTAAAAACCCGATTAATATTGTCTGTTATAATTTCCATAACCGAATAACAACAAATGGTTTAAAGACTAACCATTATTGAAAACCAATTAATAACTAACGAATTAATTTACAATTATTGTTCGATCGTTATATAGGTAATCACACAAGGCATAACATAGTAAATGAACAATATTTAAAGAATATAACCAAAATAAACCGAATAAAGTTGGACAGAAATTATTCTATTATTTATTTTCTATAAATACCTAATAGGTATTACCTTTAGTCAATAAAATAAAATAAATAATAATAATATAAATAGTTCTATTTATTTTTGATATTTTGGTGGATAGTGAAAAAATGACTAATGGATTATTTGTATAATATACGAAATATTCGTTAGTCGATTAGTCAATTAATAACAGATTTATTTACTTATTTTTCACTACCGACTAATTCGGTAGTCATTACTCGATTTCGTTCATCACTACTCGGGACTTATAGTATTTGCTAATTTTAATTGTTTGACATACAATGTAGCAGAGTTATGAATGTGCACTCGTATGTCATAACACGTTCAATTTTGAAATTTGAAAGTACTTTTTTTTTGTTACTATTTTTGTACATCTTTGCTTAATTATAAACGATGACAAGGTCGTAGCCAGAGGGGGGGGCAACTAGGGGCAAATGCCCCCCCCTGATCAAAATATTAAGTAGATGTTTTTAATATATTGAATATCGAATATTTAAGTGATTCAATTAATATGTTCGTGTATAAATACGTAATTGATAAATTAAATTGGAATATTATAATATTATAACGCGATATATTATAAATATATTATATTAATATATCTGTAGACTGTAGTCTATTTTTAATTGCACAGCGATTTATTTTTCCCTGGGAAAAGATATCGATAATTCATATCGCGTACAAGTATACCATTCTTAGAAAGGTTTTTAATTATGTTTTCGATGAAATATTATTATAACACTGTATCACCAATTTATAGATATTAAGAGCATTATAAAGGTATACTGTATGAAGTGTATATGTACCTACTCAATCATGGATATCAGAAAATTTTCGACTCGTAAGTAAAAAAAAAAAAAAATGTCATATTTGATTTATTTAAAAAATTATTTGATTAAATAACTTTGATGGTTTATAATTTTTACTGGCTACGGGATAACGGTCTGAAATTTATTGTAGGCGATCAGGTACCTTCTTACGAATCTAACGATACCATTGATTTTTAATTTTGTTTATTTTTAGTTTGGATATTTATTTTTAATATTAATTAATTAAAAATTCATTATTTAACGTAATTTAATCTATTTAACAGTACCAGTAAAAACTATAAAATAATACAACAAAATAATTTAATAGAACGACAAAAACACAATTATTGACAATGTGGTAAAAAAATTAAAAATTACATTTTCTAAAATCGTGCTATTAGATAAATTAATTTCTTTTATGATCCTTTAAAAAATTTAATTTGTGTTGAAATTTTAGATTTTATAAATAATAATAACTTACAAACCAAAAAAACGTTTAACAATTTTAACATATATGATCATCTTATTCGTCTATTAATTAACATAATAAATATTTTATTTTATATATTATTTATTTAAACTAAAGAATTACACAACTGGAAATTTTTTTTTTGTTTTTGTGAAATATAATTAAACAATAAAAGACTTTTAACATCACTAAAAAATGTTAGCGTGCAATTTTTAGCCAGTTATGAGCATTTGAAAAATTTGCGTGACGTCATAATTTCCCGCCGCCTTTTACGGGAATATTGTAAGTCTCGCTATTCAAACGCGTATAACTCGGCTAATACTCAATTTATTGATTTAGACAAGTGATGGGCACCACCGAATAATTTAAATAACCGAATAATAGTCATATTTTACTTTAAAAACCCGATTAATATTGTCTGTTATAATTTCCATAACCGAATAACAACAAATGGTTTAAAGACTAACCATTATTGAAAACCAATTAATAACTAACGAATTAATTTACAATTATTGTTCGATCGTTATATAGGTAATCACACAAGGCATAACATAGTAAATGAACAATATTTAAAGAATATAACCAAAATAAACCGAATAAAGTTGGACAGAAATTATTCTATTATTTATTTTCTATAAATACCTAATAGGTATTACCTTTAGTCAATAAAATAAAATAAATAATAATAATATAAATAGTTCTATTTATTTTTGATATTTTGGTGGATAGTGAAAAAATGACTAATGGATTATTTGTATAATATACGAAATATTCGTTAGTCGATTAGTCAATTAATAACAGATTTATTTACTTATTTTTCACTACCGACTAATTCGGTAGTCATTACTCGATTTCGTTCATCACTACTCGGGACTTATAGTATTTGCTAATTTTAATTGTTTGACATACAATGTAGCAGAGTTATGAATGTGCACTCGTATGTCATAACACGTTCAATTTTGAAATTTGAAAGTACTTTTTTTTTGTTGCTATTTTTGTACATCTTTGCTTAATTATAAACGATGACAAGGTCGTAGCCAGAGGGGGGGGCAACTAGGGGCAAATGCCCCCCCCTGATCAAAATATTAAGTAGATGTTTTTAATATATTGAATATCGAATATTTAAGTGATTCAATTAATATGTTCGTGTATAAATACGTAATTGATAAATTAAATTGGAATATTATAATATTATAACGCGATATATTATAAATATATTATATTAATATATCTGTAGACTGTAGTCTATTTTTAATTGCACAGCGATTTATTTTTCCCTGGGAAAAGATATCGATAATTCATATCGCGTACAAGTATACCATTCTTAGAAAGGTTTTTAATTATGTTTTCGATGAAATATTATTATAACACTGTATCACCAATTTATAGATATTAAGAGCATTATAAAGGTATACTGTATGAAGTGTATATGTACCTACTCAATCATGGATATCAGAAAATTTTCGACTCGTAAGTAAAAAAAAAAAAAAATGTCATATTTGATTTATTTAAAAAATTATTTGATTAAATAACTTTGATGGTTTATAATTTTTACTGGCTACGGGATAACGGTCTGAAATTTATTGTAGGCGATCAGGTACCTTCTTACGAATCTAACGATACCATTGATTTTTAATTTTGTTTATTTTTAGTTTGGATATTTATTTTTCCCCGAAATCACGACGACGTTTATCGCCGATAATAATTGTATACCGTATCATTATAACTCTGTCGCAATTTGACATAATAAATGGTATAAATAACATTCCCAACACTAACATAATATTCATACAAATTATTTTATGCTGTATACACCGTGTTCCTCAGAATACAGGGTGATTCGAAAATATAAAACTATTTTTATTACGCAATGAAAATTATTTTTAATTATGAAATATTGAACCATCACTCTATAATTATTTATTTAATAATATATGAAATAAATTATTATTTTCAATTAGTTACATACTAGGATAAGTACGTATTTCAGCGTCGCGCCGTCGCGATCGCCGGTGTCGACGTATAGTCAACCGTACGTAGTTTCGGTGCGGCGACGAGGGCACTGCGCCGTAAACACTAGCGGAGCTCAACGTGTTAAAATTCAGAACACATATGCAGCGTCAAATGTAGTAATTTTAAGGGGGGTGTAGGAGCAAAGCCCCTCTACAGCATTGTGTTGAATAATTTTACCCTAGGAACGAAGCTTTTAAATTGTTAGATTAATTTCCTTTACTTAGTTTTTCCCAATTCGAGAACTGAATTATACATTGTGCAATTAATAGATTTATTGAAATAAATTTACAAATACCAAAAAGGATCACGTTCGTATATTTATTTATTTTTAAATTGATCGCTTCATAATATAACTTTATGTCATTTCGCTAAAATGTCAATAGGTATATTAAAAAATGAAAATACTTATGAAACGTTATGCAATGAATTATTATTGAATTTTCGTATTCAACTTGAGGTGAGATAACACACGCATGTTTATCAGTTATAAATGTTCATATTATCATTGTCAAAATTAGTCATTGAAATCGTCTCTTCAAATAATAACGGACGTGCTTTCAGTGGTAGCAAATATATAGTCTATCCGGCGAGAGAATGTGCCAGTTTTGCGTCCAATGTAGTTCCGATTAAAAGTGATTAGAATACTCATTAACCTAATCTTCCCAGTCGCGGAAAAAAAAAATCTGGTAATATAATTGTGAGTTATTCATTGGACGTACATAGGCGATCCACCTGGGCTGTTTCCAGTCAGGAAGTAAACGGGAAGTTTCCGAGGACGTCAAGTGTAGTTAGGGGTACTCCCCTAACCCCCTTCATACATTACTCTTTAGAATATTTTATAATATAAAACTAATATGTACTTGTAGATATTAATATTTGCTTTATGAAATAAGACAAAATAAAGAATAAGTATATAAGTGTTAACTATTAGGAGTAACACGAATTGTAGAGAAAAAGAGAGAAAAAAGGTTGAGTTAGTTTAAACATAGTATGAGGAAAGAAGTTTTCTTGGAAATTAAATAGAAGAAAAGAAAAGAAGAGATTACCGCGAAAGCGTGAAGTAGAGATGGTTTGATTAAATTTGGTTTGAGAGCGATATGAAAACTACGGTTTTGTAATACAATTGTTATGCAATTTTTTGTATGACCTATAGCTTTTAGTAATGAACAAGTGGTGCAAACAAATAAAGTCTCATTTACAAACCGGGTTAGAAAAGAAAAATTCGCTTTTAACAATGGAGTTGCCTCAATGCATAGAAAACAGTTTTTATTGTTTGAAACAAATCAACACCATTTAATCCATTATTAAATCAGTAACAACTTTACTATTATTACAAAAATTTAGGAAAATTTTAATAAAAAAATTGTACTTTTATACTTAGTATGAAAAAGACATAACTGAAAACCTTGAGTTAATTGAAAATCTAACGTTCCTTCAGATGGATTTCTACGAAGAAAATAACATACTAGATTTGTAGGTATGTATACTTATATGTGTTATAACAATTAATGTTATTTTTATAACATTTGAATCGCATGGTAATGCTGATTTTTACTATTCACAGAAAACATTTGATAAGTTCAAGGCACGAAGAAATGGAAACACCGTGGTCATAACCGGAACAATGACCTATATAGCATAAGGAATAAATTTAATAGAACATACTTGTTTCGGTTCAGTCACATGCAACATGCATTTATATTACGAAAAATACAAAAACGCCTTATTTGATGCTTTTATCGGATAAAATAATATTGAACAGCGATTAACGGCAGATCTAATATCGGTATCATATCCAATACAAATAAGCTTTCCAATTTTAAAATTTGATGTGGTACAGCTATACTCAGTATAATATATTGTAAATTATCATTAAACATATAAATATATTACTAATAGTGATTACTAGGGCAGAGGACTTGTAGCATCTTCATATCGGTTTTCTACAATCTCAAAGATCGCAAAATACGAAAAAAATATGTTTCATGCTTCCGTAAACTATTCTTGAAATTTTATTTTGTATCTAAATGCATATTTCGAGAATTTTTTTGTTTTTAGGATATATTACTTTTTTTTAGGTGCATATTATAAATAAATTATAATTTTATCAAATATTTTCCGTCGATATTTTTATTTCATGTAACATATGATAACAATATTGTTAAATTAAAAATAATTTTAAATTTTGATCATATATTATGGTTAATGCCTATTCGTAGACGCAGGTTTTTCCTAGAAATACGTCTAGAGAGTCGTAAATTTTAATTATATACAGTAAGCACATTAACTGTATTATACTGTAATATTATCTATTGTCTTCTGACATTTCCGATAAGATGGTTAAATGATACCCAAAAAATTGCATTGTACTGACTTTTGTCGATCGTTGTTCGTTAATAATTTAATATTTTAATAATTTAGTCTTAAGGTACGTACAGACTAAGCAACATTTTGTGGACAACACGTTGCCGAATGTTGGCAACAAATTTGTCGGATACAGATACATGTTGTACACAATGTGGCGCGTTCAAACCAAAATAATATTTGTCAGTCAACATCTGTTTGTTGTTATTTTTTTACTTTATTAAAGTAATAAAATAAAGTATTAAAATTTTACTTAAACTTTACAAGTTGTTGTTCAGTTAATTAGTTTTTAAGTTGTAGTTTACAAGTTATACCAAAGGAGGTAAATAAATAGTTAAATGGATCTGTCTACTGCTGTTGCTGGTGCTAGTGCTGCATTTATCGTTATAGCTGCCCATGATAAAAAAAGAAAAAGAAATTAATGGCAGAGAAAGTTTTTAGAAAATGGGATAAGCAATGTTGACAACTTAATGTCGGAATTACTTTTAAACGATGACGGTTCGTTCCGCAATTTTGTTAGGCTAACGAAATCTGATTTTGAAGAACTTCTGTGTACGGTAGGCCCTAAAATCTCAAAAAAGATACAAACTTATGTGCTGCTATTTCGTCATCAATAAGATTAGCGGTTACTTTGTGATATTTAGCCACAGGCGATTCATTTACGAGTCTTATGTACCTGTTTAAGATACCTATCGAAGTAATCGATTTCCTCAATTGTACCCGAAGTATGCGAAGCAATCTTTGAAGTTCTTAAAGGATATTTTCAAGTAAGTAGATAATTAGAAACTATACCTAAATAATAAAAGGCAAGGTCAGCTTTAACCATTTCAATAAGTTCTATAATCATTTCTTTTGACCACAACATAATGCGACAATTTAAATAATATAATATTTAAATAAATAATTTAATTTAAATACTATAAAACAATAAAATACAATTAATACAAATAAGTACGTATGTACAGCACGCCGATGTCAAATGTTGATAATGCCGTCCTTACTGAGCGATGTTTTTCTTTAGAATGGGCAACACAGATACAAGCAACAAGCAAAAAATTTCTTTGATGTCATGCCGTCCGATGTTGACATGTATCCATCAACTTGTTACCAGTTGGTGGGATACATGTTGACGACACTGTTGGCAACATGTTGCTAACAAAATGTTGCTTAGTCTGTACGTACCTTTAGGTTTACCATCTCCGTATGTGCGATTATTCGTAATTTATGTCAGCTTTTCGTTTTTGTATACTGTGTTCTTACGAGTGTTAAATGATAAAGAGTCTTTTAGCAGTTGGTAATTAACAGAGTTATTTATTGATATTTGATGTCGATGTCTTTTCGACTGACGGTATAGGTACTCCTATAGAACACTATTTATACAAAATACTTACAGTAATTTAATTATTGTACCGTAAAGTAGGATGTTAATAACTTAATGTTACACAAATTTAAATTATTTATAATTTTTTTTAGTAAATCGGTTTAAAAAAATATAAGTGCTTGCATATTTATTGTTTTTTTAGAGCTATAAGTCCTCTGCTTTTCTGATAGCAATATCATTTTGTTCTAGAATATTTATTTTTCATATTCGTAATTTAACGAAATGCAATATTACGTATACAATAAAATGTGAAAATGTAAGTTAAATCTAACCCATTGAGTATAAATAATATATTTTTATTTATATTTTTGTTGGGAAATTTCTTTTTCTTGTTTGATGAAATATGAGTATAATCATTGGTTATAAATACTATACTACTAATAGTATTTATGATCAATGGTATAATGTATTCAAGAGATATGCAACGCAAATAAAAATGAAGGCAAGAAATTGAAAGTTAATGTTGTACACGGAACATGTATTATGAAAATACATATAGTAGCATTACATTTAAATGTACCTCCGAAATATTTATCTTAGATCCGTCGTTAGTCAATACAGTCAAATCATACTGATTCTATAATAATAATTAATAGCAAAATTTAGACGTGTGTTTTATGTTATTTTTACGTTTAAAAACTAAAAACAAATTGGCAAAGTTTATACGTTGAAGCATTGGGCAAAAAATAGGTTTCTGAAATTGAATATAAAATAATAACAATAATAACTCTAACTTACTAAATATAAATAATTTTTAATTAGTTATTCAAAATACATTTTTTTATTGGTTGAAAATTTAATGGAACGATTCAGAAAATTATGGTAATTTTTTTTTAAGACTTACTAACTTAAAACAAAATGTTTCATAGTCAAAATCCCTTTAGGAAAGGTAAATAAAAACGGCAGATTACTATCGTTGACAGAGGCGCATGAGATCGTTTGTTCGACTAAACATGAGATAACTTACATACATGAAATTGTATATATTCTAAAATCTATATTATTGTAACTTATTATGTAATTTTTATATTCTTATTTCATGTTATATTCTAATTTTCATTGTTTAAAAGCATTAAAAGTGATATGGTTGAATGTACTTGTATTTCATAAGTTCCTACTTTTATTACAATTTTTTTA
>JASXSY010000150.1:0-32943 GCA_034509805.1 Sipha maydis
ATTCTTATAACACTGTAACAAAAGCTGAATCGTTTCGTCTGTTTAATAATACATTATACATATATACATAGTGTTATAATATAGGTTCGGAAGTATATATTAAACAATGAATCATGTTCTGAGTGTATAACAACTACGAAATTGATCTTTTGTTTCTGTGCACGGACCGCATAAACAATAGAAATATCCCAATAGTTTAAAGTATATAGAATATAACTATATTTATTTTTATTTACTTGTGTTGCCAGTAGTTTCACAGGCATACATATACACATACACACACATATTGATAGTGGTTTTTATTTCCAACGGTTTTATTGCTCATTATATATGTAAAAATACCACGCGATTCGGCGAAGGAAAACGTTTTGATAAATTCACCTTAAAATATAAAATATTTAAATTTTAAATTTGCCGTAGCATTAACTGCAACCACATGGGTATAAAGCATGACGTACGCCCAGCAGTTTATTAGTTTCTAAAACACTTAAATATACAATGTTTCACGATGATTGTTTAATATTTAATAATAAAACGTTTTTCGTGGAGAAAACTATTATTTTTCATAAATCAGATCTATTTGAATCGCGTGATAAACTGTCGTTCTGTTTGGTTAAAACGCCCTGCTCGGAGACAATAGATGACAGTATAATATCCTTTTTTGTTTCACGTCCGCTTGGAATTCAAGAGTTATGAATACGTTTTGAGTGTCTACATGAGCAGGTAAAACCGTCCAGGATGTCACAAAGTAAAAGGATAAGAGATATGCGCGTTTAAAATTAATTGTTTTGGAGATAAATTGCTTTCTACACCCGTCAACATTGGTCCACCCTTTATTATACAAGGTATAGGTACCATTTCATTATTTATATACGTCTTCAATTTCATACCACAAACTGTATTATTTTTTTCTGAGGTTTTTATACCTATCTGAAATGTATATAAATACCTACCGTTTCGGTTCGAAGACGTGTTTTGTTTTTACAACATTGACCTTGATTGAAAATAAAAACATCTGTCTCCGCATATTTGGGTGTATTTTTGTCGAAATTCAAGCCACGGTTTAGCTCTCTAACACATAGTAGAAATTTAACTATGTTGCGCACTACATGTATTTAATGAAATGTCTTTTTCTGTTGTACCTACACTTTGAATTATTATATAGTCGACATCCTCGCATCATGTTGCTCGGCAGTTTCACAAATGTAAACCAAATATTATGCAAAGAGGATACTAACTCAACTTCATAAGGGCCAGAACTACATTATTCAATACCGATGTATTATAATAGGTACTTAAATATATTATACCGAATTCGTGAAATAACCGATGATTTTTAAATCAGCAACGCCGGTACCGAGTATACGAATTCGATAAGACAAACTTTTTTCATACGTTTCCCGCGATTTTATATCCTTATAGTTTTCGAATACCTGAAGTCGACAACATATCGAAATAGACGCAATATATTAATTTACTCGTGTACTATGTATACACATTGCTATGGTTATGAAAAAAATAGCAACATACCTAGATGTAATGCAATTTTATTATTTAACAATAGAATAGATGGGCGTTGCTATATTATGAAAATTGCCTAAACAAGACGTCATTATACCTTTTGCAGTACGTTTATTATACCGCGCCCACTCGCCAACTCGACTAAGTATTGTGAGAAAACAATAATTACACGGCAGAAGAAATGTAATGCACACTAGCGCCATTACGGAAAGGTCAATCGTATACTACATACTATATTGTGACAAGCGAATAATGTAATGTTTAGTTCATTTTTACTGCACAGGCAGTAGGGGTCCGAAATAACCGAAATCATGTGACGCAACTGTGAGACAGCTGAATAGTAAGCAATCGATCTAAATGAGGGAATATACAAAATGTAATACTATAACGGTAACTCGTGCTTCGAGTTCACAACATTATATTGATACCAGGCTAACCCCGAAACACCGGAAAAAATGTTACGAAAAAAAAAAAAAAATGACCTGACCTACAAATGTAATAGTTACTTCAAAGTTTCTCGTGGGACTTGCTAATAAAATATTTAAACATATATATATGTATTACATTATGATTAATTAAGCATGTTATTTATCAAAATTTTACATTTTTTCCAAAACCACTCTTTCAGAAATGTTTACTTCTGTTTACCCTCGATCGATGCATTATGTCGCATCGATTGCACGCGATATGTGGCTGGTTTTTTGTGTCGCATAGTGCTGCGTACGAAATATTCAAATTTTACAATGTGTCTCATTTCGTGCACGTGTCTACGTGTTACGGGTTCGAACACATAATATGACATATCGTTGACCGTTAATCGTCGAAACTGTTGGCCACGCAAACCGTTAAAAATCCGTTCAAAAGTCCATTCAAGTGAGCGTTGTAATGTTATTGGTACTACACGGTAAATACTTCAGCGTCAGTTCCCGTAGTTTGGTAAATCGTATTTTAATACGCACTCCTATCCGGTTAGAACGACTTAAAAATATTTTCGGACGTTTTTATTTTTTTTTTCCAAATTAGAAAACACGCGTCATTAGCCTGAACGAATATAAGCAATCGAGTGCGATGACGGGGTTTGAGTGATCGAAAAATAATAATAACATTTTTATCAAAAATATTTAGAATTATTTTCTGTTTGCTTAAAGTATTATTTTCTAACGTCAACACATCGTTGTTTCGGGTTTCACGTTAAAAATCGAACGTGTCAAAGTTTTGTGATTGCGTACTGTCATAGTAAATCAACCATACAAATGCGTCTCTATCAATCAACCGAATGCTTTGCGATAACATTTCACATCCAGGCGCTGAGCGACGACGAAATCGGTCGGTCAATCTTTTCACTCGTAAGAACAATGTGTTCGGTAATTACGTTCGTAATCAAAACGGTAATGATCGAATTACATTACAATTCTATTACAGAAATACGGTTTGAAATACATAACCGAAATAAGGTCCGTGTAAATCACGCACGCGGTGGGCATTTAGGTTCGACAAAAATATTTGTATTGCCAATGCGTCATATACAGAAATGATAGTGTATATTACCAATATTATACTTACGTATTTCGTGTTATTTTTAGTAAATTCCTCAACTTTTTCGTCTGTACAGTACCTTGTATAACAATTTTGATAAGTGCTACAAAAACGGTAACTTATAAAATCAATGCAATTTTTCAAAATAATAAAAGTTAAAAATTTACTTTGTAAACATTGTACTTCGATTGTTCATAAAAATTAATATTTTATTTAAAAGGGTGTATACTTACAACGTGTAAATATGAATTGATTTGTTTTATTCAGAGTTTTACACGTTTTATGTACTGTCTGTTTCCAAAATTAATATTAACACATGTGCATGCATACTGATACAGTTAAGAATGAAGTGGGTGAAATAAAATCTGAAACTATGCGAGTCACGTATAACAATTTAATAATGCCATTGGGTGGTTTTCAATGAAGATAAACAAACAAGAAAAAATAGTAAATGTATTAACAACGCTGCAAGAACGAGGTTTTTAAATTATTAAGTTATTCGAACGAGGGGATGAAACGTCAACTGGTTTGAAATCATCGAATAATTCGAATAGATAACCCATATACAGGCGCGATTTTAAGTTTAGAAAATAAAAATATTACAAGTTTTTGAGATTTTCTATTATTTGGCGGAAAGTAGTAGAGAGAAAGTGATTTTCTGTACATGACTTATAAGACGTGATGATTATTTATCCAGGAAACTTCGTTACGATGGTAGGTTTAAAAACTTTTTACGGATTTTGAGTGCGAACTTCGAATTTTTAATTAATTTAGTTTACGATACACTATCTTAAGAAGATGTTTTTTGGGATGTTGAACCCGCATATTTCGTTGAGTACATTTTGAATAGCCGATTTGAACAAGTTAATGAATAGTTAAAACGGTTTGTAAGGATAGAATGGATTTATGTATTGAGCAAGGAAATTCAAAAATCACATTTTCAATATTACTCTACGAAGTATGTATTAAAATCAATTACGTCGTTAATATTATATGTACCTACTAGAGATGGGAAAAAGATTTGGGTAGTTTTATTTATTGATTAACTATTGCTAGGGCTCAGATTTTACAGCGCAATAAATAACAAAATAGCAAACATTTGTTCGAAAAAATCAAAAAAAAAAAAAATATATATAAACAAAATTAACTTATATAAGGTTATAAAACTAAATAACAAAACAAAAAAGTTGAAAATATTTTTTTATTCTAAAAAAATAATGAACTATTATGTATTTAGTGTTAGATTTTAAGTTGTGAAACTGACTATAATCAGACAAAGTGTTTTTAAACATCGAAAACGAACACTCTACATCCACAAAAGTGATCAGTGTATACTTCATAAAGAACACGATTTAATTTGCCCGAAATTTCTATTAGTGGAAGAAATTAGAGTTACTGCAAATATTATATTACTTCTTTATACTAATATTGTTCTTGTCATTATTATTATTTTATAATGTATGTATGTTATTTGTATTCATTATTTAAATCATATATGATATATAATATTTATTATAATATATGTTCGTTTATAAAGATAAATAAAAAATTGAGTATTTACATTTTTTTTCATAATTTTAGTTATAATTGCAATTAGCGAAAACTACGGTTGTAGTCATTATGATAATTATAGTTATATTTCAAATTTTACTATTTTTTTTTCTTTTTAGCTAAAATATGGAAATATTTTTTTCGTTTTTTTGTATTATTCATTTTGTTTTTGCAGAAATTGTTCAACAAATAGGTATTACGTTCTTGAAACTTTTCAAAAGGAATAATTTGAAAAATAAATTATGTGGGATATTACAAACGGAGTAATAAGATAAACTTTTGCTCGCAAGTTAAGTTAAGAAATTCTTGAAACTCTACAAACGTTTCAAATTCACCTATGGAACAATACACACGAAACTTTATCTGCAACTTTTAAATAACATAACTACTGCAGAAACCCTTGTTGCGAATAGGCCCATAAAAACTAGATACAGCCGTATCTAAGAAAAGTAAATCGTATGACATGAGAGCATGTTTAATTTAACATAAAAAAGAATACTGTTTAATTTGAAATAAATAAAACGAAAGATTTATCCGTCAATCGTTTCATTAAGGCGAATTCTCGTCGGCTACTAAATCATGTAACACCGCGTTTCAATAATAATAAATGATGCTCTAATGTTTATGCACTTAAAATAACTGTAATATGTATGCATTTATGCATTAAAAAAAAATATCAAATATACAAAAAAAAAAAAAAAACATAAAATTTGCATTTCAGCTATAAAAAGAAAAAACATCAAAATATGTAAAGTTAAATGTATTTTACCTTTAATATTAAAAATTAAAAATTTATTATAATCCATAAATATTTGATTTTTATCAGTTATTATTATTATTATGTTTTATATTTTTTTGTATTATATACTAATTCGTAATATGAAGTTACACTGTTTTTGTAATTTTGTAAAATTTTTGAATGGTTTTTTTTCAGTAAAATAGAATCGGAATCTAAAAACAATTGAGATAAACACGACTTACGGGTCGGTAATTTATCATTTATCATATCTACTGGTTAATTTAAAGTCCTTTAAAAGAAGTTCGAAAACGTACTGTAATATGCATTTATATTATGAAAATATCAAAAATATGCACGGAAAATATAAAACCATAAAATATGCAAAAATATGCTAAATAAAATTCGTGTTATTTGATTCGGCGGAATACGAATCAAATTTGTATCCAGGTTCGCATTAAATTGGATCAATAAAAAGGAAAAAAATGTACAATTTCATAAGCATCAGAGCCCATGGAATAACACACACCAGCAGTACCGTCGTCAGGACAACGATTGACGGAACGCACGACTATGCTTTACATTTTATTTTTTTTTCCGACGAAATCGTCGAGATGTCTACGGTTTCGCGCAAAGTTATTGTGAACGATCGTAGGTGACGTCGTCATGTTCACGACGTGCCACGTGACACATTTCAAACAATACACCGTCGAGGAAACGCTGCTAATTAAACATCGCACCGCGGGCATGTTGTAGCAGATCGAAAGAACGGCATCGTGCACCCACGCGGTGCACGCACACACATAATACGTGATTGGGCCGAAAGTTGATCGAAAGCGACTGTTTAATACAGTAACGGGTGCGCACGACTACGGCAGTGGAGATCGAGACACGATAAGTGATCTTAGGTTTGAGCCGTCCGTGCCGCGACGCACAGTGGTTCGAAAATGAAAATAGTTGGCCCAAAATTCTAATTTCCTCAGAATTCTCGTAAAAATTATATTATTTACGTAATGGCTATTGAAGTAATCATATAAAGCCTGCCGCGTGTCCTGTACTTTTGCTCAAACACATGATTCACAGAAAACACTCTCAGGCCTCGTAAAAATATCTGACTTAGATCATTTTTTTTTTTTTTATATAAAAAGAGAAACTTAAAAATGTAAAAAATCTAAAGCAATTTATATTTTTCTATTGTGAAACGAGGAGTATAAATCAAAATGATACTGTTTCGCACTTTCCTAAGTAAATGGTATTGTGACTTTAGTAATAATAAAGATATAATTAACGAGAAAGCATCATTACTCAGTTCATTTTTTAACCGACGATTTTACCATTTTTCATGAATTGTTTTTTCGTCTTGTCAAAGTACTATACATAACTTTTTGAAGTCATTTTATTGCATCTTTCATGTTTCCTTAATTTCAATGATGTGGTTTGGTTTAGATCACTTAAACAAGATTGTTATAAAAATGTTGAAACTTTCGCTTTTTTTGATCGGCCACTAAAGTCGTCAAACGATAAAAATCAGACGATCGCAAGATTTTTTAACCTTAGAATTATTTAAATAATTGTTGTCATTCCTGATGCAGGAGCTATCATATACAGAATCAGGAAAG
Source organism: Sipha maydis (assembly GCA_034509805.1). Lineage (NCBI taxonomy): Eukaryota > Metazoa > Arthropoda > Insecta > Hemiptera > Aphididae > Sipha > Sipha maydis. Next base: position 6,964 of record JASXSY010000150.1, read on the forward strand.
ATTACAATTGAGGTCAATCTAAATTTGTTTAGATAAATCTATTATTTTGTCTACAGCAATTGTTTCATTTTAAAATACATCTATAATTATTCAAAATAATAATACCGATTATTATGATGTAATATATATTGTATATAATATATATGTACAACATTATAATTGTTATTATAATTTTAAATAATTATAGATGGGTTTTAAAATGGAACGATTGCTGTAGACGAAATAATAGATATCGCAAAGCAAAGTATATTCCTAGTATTTCGCATTTCCTTTTGTTGACTTTCAAGTTTAAACTTAAAGTTTTGCTCTTAGATTTCTTGACTGCTTTCATTCAAAAAATATTGCTTATTAATAAGACTTTCAAACTTCAAGTGCACACTACCAAAAAATGAGCAAATATGAGCAACCATTGATGATATTTTTGTAATCAATGATTGTGGTCTAAGTGGTGGTGTAACCCGATGAAAAAGTTAATTAAATTTGTATGTATATAAAATCAAATAGGTTTATTATCACACTATACGTAACATTGTACATTTAAATTATCATATATGAGATTAACATCAATCATAACTTCATAATCGGGACATCAAATACTATCTTTGGGACTTATCCATCCGATATAGGTAAATTTATAATTTCTTCAATTTTATTTTATTATATTTGCTATAGAAAATGAAACTATATGACAATTATTAACGAAATAACATAGTTTTTACGGAAAAAACTATATTTTGTCTGCTTCAATTATTAGTTTATAAGCATACTTAATAATATTTAGCAATACGTTTTACATATTTATACGCCTAAGGTATAAAATACAACATTTTCTCTATCTTTTCTTGAATATTTTAAAATTCAAAATATCGAATTTTGGTAAACTATTTTGATTTTTAAACCACTGCGAGACGGTTTCAGAAGCCGTAAGCACTGCCAGATTTAGCAGTGATGACAAGGATGCAATGCACCGGGTCATTGAGGCTCAGATTTTATTCAATGATTGTGTTCCCAACGACATAAAATAACATTTCGTAGACTACACCAAACACGTTCCGTTATCAAATTTTGGACAATGGTTCATGAAAAAATAAATAAATCGTTTTAAGATATTTTATTGTCTTCAAACATATTCGCGTTCATTTATTCTTGCTCATCAGAACTACAGCTCAAACGTAAACACAATTTTACTCGATTAACATATATTAGTGTTTTTTTTTTTTTTCCCCCGGTAATGGTTTCCGATTAACTATTTCAATCATTGGTCTCTCAAGATCTAAATAATCCACCATCAGGATCCCGTATTTGCTGTATCGAGTGCATGCGCTAGTATTCAGTCGAACCTCCAAATGAGGTACAAATAGTTGGAAAGACATGCTCTAAATGGAATCGAACAGCATTTGTGGCATATCATAAGGCGTTTTTTATGATATTGTTTCCAAATCGATGAGAAGAAAGCGCAACGATGACTATATATAAATAATAATAATATTCATTATAACAGTAATATGCGTGTGCATCTAGGACTATTTCGATTCGCCGTTTGCGCGCCTTTTGCGAAAAACCACATGCACCACCACCGCCGCCGACGCGGTTACTGCGATCTATTGTGTGAACCATTTCCGGCTTTTAGCCTTTTATTATTACGACGTCGTGGCGGTCGTTGTGGTTATGGTTTGGTGGATTTTCCAACATGACGAAGCTTTATATTACAATACGAATGCGTTTAAATCGGCCGAGCATATAGTTGTCTATAAGACATATATATTTATGTTTCGTATAGGCGAGTTGGCATTTCATTTTTTTCGAACAAAATCCTTATACTACATAGATTTATAATTATTTGGCTTTTGTTAATTTTTTTTTCGGTTCAAACACGTCGGTTAGTTTTTAGTTTCGTATATTACATGAAAGAGAACTACGGACAACGAAAATAGGGATGCTTGTGATCATAAAATAATCGTTTTATTTAAGCATTTATCACTGGTTCTTATCATTACGGATTATTTGGTCGAATCGCTTATCACACACTTTGAACATAACAATATATGCTTGCTGAAAAATGAAATGTTGTATTCGGTGCGAATAGCTACGAGATTTGTTGGCAATCTGTTCATACAAAACAAATAAGACTACTTTTTAATGATAATAGCTCGTGAAACGTATGATGGTGGATATTAAGAGTAAGAAGTGTAAGGTTTGTATTTGTTAGTACTGTAGCACTGTAGATTTTCGATAGACACTGCGGGACACTGTCAAATATTCGTCATTGGTGTTCAATAATAATACAAATCAATTACTATACTTGTACGCTATATGGAATTAATGTGAAAATAATTACGATATCACGATCGGAGAGGAGGGAGGTAAAAAACGAACGATACGTAATTATTTCAAACGAGTTGCCCCGTTACTGTATTAGAATTTAGTTTACCAAAACAACCATCGCAGTGCGACGTCGAGCTGTATACGACAAACACTAAAATACTTATCTCGATCGCCCCAACTCGGCGAGATCAGAACGCAGCAGCAGCAGCAGTAGAGTTTAGTCTATGTACAATTGCATCAACGATGTAATCATCTCACCGCTGGCGGTAAAATGGGGTTGGCCGTCGCGCGTCTTCCGGTAGCGTATATTTTTACAAATGCGTCTAGATCGTGAGCCCGGATAACCATGACGTTTCAATGGTAGCCGAGTACCGGGTGTGTATATAAATGTACCCGGTACACACCATAATGATATTGTACGCGGAATATACCTACAACCGCGTGCAACATGCGGGCTATCGAGTTCCAAGATCGAGGATATCGTCGCCACTTATTTCTGCCGCAGCAGCTGTGGGGAAGAGGCAGTTGTATAGTGGTAAGAATTAAACTCTCCGCCGCGTGTGTACTGCTGTGAGATAACGATATGACAACGTGAATATATAATATATATATATTATATACTCGACGATAACGCAGTGCAGTTCGGTACGTATTTGTATGTGCGTGCGTGTGTCCGCGAGTGTGTGCGAGTGCGTGTGTGTGTGGAAATAATGGATGAAATTGAGTGTGACGACGGGGAGGGTCGTAAAAACAGTATTTTATGAAGTGGAAAACAAACCAAAATTTCACCTTATGAAAAAAAATAAAAATACTACTATTAAGTCAACGATGGATCAGCTGCTCGAAAATTTTGGTTTTTTCTCCACTCGGTTACGTATTAGATGTGCATATGTTTGTACATTCCTGCAGCATATATATGTAGTATTAGTATATCTCTACGTACATAATAGAGGTGTGTATTTGAAATTGCATCGAGTCAAGGGAATAAAAAAAAAAAAAAAACGTATTCTTAACGCCAGCCCTCTCTCACCCGTTTGATAAAAAGAAAAGGAAAAAAAATTCGGGGTTCTCGAGATATTTGTCGGTCCGACCGGATACGTGTGTTTGGTTCTCATGTATTACGTGCCCGTTCGGTTGCACACAATACGATCGGTCGTTTAGGTCAAAATACAATATATGTACAGACAGATATAGTGTTCGGCACGTTTAATCCCTTATATATTGTGCGCAGAATAATATGTATAATCGATCGGCCGAATTCGTATACTACGCGTAGTTCTCACATCGCCAAACGGTTTTATATGGGTAACGAGTAAGTTATACCGAAATGCTCGCTTTCGTCACGGTTCGTCGTTACACGTATATACTCTATTACATTTTATAATACTGTAAACTGTATATTTACGAATTGTATCGAACATTATTTAGTGTACGTGACGACTATATCTGATTTAGGTGTACAGGACGATGTAAGGTACAAATTATGCTAACGTGTTTTTCATCCATTATTACATAAAACATGTACGAGTAACGTATTATTCAATATTCGCAAGTTGTAAAATTAAAACACTATAATAAAACGCGTATTCTGCTGTATCAGAACTCTGGCTTATTCCTTCTGTAACGTTTTGAACACAGAAATCGCGTGGTTGTATAATATGTTAGTATTTTGGTATTTATTCACACACATTATTATTGCATAAACACGTAGATACACAGACCTACACAAACATATATATATATATATATATATAATCATATATTATATGTATGTATGTGTACAGCGTTGGGATTTATTTACTCTGTCCGCTCATTTACAAAATTAGACGTGTATGTATATGTGTGTGTGTGTGTGTACAAATATTTCCATTTCGTCTGTTTACGAGATGTCCTTTGGTACACATTTTTCCGAAACATTCATCACTTACGTCATATTTTCGAGTAGATACACAGGGTCATTGAGAGTTTACGTCACGCGAACGATGATATAGAGATTACATAAGAACTTAATAAATTCGCCAATAATTTCGAGCGATAAAATTTGCATCACCCTGTGTTAGATTGTACATATAACATTGTACACCCGTTTTATTATGACGTGGTCGTTAATTTTGTACCCGACGAACGATAATGAATACGTTACACCAACCGTAGTATTTTCTAAAGAATATGGTTGTTGAGTCGAATTTTAAATTATTAATCAGGTAGGATTTGTGTACACGTTACATCAGTACTTGTACTAAAACATACATTCTGCGAAACACAAATAACGTGACTTTGTTGCATTGTAATACGCACTACACTATACCTCATGGATAAAATATCAAAGAGTGAAAAATCAATTCTAAACATTGTATAACATTATTATGATGAATCGTTTATACAGTAACTTATTTTGAAATTTAAAACACACAATGAACTGCTTACCATTAAAAATTAAGATATTATTATTATTATTATTATTATGACATTGTAACATCCAATATTATTCTTATACTTCATTATAAGTATGTTTTACTTCATCATTAGTAAATATTTCAATCTATATAAATGAATGTAAGTATCTACTTCAAAATGTATTGTACATTTAATAATAACTAATCATTAAATTATATAGTAAACACAATGTACGTGTACATTTAAAACTTAAGGTTTTTTGTTAGCTCAATAACGTAACATTTAATTAATTATTATTATTAATTATAGCCAGTGCTTGAATTGGGGGGAGGGGAGTGAATGAAAACAAAGCATCTCTACTATTTCTTTTTTGTGTACTCCAACTCTATTAATTTATTTAGATGGGAGGACGCCATAGACTAATGCCTAAAACATTTTTAAATTGTAAATAATTTAACTTCACATTACACGTTATTAACTTCATATAATATTGTTGATATCAATCATTGATGTTAATGATATAATAAATTGAAATATTTTTTATATTTTGGTTGTTTATTTCATACTGTAAGGTTCTATATTTATTTTTTATAGTTTGTTTATATTGTACTACTGTAGACCTCATACGTATAAGTATAGTGTCTATAGATACTATAAATATGTGTAGCTGAAATTTTGCATTTAAATTTCAGCTAAGATGGTGGTGATTGCAGGACGGACTGACTCAAATAGGCCTAATATGCATTTTATTTTAAAAGGCCTTCGTTTTTAATATTTTTAATATATAAAGAAGGCCTATACAATCGAGGTGATCTAACGTGCAATTTTGTGTCTATACAATAGACCAGTGTGGCTTTGTAGATGAAATAGGTACAATCGCAACTTCAGGGTTATATTATGGCAAGGCCATAAACATCGCACAGTTTTTATTTTTTTTTTAGTTTTTATTTTATTATGATAAGTATTTTTTACCTTTAATAACGATGTACATTCAGCTGCTTCAAAATCAATTCTATGGATAATCATATTAATTTTATTAATCGATATTATTATAGGCATAAAGATTTCAAAGACACTATATTAAAAGATAATATTATGTTTACCATAATGTTAACTTAAGAAATCTTGTATGATAGAACAACCAAATATCAAGAAAATTAATTAGTTGCACCAATCTACCAGCTTAGATTTTAACTAATTAATAAAAATATAAATACTTTAAAATGACTGCAAGTTATTCCTTTGGTGTTATTGGAAACTTAAGAAATTAAATAAATAACCTATTTAAACATGGAAATAAACTGTATAATACATTGAACTCGACAATGTGTATACCTGAAAAGAGTTAAACGGTTCAGTTATATATACATGTGTATATTATCATTATCATATTAATGCGATATGATCTTATCGAAAAATAATACTTTTAAGAAATTTTCATTTAAATAGTTAACATAAAAATTATTTTCTTGAATTCGAGGTTGAATTACCCAGTATTTCATATTGCCCGTTACATATATACATATATAACTTAAGATTTTTGTTCTTGAAAAAAAAGTTGAATATGTTTCGTCGAAGTTATTTTCGAAATTTTCCACATTTGTATATGACGTTTAGTTACTGAATGTGTCGCTTTGATTCATCGAATTTAACAACTGGATAGATGCCAAGGTTGAGATTCATTTATATTAATAATATTTGCACACATGGATGTACTGATGTGATGTGATTAAGGGTCAAACATTCTAATATAGAACTAATTATTTTGATGCTGTGTTGCAGTGTACTTCTAGCACTATTTGGTCAGACGAAACGTTGACGTTTGATAATAATATAATAATACATATAATGTATTACATACGTAATGATGCATGCGTGGATCCAAATGGGGAGGAGGGGGGCAAAGAAAAGAAGGGTGAGAGCCCCACTCAAAACTAACACAAAAGTTTTTTGTATATAGCAAAAATTATTAATTTGTCATTGATCACTTGAGAGTCATGAACTACTATTAGTAGTATTCTACCAATAAAATAATATGAACAATTTACATCGTTCAGAATCGGTTATAATTTCGTGTACATGTAAGCCACACACAAATAATTATGTAGTATCTTGTGTCAATCGGTAATGTAATACATTTTACTGTTAATAAAAATTATTGAATCGTTATCTTTGTTATTGCAGGGATTCGTTGATCTTAATGTGTCACAAGTTATCTCGATCATTCCCGTAAAAAAAACAATAGTCCTTTATTAGTAAATCCTCAGTTTAAAAATATAACTTTTGAGATATTAAATAATTTAAACCGATATTACTATACAATACATACATAATTTCTTAAAATTTTAGCTAGATCGCTAATTTCTGTCGTAACAGCAGAAAGAAGTTTTTTTTCTCTAAGACTGCTTAAAACTTGCTTAAGAGCAAAAATGGTAGAAGAAAGATTGACAAGGTTATCAGCTCTTATGTATAAGGATGTAAATATTAACAGTGAAAACAACCTAAAAAATATGGTTAACAGATAAAGAAAACAATGATAGCTCGACTTTATATTAAATAAAATATGCATACTATTAATTTTTAATACCATATTATAATTTTATGTTGTTTCTTCAATTGTTATAATATTAAACTTTGTTTCTAAAGCTCTAACTTACCATACATACATTATATTTGTATATATATATATATATGAATATGCGAATCCCCCCACGTGTAAAATTTCAGGATCCGCTACTGAATATGTGATAACTTTGCGTGTTGACAACTAGATAATAAATATATAACAATAGCATAAGCCTGCACATGATAGCTATGTATATTGTGTTCTATTTAAGGCGTAAAATGTCAAATGTACTATTACGTAACGATGCGAAAACATGTCGTAGGTGCTGTCGTATTGTTATGTACGTTTTACCGGGCGCATTAAATAAGTTCTCTTTCTGTTCGAAGTTCGTAACTGCGATTGATGTATACATCGGTAACGTATTATGTCCTATCAGACCCAGGTGCGGATCCAAGGGGGGGGGGGCTAAGGGAGCATACGCCCCCCCAAAATACCTAAAATAGGTTTAAAATATATTGGGTTTTTGGTTATTTTCGTGGTTCAATACAACTACTAAAGTAATATACTATTACGAAAAACAAAATAATATTATTTTATATAATATTATATATTTATTGTGTATTGACTAGTGTGTTGGTATTTTATAGCCACGGTTAGTAAATTTTGTACTTAAAAATAATTGCTTGAGAATGTTTTTTTAATTCAATTTTAGATTCTTAACGGAATGATGGAATCTAATCGTTTTACAATGATGTGTGTTTTTTTTTTAATTTTTTATTTTTTTATTTTTGTGTCTGATGATCTTTTTTGGCAGTAAAAATGCTTCGATTTGCTTATATAGCAACTTTTCTGAAAGGAAAGTGAATGTAGATAGTACTTTGGCTAGTCTAAAATCCAACTTTTCAATACTTTTTAAAAAAATCGAAAAAAACGATAAAAAAATTACGAAAAAACGGGAAATTTTAAGCAAAATCACGTTTTTACAAATTACATTTTTTTAAAATGCTCTTACTCAAAAACCAAAAATCTCAACAACTTGAAATTTTTACCAGATCTTTATATTGACGTTTTATATACCTGGTTAAGTTATCAAAGTATTTTGACATATTTTGACTTATTTATAGACAATTTAAATTTTCGATTTTTGTAAAATTTTTGTTTTTAAACATCTAGTGATCAGTTTACTCAAATTTTTTTTATAGGCCCTTAATGCTCAATTTTGTATAAAATGTGTAAAAATCACGATAATTTGCAAGTTATTTTGTAGATTAAAATTCATAAAATAAGATTGGCATTTCCTTTATGACATATATTTTTCAAAATATTATATTGATTTTTAAGCCACTTAAAGGCATTTACAATATTCGATTTTTTTACATTTTCTTTTTTATAATCGGTGATAAAAAAAAATTTGACTCGTGCAAAATACTTGAAAATGTAATAGAAGATTCCACAGAAGTAGTTCTTAATGTCATTCAAAAATTATTAAAATACATAGGCACAATTTTTTTTTATAAGGGTTTGAACAGCGAATATTGACATAAAATTACATGTAAAATATAATATACATTATATACTGACAAACTATGTCGCTTTATGCAACTGGCAACCCATCCTAATTGAAAAATATATTTATCGTTTCAAAATAAAATATACTTTTTACAATATTTATAAATAAAAATGTATTATATCTTAGACAAACATATTAACTCCGTTCAGAATCGTTATTCGTATACAATGATATCTATCATTGCATTCAAATTTAACAAATCCATTGTAATAATGACCTATCCTATAAACGAGGTGCACTCCACCCCCAACTGTACAGCAGAGCGAGGCCCATCCGGTTCTTTTTTTATTTTATATATTCCTGAAGGCTATGGGCCAACATAATTGTTGTTGATTTTACGTATTATGTTACAATTCAGGCTGGTTAGTCGTAAGTAAACAATTTATTATGCGCCCCTCCGTAAAAAATTTCTGGATCCGCCCCTGATCAGACTTCGTATTCGCCTAATATGCGATTTCATCACGTAAGTGATCTCGGCCATATTTTGTTCCGTGTAACCGTGCATACGTATTAAAACACGTATACATAATTATTTATAATATTAATTATAATTAATGTTTTAACATAGTGTATACGAATCACTGTTCGCAAAGTAAAGCAATAAATACACACGCACACACACGTACGCGCTGGCATGGATGTACGCACGCACGCACCAAACAAGGCGTACATGATTGATTCGAAACATTTAAATATTATGTAACGCAATGATGTACCGTATAGTAATCATACTTTAACAGCTTGGTTTAGTGTTGCAATAATCATACATCAATAAGTTTTCTAAACTGTATAAATATTAAGGTTTATAGTAATTTTCTCGTGTACATAAATTATGTTTAGAACAATCGAAAATTATTATTTCTCCCCCACCCCCTCCGTTATAATTGCTCTCATAACTAAAATACTTAACACTACCATTGTATGCACAGACATAAAAGCAATATAACCCCAATGTTTATATAATTACTTCAAACATTATGAAATATAAGCGTACTGACTTTTATCATCTACTCTTTAATCGTCCCACTCTATAAGCAAACAGAATATCTCAACTAACATTTTTTCTCTTTCAATATCAAATTCTCTTACGCCAATAATCTTCCATCCAATAATATACTCGTTATAAAAGCCATCTCTGAATTTATTCTTCAGAGTGGTCTGAAAATTTAGAAGTATGAACTTTACAGTTATTCATATTTTTTAGAAATATTTGTATGACTTCTATTTTTTTATTTTAATTTTTGTAATTCATTATCATTTTTTTTTTGAACCCCTCATATTATTTTTAATTGATGAGATATAATAATTTAATAGTAACATAATATATTATATTTAATATATATTTATATACATAACCATATGAGTAATTAAATAAAAATTGTTTACGTCTATTCATTAAAATTTTCTATGTATGTTATAAAAATGTAGTTTAATAATATTGAAAAGTAGTTTTTTTCTTGGAAAACTCCATATAGTGTTTGCTTTAAGCATATTTTTATTTACCATGGAAATTTCACTTATGCACGTTCATTCAGTGAAATGAAAAGATAAGCAGGACTTGTCAACTAAGTATTTTATTTATTTTAGTAAAGTTAGTTTACTTAGTAAATATAATTATAATGATTTAAAATATTAAAATAAAACCATCTACTTAGCTTATATTATTGTTCATTATAACTCAATACATTCGGTCACGTAAATTGTATTTTAAGAGGTTGAACTTTATTGATTCTGTGATTTGTGCAAACGTACTTAACCGAAACTGCTGAAAGTGTTCAATACAGGAAAATTACAAGTAATTGTACTAAATAATTGTTGCTTGTTCTCGGCAATCTAATTATAATATAATAATATATATATACTAATATATACTAATATATACTAATATATATACTAATATATCACGTTTATATAGAACGTTTAAAATTAATACATATATATATATTAGTCTATTAAATTAAATTACTGACCAATATACATTATTATCAGAACAATGGCTGCAGAAACGTATTATGAAAAACTTGTCTGTCTATTATATAATTTATAAACAAGTTCGAAGTAATAGGATATATGTGTATATTAACATATTAATTAGTCTTAGATAAATATATGCTGTGTTTGAACATTTTCCAATTATACTTAAATCAATTTTGAAAGAATTGATAAAATTATATTTACTTATGATATTCAGAAAATACATTTCGGTCACGCATTATTATAAAATTATATCCTACAATATTTTACACACACATCATAACCGAAAAATGTAATTTGTTTATTTACAATTGAGACGTTTAAAAATTAATTAATTTTTAGAAACTAAAAAAACAAACGATAAATCCAACTATTTATGAAGTTCACAGGATGCATGTTTTAATTGGATTAAATATCAGCTACACATTGAAAGTCTCTTGTGGAAATGTCTATATATCTTCTTAAGCTTGAATACAATATTTTAATACCTAAACAATTGAATAGTTAATTATTGATATTTATTTTATTTTTCGTCAAATCAAATAAACTTAATTATTTTACAGTAATATTTTAATTTATAGTATCACGATTAATTTAATTACAAAAAAATATGCATTATAAACCTGAATTCTAAATTGTTTTTATTTACTATTAAATAATAGTATATAATTTAAAAGTGATACGTTATAAATTATAATATATAATTGAAATAAAACATAATTGATGTATTTTTTTTTTAAAAATTATATGTGTACTTATTTAATTTATAAACATAATTACATAAACTATAAACAACTATGGCAAACTTAAGTAAACTTCAAAATAAATCCAAAGTAATCATTGTATAAGGGCGTCTACGTTAATTGCAATTGTTTAGCACATAAATAGATAATCCCCACGTAAATAATTATAAATCGGATTATACTATCATCAATATTTATTTACATATATATATATATATATATATATATATATATATATATATATATATATATATATATACCGAGTGAGTGTTAGAAAATGAAATTGAAATGTTTACATTTAACTCTAGAATACTAAATATACAAGTACACTGATTAGGCTCGATATTTCAACCTTAAAAGATAAACTTTAAGCTAAAATGAAACATAACCTCAATTTTGAGAATATATTTCAATCATGTAATACTTAAAAGCGTGAATTTGTGTTCAAATTTAATTCATCCTGAGAAACTGAACGGTACATTTTTACTCGGGAATATTAACCGCTTAGGAAAAAATTAATTTCAAAACAAAATACGATTAATTATAAAAAAAAAAAAAAAAAAAAAAAAAAAAAAAACAATAATACCGATGTCTCCGAAATGTTCGAATACTTCGCCGATAATGACGTTCGTATTCTCCTTATCCGTTTTTTAATATAGATTTACAAGATTGGAATGTGCACGATATTGTTATAACTTTTCAACATTTAAGCATTGGTATAATATAGTTCACGCGTGACAGCTTAAACGTTAGAACGTTAGAGAATACCGACGAATAATGTTTAATGTGTTGTTACTCGATTGGTACTAAACTCAAAATCACTAGAACTTAGTCAAGTCTTCAAATAGCAGTATTATTCTATCAAATATAATGCGAATCTATCAAGTAAATAGGATTTATAAGTATACAATTACTATAATTGAAGTATATGGATTTCACTTATTAAACGAGCATAGATATATTTTGGTAGATTTAAATTTGATTAAAATACTGAATATTGGATTAAAATGAGTAAGAAAGGATATTAACGTATATGTACACCTAATCACAAATAGTAATTCAAACATGAGTATACAATCAATGTGATGTATTTTAGTTTTTAATTTTAAGGACATATTCATTTTTGTTACTGGGGAATAAAGATTTGTTAGGGAGATTAAACATTTTCTCTGAAGGAAAGAAAAACGCAGTGGTTGATGGTGTTCTAAATGTGAATTTTGTTAGTTCACTCGTATTTATAAGATTCTTTCAACATTAGTAGAATAATTATTTAATTATTTAATTCAATTCACGGTCGGTGGAACGTTTCAAGGGTTTACCATAGTGAAACACTTTAAATCGAGAAACATACAAAAGTAACTACCACTTTATCGTCATTAAAACCGTATTAACAATATTTAATTTAGTTTGCAAACTTTCGAACCGAAATTTGATTTTTTTGGATTCTAAACGAGCGTGTACCAATAAGTTATTATCACTTTATCTCAATATTGGTTTAATCCATAACAATATAACGAGCGTGTACCTATAAGTTATTATCACTTTATCTCAATATTGGTTTAATCCATAACAATATAATATATAGTAGAACCGCAGTCGTAAAGAGAAAGAAAAATGCCACGTCTAAGGTAATTTACGGTTATTATTGTGACCCAGCGAGAAATAATGCAGTACAGCAGTAATATAATGTTATACTAATGTATGATCTAACTTTATTTAAAAATAAAAATCGTCTGCGTGTGTGTAAAAACGTATCGCGTGGTGGGCGATAATCGCACGTCAAGCACAACGTGGAAAAATTGTAAATGGTGCGTCACGAAAGAAATTTTCATATTTAAATGATTTAACGTTGTGCTGCGAATTAGGTCAAATTTTAAAAACATTTCATAATAATAATTTTTTATGTGGAATAAAAATGCGCATTTGTAAAACTCTGGTTGTGCTTTGTACTTTCACTGGTACACACATGTACCGATATATAGTCAATAGCCAGACGGTTCAAATGTTCGAGTGTTCGAACAGTTAAGGTCGTTATGGCGTATATCATGGCATCCAGTGTCATTTGCATATTTTGTATAATTTGTAATAAAATCATACCGAACACTCATGTAAAAAATTCTTATGATAGAGTGTCTACCACTGTGACAATAGAAATAACAACAACAACAACAACAACATTGCACTCGAAAATACAATTAATCGTCAGTATAAATTTAAATTATTTTACATTTTATCTGATTATCAACGCAAACACTTAACTGCTGTTTCATAAAACTAGGCAACGTTTATGTTGCCGGCGACATTAATTCAGAATGGTAAATATTTATATCCGAACACTGACGGCTACTAAAAAAATAAAAATCATAATTTTCAAATCAAAATATTTTATAGATAACATTACAACATGGTGGTCTGTGATTCTGGTGTCTAAAAAATCATGTCACAGTTGAAGTAAAATGTAGCGATTTTACTATTTAAAAACAGACCAACGTATTGTTATACTAAAAACGGCAAAAAAAAAAAAAACAATACGAATAATTTACAAAGTTTGAACTTCATTTGTTTCGTTTATCAGTATTGGATTATTGTGTCAAATAAATAATAAATCATCGGATTCGTGAATTAACCTAACCCAACCAAGCCGTTCAGTTTCACATAATATGACACATTGATATTTTTCGATGTAAACAAACCGACCATCCCGTGTTTGTTATTCATATATTCCAATATTGGAATTTAATCTTCCCAACAGAAGGTTCATATTATGCCCATAATACATGTTGAATGCTTAACCTGTATGTAACTTGGACGAGCAGACACGTTGTAAATTAAACGTACAACACAAATAACACCGACAAAACCAAAATCCGTACGGATGATACACACATAATAATTTGTGTGGTAAATATAACCGTTAGGACAAACTATTCCGAGTCGATTGTTTTTTTTTTTTTTGCAGCGAGCGCTGTGTTCACATAGGTTTCTCAGAAACGCGACCGTTCGCTGCAGATTGAAAGTGTCCAAACTAAAACACTAAAATGACAGTTCCTGCTCGACACATTGTCATGGGTACGCGATAATCCGCGAACACGTGAAATTAAACATTGGCGTTCGGGCGGGATTTCAAACGTATGTGTACAACAAAACAAATGTTTGTTGCCGGAAGATATCGGTTCAGCGGTGCACTCCGCGCACGCGATCGCGACCACTTGATCATCTCAAACCCTATGCCGACGTGTGTTTTACTCGTCCACAGATCGCGCAGAGGAGACCGTGTGGATTTGCTAAACGTTTCAGAGAACAAAAGTCGAGAACCATTGTTACTGCTGCGCCTTCGAAATCGATCGCGACGGGATTGCGAAAAGAAAAAAAAAAAACGACTCGCGTGCACCGACGCATCAATAACTGTTGCGAACGACGTACACACACATAAACACACACATATTTACTGGGCCACTCGGTAATGCCGAGTGCAATAAATAACAACGTGTTTGGAAAATCGTCGATTCGATATTATTACGGCCAAATAGAACTCGATGTTTATTAAAACGCACGTGGGCGCGCGCCTCCACGATGTAACACATTGGTATTGTACGCTTACAAAGTGTACGGTCGACCGTAATATCGAAAGCCTCTGACCGTCTCATCTGTTCTCTTATACTTATATCATATACACATGCGCGCTCTGCGTACAATAGTCAATCGCACCCCGAGAAACGCGTGCAGGGCTATGAATTCATCGGCTAAATTAGTAACGACGAGCTACTAGTGTTGGACGCATGACGCCAAATTCGTTTTCGTTTCGTCCCCGTCATGGTTTTTCGTCAACGCATGGAAATCAAATGATTCTCTATCATAGCACACATCAGCCGTCCAACGAAGTCGTATCCGGTTACGTTCGGCGATCGCGCACGAATAACGTTCGTTACGTTGTTTGGCCGCGCACGCGTCGTTTGTAATATTGCGAACAAGTACTGCGTCCACATTCCTCCGTCCCGCTCGAAACCGCAACAGTAACAGGGTCGCCGTGCGCGTTAAATAAAAAATTAATTAATTATGATAAAAAAAAAAAAAAAGAAAACAAGCTCAACTTATAAACCGCCTATGTGTTGGTGGACGTCCGTTCGTGGTGAGGCGATTTTTCTCAGCACTGTTATCCCGGTCGTACATTGCGGTTCCTACTGCAGTTTGGGTATTTTTGCCATGTTTTGATGCGCATATGTTTACAAACATGGAACGTAGAATCAGTCGTTTTAATTATTGTTTGTAACCATTTTAAATTTGCACGGATGGAGTAGTAATTGATAAAGTATGGCCAAAAACCGCTGTGATTTGCAATCACATCATCACTGTTACGTTGATTAAAACTTATGGTCCCTATGAGTAATTGACACCGGGATTCATGTCCACATTTTTGTGAGTACATAAAAATTAATAAAAACAAAAATTTAATTGTCATCAAAAAATATTCTAGACATCGGAATATGAAATTAAAAATGCTCATTACTGTGGAACGTTTGACGTTAAAAAAATAAAATCATACTGTTCAGATGAAATATACACAGAGTTGCGTTTCGATTCGACTGGAGTCTCTAACGGTACATAACTTAATATAACAGCTTCTATAAATATCCAATTAATTTTGATTTCGATTTATGTACATGAAGCGCCCATTGAAATTGTATGAATTTTGTGTACGCATATATTATACACGTATATAGTTTTGACGAAAGTCTTTGTTGTCTTCCCGCGAACGGTTTTTAAGCATCTATATATATATATATATATATATATATATATATATATATATATATAAATAAATCTGGATGGACGGACGACTGTGCTTATGTAGGGAAATGTAGCTAGGGCAGAGAACGGATTTTGTAAAACAACATTGTGTTATGCGTACCGGCCTCAAACGGTTACCAAGGATACCAGACAGATTTTATTATTCAATTATTAACCGTTCTTAATAGGCATTTGGGGAATAAATAGACGGGGCCTTTTTTTTGAAAATAGAGGGAAAAGGCCGACGATGCCGTCTAGAAAGGAAACGTTTTCCGAGGAAATTGTTGATTGTTAATTTTACTGTTGGCGGAAGCGACGTTTGTGATTTGAAAGGAAATTCATGTGATTGCTTTCTGCAAAAATACTCGACTGAGATTCGATTTTTTTCCAAACACTTTTTTCCTTTTAAATTCGAAATAACAACAATGCGATCAATGCTCCTATATATTAAATACAATAATATTATATGCACTCTTGTCCCTACCCCTCAACCACCACCAATTCCTTGTTCAACTGTAAGCTCAATTATTCCGACATCAAACACAGCCCATAGTCTACCGGAAAACGTATACTCTTTGCCTCTTCTCTCTCTCGCTCTCACCAAAGGTACTGCACAATAATACGATGTAATCGAACAATATTAAAAAGAAAAAAAATGTCCATTATTATTGCAAATAAAGCGAAATAATTTAATCGGGTGTACACACGAACATTATGTTATAGGTGCCTACCTCATTGTGAACTCATAATGCACATAACTCATAACAATGACCAGATGTATAAAAGTAGTAATTTATAAAAAATATCTTCTACGGTTCTAAACAAGCATTCGTTATGCAATGCGATTAATCTGCAAATTCGTATAGTAAGTAATAAGTGCTCGACAAGGATCAGTACATGTCGAAATATTGTTTGGGGAGATAATAATTTACTCTGAAATAGCTTATTCCACCTACAGACACAACCCCGT
This sequence comes from Sipha maydis, assembly GCA_034509805.1. Classification (NCBI taxonomy): domain Eukaryota; kingdom Metazoa; phylum Arthropoda; class Insecta; order Hemiptera; family Aphididae; genus Sipha; species Sipha maydis. The sequence goes on from JASXSY010000150.1 coordinate 24,297, forward strand.
ACTATATTAGTATGGATAGCATATTCTTATTTATGTGTGTGTAAAAAAAATGATGAAGTTCACATGTTACGGCCACGACCCTCTAAGTGTAATATAATACAATATATATGGTCCCGTCGGTCGATAAAAAAGTGTTTACCCAAACTAGGACGAGCAAACTTTTTCTTTAACGAAGGTCCAAAAGTCCTAAATCGCAAATAGTTACTAATAAATTACATTTACGATTAGTTATGTATTTTCAAATAAAAACATATACTCATTGCGATGACTATTCACGAAGGAAATAATATTTCTTTCTTAAGTGTAGAATTTGGAGTGTTATGTCTTATTTGGTTTCATCACAAATCACTCGTTGCCGTCGGTAATTTTGAATCCACATGCATGATACGTTTATTTTAAATCGTGCATCGTACTTATATATCGTACTCTTATATTCGGTGTATTTCCGTCATATAAAATATTACAGCTAAGACGGAATCACTTGAACCTCATGATTAGAATATAATTAAAAAAATTATTTAACTACGATTGTAATTTATTTTTTTTCTATTCTCCCTTCAGATTCGAGTTACCGCAATGCTCAAAGTTCAATAAGTTTTATTGTGATTAAACACTCGTACCATATAATCTATTGCATTCTCAATGATATATTTTTATATAGACGCTTTGATTGAATGTGGGATTGACGTGCAAGATTATAGCTGGTTAGGGGTTTTAGGGGTGAGTGTTTATATAATTTTTTAAAGAAGATATAGAAAAATGTTGTGGAAGATAAAGAGAAAAAGGAGGAAAAAATGGTATAGTCCTGGAATTTTGGAATGTAAAATATACAGCATTGCTATAATACAATAATTTTACAATCAATTACACTTATACGTGCTAGAAAAATATTGGCTTTGGTTGCAGTGTCGAGAGCTATTTTGTTATCGTTTCGTAAACTATAATTCTTTAGTAAATTCTTTTAACAAAAAAATAATTGAATTGTTGTATTAATATATTTTTCACATCAAAACGGATTTCGTAAAAGCTGCTTGGCTTAATTTTAGACATCATGTTCATAAATATCCAAATTTTTCAATATGTATTTTATTTTATCGGCTTAAAAATTAAATTTTGTTTTTATTTTACTTTACTGCGTACGATGTGCATAAAATTCCCGTAAAGTATATCGTATTCGTTTATAATAGTTTATTTATTTATTTTTTTATTCTTGAAATTGAACGTTGTTCAATTAATATTTGTTTCAAGATAAGCAAATTTGTTTTAAAACCCCGCTCTATTTGTTTAAAGACTATAAAACGTTTCAAAAATATCATAAAGCATCTCAATACATCGAAATTCCATTTATTAATTATAATATTATTGAACAGTTTCAATAGTGTCTTACTTAAAAGATTATTTTTTCGACTGTCTCAAAAGTATAAAAACTATACTTTAAAACTACGGAATAAACTCTTAACTAGACATCGCCAACCGATTTCACGTTGGATTAATCAAAATTGATTTAAAAACTTTTGGACGGCTGCATTAAAAATAATTATATTAACCTTTCGATACTCACCATATGTGTACACTGCACACAGGTCAAACGCTTATAACTTACGGGCGGCTTTATACAAGGCGCTTAACTGATACTTTTGACAGAATTAATTACAATCATAAATTTGGTAATGATGTTAATAATTGGGTACGTATATTACTATACTCGTGCTCATTTGGTTCATGCACTAAACACAAGAAATTGTTAATTGGTTTTCAGGACCGACTCGTGATCCGATTTAACTATCAAAACGACACATATTGAAACAATATTATTCTATGCATATATAGGTGTATCGAAGGTACGCGTATAATTTATTGATTTTAAAGAAAAAATTCAAGTTTTGTATAGAAAAGAAAACTGTCAGTTAAAGTTGTTCTATCGAAGTTCAACTTTTTTTTTGCTTGTCCTTAAATATACTTAAATCGAAATTCCACATTATATTAAATTTCGATACCTATTTCGTTTTATCTCTGATACTCTTTCATATTTTCTTCGTCAAGATTGTAAGATGCGATTTTAAATTTCATGTTTCATTTTGTGTGAATATAATGTTTTTTTTCTTATAATTATTAAAAATTGTTTTTTTATTCTAGTCAAATTGCATTACGCATTATTTAAAAGATTAATGTCAAGTTATATTACTAAGTAAAACGTATCTCGATGATGATAATAATACATTTAATACGATTGCAGATTAAATTAAAACGCAAACAAGATTTGTATTTTTAATAAATGTTTAATTTATAAAAAAAAAAGAAATTTAAGAATTCTTAGAATACGATATTTTTGTTTATGTAATATGTAATTACGTCAGTTTATTTAATTGTATATGCTATAAATATTAAGTAGTAAACAATATAAATTACTCGTTGTAGCATAATATATTACTGTACGTCGAATGCAGTAAAGCTGTGGTAATGAAAATTCTTGCAGGGGTCTTTAATTAAAGTGAGTGGAAAATCCAACCAACTACGATTTGAATCCTTAAGAGTCAAACAATTCGATTATTGTAAATTTTTCATTTGAAAAGTTTTGAATTATATTATCGATTAGAACAAAATGTTTTCGCTTTAATTTGTTGTGTTCTGCGTCCATTTAAAAAACAATTGACTTTTAAATTCATAATTAAATATTACTTTTCGTTGTTAATTTTGATTTTCTATTTATATAAGATGTGATTGGAAGATGATACAGTATTATCACGATATTCCATTAATAATGCTGTGTCATCTGCGTATGTAGAAATTAGAATATTATCAGCATTCGGTATGTCTGCAATAACTATGTTATAAAGATCTTGAGACAGATCACTTTCTTGGGGCATTCCTTGAATTTTAAAGTAGAGAGAAAATGCCTTGCCTGGTCTGACAACAAATGTATGATTTGAAAAGTATGATTTAGTTATTAAATAAAATGGTGCCGGGTAGAATTTTTAAAAAGTAGACTTTGATGACACACTAAATTGAATTTTTAGGATATGTCGAGGAAAAAGCCAGAGCAGTATTTTTTTTTCCTTAAACGAGGAAAATATTTTTTAATACTACGTCTCCCGGCGCATCATATCCCAATTCGACCACTGATAATTATTAAACTCTATGTGAAATAATTAATTTATCATTGAAGAAAACATATTTTTTCATCAAAATCCATAGTAATATTGTGACTTTAATATTTTTTAATTTAATATTGCTAATAATACAAAAAAAAAAAAAAAAAACTGTAAATAGAGAATAATAATAAGGAATAAATAAAAATTTTAATTAAATTATGCTTTTTTTTTAAAAACTCATCCTCATTATAATATTCACTGTAACCGAGAATATTCAACACTTTTAATTTTTACGTTAAATAGTATACCTAGAACAGTAATTTTATATTATTTGAAATAACGGTTATTCATACAGATAATGTATGAAAATAACACTGCTAATATTTAAACATCATGATCAATTTCACCGTCAGTTTATTTTGGTTTCGATTTTTCAAATTGTCAGTTGAAACTAATTTAGCCCATAATAGAATATTGAGTGGAATATAAATTAATATGTACATAATTATTATTTTAAATTTATTACATGGTTAAGAATTTTTAATTGTAGAATTTTTACAAACATTTATACATATAAAGAAAAAGTACATACCAGGTATAACTGGTCCTGTAATTTATACGGCTTACCAAATATATATGTAATTAGAATACCCTTCATCAATAATCATAATAATGGCTTTCTAAAATCTTGATTTTTTTTTGTATATTTTTCTCCCTTTTATAATGATTATAATTGTATTTATTCAATAAAGAATTTGCTACAATATAACAGGAGGTTTATTTTTATGTGAAAGTGCCGATCGATGAGAAACTCCCAAAAGCTTCTAACGGTTAGCTTAATCGAATGTTCAATATGTGAAAATACTTAGAAGCAACTGATGTTAAAAAAAATACAGTTTCAAGGCACAACCAGATATTTGGCTATACTTTATTTAAATGTACAATACATATTCGTTTGAAATTGTTTATGTTTGTATCGATTCTTGTTACGCGGTCAATGTTCAAATTAAATAATTATTGAATCAATTTAAAAAAAAACTAACAAACAAATTATAATTTTAAATTGTTTCTATTTTACATTAAAAGAAATAACATCATTCAAATATTTTTTTGAGAAATAATGTCATAAGTGCATTTATTGTTTACAAATATGTTCTTTAATTTTATTTATTTCCATAAAAATATATACCAATATTCATCTCAATGCGTGTCATATTTTTACGTAAAAAAAAAAACTTAACAATTTTTTTTTTAAATCAAAATAATTCAACGTGCTGGCATATTATTTTATTTGAACAGAAACGCTTAAACGTAGTTGTACGGAATGATTGATCGTTCTCACATCGATCAATTTTAAACAATATAAAGTAATAATTTACACCCTCATGAAAACGTGACCTGCATTCGCTATAGTCACCCGGCGGTGAAATTATTGTACACACTTTTGAAATAATAAGCGGCACCTACTCGAATCAAGGATTTCGCAATAGTGCCAATAATTTTCAATCCTTGCATTCCGTACGTATACGTATAACGAGAAGTTAGCAGCAGAACCACCTTCCAATTCAAATGTGAAATTTGAAACCAGATGACCCCTGTTGATTTATTATTAAAATTGTGCACCGGAGAAGACCCTAAGCATAATGATATGGCATTTGTAATATTGTAGTATGACAAAGTCGTAAAAAAAGTGTCAGGTAAATATATACGCGAGACGACATTATTTTATAACCAATCCGATGGTTACGTTCAAAAGCCAAAATATTTATCGTCAGTGCGATTATGTGCCCGGGATAATAAGTCTGTTCAACGCTGTCGCATAAAGTATCGGAAAACATCAACTCGGCAGTTGTCGGTGGGAAGGGCCGCTAGAACATGTGCAACTGACCTCCAGTCCTGCGGCTGTGTAACGGCAATGTTTGGATACCCTGGTTGTTAGGTTTTGTCATAACCTAATAAACGTCACCGGTATTACAAAAATCACAATATTTATCACTTAACGTTAAATTTTACGAGTGTTTTTGTTTAATTTCATTCGTACGTGTTATTATATTATTATACGCGCACGGGACGTCCGAAGGTGCACATCACAAAAGCCTATAGGTGTACCTTTTCTCAAACTATCTTTTATTTATATTTTTTTCTTTTTCATTCTCCCCATCACAGAGATCCTCCTAAATAAGCCTTCGAATTTATTGGGCAATAAAGTTTGGAATTATTTATCGAACTGTGGTAAAAGGATCGAAAATTGCCACCAGCTGTCCCCGCCCATTTCCTTGTGAGCAGAGGAAAAAAGGAACAGAAATTTTTATATTTATTCCCACTGGTTTAAAGACTTCCTCCACCTGGGACGATAAAGCAGATGCTAGACAGGAACGCGTTTAAAAATATCGAGCTGGAAACTGCCGAGTATACGTTATCCTGACAGATTTCAACGTTAAATTATTATCCATCGTAAAAGAAAAAAACCCAATACGAAACCTCATAAGTTATGAGAGATATCCTATGAATTCTTATTTTCAAGAATACAATTTAAAATGATTACCCATAATTTTCATATTATTTGTACTTGTTTATGAAAAGAAAAAATGATCATTAGCATATTTTTTCTTTTCATAATCAACCCGATGATTTAATTATTCTTTTTAAAGAAAAATAAATATTGCTCTTACACGTTTAACATATTTGTTGAAAAAGCAATAACTTAATGTAATCTCTATTTCAAAAATGACCGTTATGGCGTATCTGCATCTATGAACATTATATTTACGAATATTCGTCTGTGAACTTACTTCAAATAGTATAATATTATTCGCTGAAAAAAGTACGAACGATTGAACGCATTATCCGTGCGTATTTAACTTTTTATTTCCTTAAAAGTAGAGTAGGTTTGTGTGAATTTAAAATTATCGATTAAAATAATATCTTATCTGTATTTTGCAAGCATATAGTTGAAATAATGCCCGATACGAAGACGAAATCATTTTACTGTCAACTTTAATCAAATTTACTTAAATTATATTACTGCACGTTTTTATACTCCAAACCAAAAGTAATGTACTTAAAATATTTTGCAATAAAAGCACCGTAGTGCTATGCGCTCGATAAGTAACTAAGCTGCTGGAACGACGTTTTAAAGCCGTTATTATTTTCAAGCGAATTGGTTGTAATCTTAAATAGCATTTCAATTCAATTGTAACGTCTCATCGTAATATATTATTATTGCTATTATCACTAGTATAATTGCTGTGAAAACGTTTGTCAGGAACTCAAACTGTTGAAAAAATAATATCTTTAATTCGAATAACCAACATTGAATTCTTAACGGGTTAAAACAATTCAAATTTACATTGTGTCATTGTACCATTAAGCACTTACGCGTACACACAAATACACATACTTATATATATATATATATATATATATATATATATATATTATATGTAAATTAAATCAAGCAATCATTCGTGTAGATGTTGATTTGCTGGTCCTAACTCTCGATCTTTCAAAATTATTATCGCATTGAGTCGATCTGCCGGAACATTTAATACGCGCGTATAACAATTAAGTATACGCTAATGCAGATGACTTGGGTTGTCGGTCCCTATTAAAAGGAAACTATAACTTGTCTAAAACAGACTATAAATATAATAATGGCTTATGGTTTCACTCTCATTGAAATGTCTGTACTAAATATAAATATATATATATATATGTACACTCGAGTATATAAACGGATTTTGTGTACATTAATGTAGTAATATTTTATCAAGAAATTTAAAAATGTATTATATTATAATTATTTTTCTTTTTCTTTTCCAACTTGGCGAACAACTGTAAAAGACATTTTGACGAAATCCTATTAAAAGTTTGACTGATCCAAGATAATTTCAAAATATTTGAATATGATTCGCATTAGTTTACAATAAGTCTAAATCACCAAGTACTTGAACACTGTCACACAATGTAATTTGCCTCTAATATAAATTGCTTACTCAGATCTCAGTATGTACGTGTCAATATTAAACAAACTAGTTACACTCACTCAGACAAAATTGAAGCTGAATATTTACATGTCGTGAGCAAATAAATACAAGTAAACTTCTTAAGTTCATACTTAACTATGTGTAATAAATTTCGTATGCATTTAAGTGGGGAAAATATTAATTATAATTATAGGATAATATAGGATACTATAGGATTACCTATAGTAATTTTTATCAGTATTCTGAATAATAATTAATGTTTAGTTGGATTTATCATACAATGAAAAAACATTGAGTGAATACATGACAAAAAGTTTTTTAAGCATTGAATTATAAAATATAATTTATAAAAATTCAAAATTTTAATTAGGTTGGTTATATTTTTTTAGAAAGAAATAAAATACAAGTACTTATTTATTATTCAGATGTCAAAACCCGAAACAAAAAATAATGATAATTTATAATTGTTAATTTATAACATAACTTTTATCTATATGTAAAAGTTACAGTTATACTTCTTTACATAATTTAATTGCATATATTATTTATATTACATGTATCAATAATTTCAATCCTACGGAGAAACGCTGATTTTTTTTAAATCATTTTTTTACTAATAAATAGATTTAAATACTATAATAATATAAAAATACACTGACAAATCTAATATTTTCTAGAATAGAATGTGGTAAATTTTTCATAAAATGTATTATAAATACAAATATTTGCATAAATACTCTCACTAAAATATATATATGTTGTACATTATGCACCAACATTTTTATGCGATTCTGTGGTGCAAAATTATTCTATATTTAAAATCATCAGTATTTTAATAATTAATATTAATCAATTCTTAACGCAGTCTTTATTGAACAATAAATCAAAAATAATATTCAATTTATTGAATAATATATAAACTTACATAAATTTATGCTAATGACAACAAAATTATTAATAATTTAAATATATATATATATACAGTTTAAGTAATATAAAGTGTGTCTACTACTTTAATTTTAATTTTTTACCTCTCTATGTCAAGTAACAACTTTTTCTTTAAATTAATTAATATGGTATTCCTTGTAAGTTTTACAGCCACTAAATTTTTTTTCTTTATTGAAGTAATTTTTTTTTTTAATTAATTATCTATTTCACTTATTTCACCTTTATTTTTTATTTTTATCATACCAAATAATTTCAAAATATATTAGATTAGTAACAAATATTTTAGTTAAGTTGAAAAACAATGTTTTCAAGCTCTATATAATCTCATACGTGTTAGAACTTCAATATAAATATTTTTTATATATATTTATTTAATTAACTTTATGTAAAACAGTTTATTATTTATATGTGATCATAAATAAGGAAATAAGTAAATTATCATTATTGTCTAGGTGATTTAAAAAAAAAAAAATGTTTTTTTTTTTTAAAAATTTTCCTATAATTTATTTACTGTAAATTATTATTATAATGATTAAAATAATACTATGTATACGTTATTCCTACATAAAATATACAGATAAAATTTAAATAAATTGATAAAATATAATTTTTGCTAAGGTC